>CAOKZL010001719.1:0-562332 GCA_948472985.1 Iguana delicatissima | reverse complement strand
TTTGAAAATATTCAAAAAATAGTTGAAAAATGGGTTTCTTAAGTGTCAGGAAATTCTGATGAGGAAACTCCTAAACTCACAAGAATCTTCACAGTTTGGGAATTATTTTATACAAATTCACACATTTTCCCCCACAAGAAAATAGTGTTTTATTTTATGCACAGAAAATGTTCTTTCATGTGCAGCAAAAGCTGTTTTCTTTGCCCTCCAAAAGAAATGTTTATGCAGAATAAGGCTGGGCTCTGAATAGTCTTCAAAAATTGCACATTTTTTGAAGACCTTCTTGCAGTGGGTAAAGAATTACTAATATTATTCAGTTTTTCCTTCAAAAGAAGAATTATATTTTTAAATTCCAATTGAAAAATAGAAAACTTTGAGAACATATAACAGGGTCCATGATACTGCCCCCCCCAACAGTCAGCACTGAGACAGTGGAGTGAGCTTAAGCAACTAATATTTTTCTTTGACTAAGATATTCCTGCCAAAAAACAGTCTATAAATGCCACAATTTTATCTATGGAAATATTGAAAATAATGCATCCTCTGTGTGTGTGGTGGGGAGCGCTTTTTAATTTGTTTCTGTCTCTTTTTGTATGGTCCTGGACCAGGCTGTGCTGTTAATTCATGATAAATAGAGACTTTGCACCATGTACTGGACTTTGCAATGCTTATCCTATAAAGATTCTATATAATGTGGCTCTCAATATCAAACATCCTTGGATATTCTGAAAAAAAGCCAGTTAATATTATCACACATAATCAGAAAGTATTTCAAACACTATTTATAGTTTTGCTAGTTATCTATTCCTCCCCTTTCTATTCTCCATTAACCACAGATGTAAGTACACGTTTCTCCTCCTCCCCCATCCTGTTAAGTACAGTTCCATCCATCAACTAGCTCAGCAAGACACTGATCATAGTCCAAGAGCCCTAGGCACAAGAGTAACATGACAAACCATCATCATAATACAGCTTTGGACTTTTAAACTCTTAGCTTTACAGCTATTTGACATGTTAATTGGAACCATCATAAAGTATAATTATATTTAAATTTTGCTTTAAGTGACATCATTAAAAGAAATTATTGAGGCTCTTATTGTGTCAAAGAAATAATAGCATTCTGACATAATGTATAGATATTAGACTTCATATTTCCATAATGGAGGAAGAACATAGGGGGAAAGCAGGAGCCTTATTTGCTTTTTCAAAGTTAAAAAAAGGCAGAAAGCTTTCTAGAAATGTAAGAGTTATTGTAATTGTTCATTGCACTCTAAGGTAGCTCATGTAATTTGCTGAACAGGTTCAGATATCCAGAATGATTCAACATTTTCTACCAAATTACCTTTCTTTATTATTCCATCATGTCTCATTGGCTGATTTCTCCCAGTAAACAGAGAAACCTCAGCATAAATATAAATTAATTAGAGAATTTTTATTTGTAAGACGACCTCTTGAAATAATTCCCGTTGCTTCCTGCTTTGCTTAAATTCATCTAGATAAACTGCAGTCTAAACAAGGAGAAGGACACAAGGCAATCCTGTTGTAAAGTCATAGTATTCTGTGGTCAGAGTAATGCAATATTTCCTAAGCTCAGTCAGGCTCCAGTTAGCCTGATGGAAGGGTAGAAGGAGTGATGTTCTTCATACCTTTCCCTCCAATGTTGCTCTGAAAGACCATTTTCCTCCCATTGTCCACAGAGAGAAGAAAAGATCTGAGCTGGGCCTCTAACATTGCTTCTGGTGCTACAGAGAGACAGATGGTATTGCGTAGGACAGGGAGGATTTTGGCTAATATGCATACAGAACCATCAGATTCCACCTGCAGCACATTGATGTGTTTATGGCCATAGAAATCCATAAACACATGGACAATTTCAACAGGAAAGAAGAAACTCAGAAAGTAAACAAAATTTGGCTACCAGTACTGAAGAACACTAAAATCAAGACTCAAAACATGCCAATGAACACCACCCAGACTCTGGAGGTCCCTCTACAGGGAACAATACAATGGGTTGTTAATGTACTTAATGCACTGTTATGCATATTTCCTGACTAACAATACAACCCTGGGGGATATCCCATTTAACAATAGGTCATCACCAGGCAAATTTCTCCCTCCCTCCCGGGAGACTACACAAGTATGTATACTCTGTCTCACTTCCATGCCACCAGATCCTCTGAAGATGCCAGCCACAGATGCAGGGGAAACATCAGGAGAAAATACTAATAGAACATGTCTTCAAAGCCCGGAAAACCCACAACAACCTATGGATTCTGGCTGTGAAAGCCTTCAATTTTACAATTGTTAAGGTGCTCAAGATAGTTTCCTTGGTTACGTTACTTTTACAATTTCACAATGATTGTTTTGTAGCGTTGTGTACTGCATATCATAAAACGCTTAGTTGTGCTTCCTTCCTCATTCAGAAAAGTGCCCAAGATAATTATAGGGCATTGACCTGGTGTAAGTGCTAGTCAACACTGTTTACATTCAAAGCAGAGACTAGTTACTATAGACTTGCCAATTATTTCTAATGTGGTCCCAGCTCAAATCACAGTCTCATCTAGACAATTTTGGTTGTCCATTGTTGCTCAATATGTGAATCTGTTGCTCATTCACGACAAGTGGTCTTGGCACAATATATATGTGTATACATTGAATTTAATACTATTTCATGAAATACACGTATGGGACATTTTGTGTATTTTTTCCCACAAATAAGATTTTAAGAAGGTAAAAGAAAACTCCAGATAAAAATCAAGTGCAAAAGAGCACTACATGAGACTGGAGCAAAGAGCATATCTACACTATAGTGTTATCACAGTTTGATACCATTTAATAGTTATGGTTCCATTTTGTGGAATCTTGGGGTCTGTAATTGACTGAGTATTTAAATTCTCTATTTAGGGTCTAGTGCTATAGTTTAGCACTGGTACTCCCTATGACTACAATTGTAACCACTTGCAAACTAGTGTATACACATATGTATGCCACCATAGTTACTCTGGATGAAAACAGTTGCGCAATCAATTGCTAATGGGTAGCATGGTTTTCAACTCATCTGATTTTCAGTGACTGATAGTCCTCCACTTTCCAAGTGAAACAATGTGAGAGAGGGATGTGTATGTACTTGCCGAACAATTGAGTGCATTAGAGATTGTTCTTCGTCAACTTCTGAGAAAGCACAACAGCTTCAAGCAATGTCTTTTAAGTTAGCTTAGGCCATTTCCGCACTAGAGTGTAGGAGCGTTTCACCGTGTTTTATGAGCAGTACTTTTTACTCCAACTTACCCCTATTCCTATCTGCATACCCTCCGGTTTCTGTCAAAGTAAAATGGATAAAAATCATTTGTAGCTTCCACATCCTCAATTCTCCTAGAACTCCTATTCCCCTCCCTGCTCTACTCTGCCACTACTGATTGGTCAATTTAAGGTCCACCTCTGTGGTGTGAATCGATGTAACACTTCTGCAAGTAGGAAAAAATGCAGTGGCACCGTTGTGGTTGATTTGCATCAGAGTTTTTCAGTTTTTATATTACACTGGTTTCGCAACTATATCCCTTTTCTCACACCATTTCTAAAGCCAGAGGGTCCCTTGAGCATCACGTAAATGGGAGGAGCAGTCTGCATGATGCATTCCCATTTACTCCAGGGCCTGATGCAGACTGTACATGCATTTTTTATTTTCGGCTTAAAGCCGAAAATGCTGCACGATCGCACACTGCATGCACTTACCTGCCCCGTGGAGCCTTGGGAGCCGGGCCGGTCACCCTTCCTGCCCCAGTGCAGCCTATAGCTCCCAGGCTGCACTGCAGAAGGAAGGGGTGGGGTGTTCACGCGACCAGCAAGCCAGCTGCGGCGAGGAAGCAGAAGGGATGTGAGCGCCTCGTGCAAGAGGCTGCTTGCGCGAATGCTGCCCCCCACATCTGAGAAAAGGTAAGGTGCAGAAAGGGCCTTACGTGAATCACGCTAAGAGCTGAACACATGCAGAATGAACTACGACAGAACGACGTCAAACCGGTTTGGCGTGCCGACGTATTCATGATTCAATGGCCTTACAGCAATGTATCTCTGTTGTGCAGAAAGGGCCTTAGTGTCCCAAATTAGATTCTATCCTAGGAGAAAATTTTAATTACCTCTCCATACCACAGCTTCTGTGATTTTGTAGGGTGGAACTGCAACAGTTAAAATGATATCCAGCTACTCTAATTGCTGTAGATACATCCATAGTTTTGTCACCTCACATTGCTTCTGCACTGCTTGCTCCAGTGGATATGTTCAAGCCATTAAGGCCCCATGTCACCACCCAAACTGTCTGGTGGATCTGCTTCAATAACCCTTTGGCCATTTCCACACCACACTGTTATAGTGCTACTATTCCACTTTCAACATCCAGTGGAATTCTGGATTTTGTTGTTTACTGAGGCCAAATTACTCTCTGCCTCTCCCCAAACTGCAAACCTCAGGATTCCATAGGATGTTGAAAGTGGAATAATAGCACTATAACAGTATAGGGCGGAAATGGCCTTTGTATGGGAGAGAATATGAAACCCATTGCATTGTTCAAGGTGAAGTTGAAGGGCCTCACGCTTGTTGTAATGTGCATTCCAGCATTCCTAGCAAAACAGCTAAATGGCATTATGAGGGAGTTTTTGCAATCCGTATACAGAGATAGTAAAATCGTAGGTTTTGTACATATATTTGAACAAAATCTAACATATTTTGCCTCACTGTTTCTGCCAGATTCCATCTTGCTACTTCACAGATGGAATGTGTAGATTAAGTTATTAATTACAGCCAATTTTCAAGTCCCATTACACTGAGCAGTGGGATTGGATTTCTGTCAGTTTCACAGACTGTGCTCGTAGCTCATATTTTTCGATGCCAGCACAGGGACAGCATTTTAATTCACTTGTAATGAAGTCCTTGTCAATACCTGAATATTTTAGTAAAACAATCTCAGTTGCACAACTTCATTGTTTCCAAAATGCAGCTGAAGAGTGTAGCTAAGCCGGCGTTTGTCAAATTCAGAGAAGGTAGTTGTTTATATAGCACCACCCATCATCCTCGCAATAATGTAGCATTGAATGAACCAACCTCTATTTACCTCCCT
The DNA here is from genome assembly GCA_948472985.1 of Iguana delicatissima. Classification (NCBI taxonomy): domain Eukaryota; kingdom Metazoa; phylum Chordata; class Lepidosauria; order Squamata; family Iguanidae; genus Iguana; species Iguana delicatissima. The sequence goes on along the minus strand of CAOKZL010001719.1, from coordinate 557,222 downwards.
TTCCAAATAAATAAATCAAATCAAGGGAGTGAAAGATAAGACAACCATAAATCTGACACTGAGAAATCATGCAACATTGTGATCAACATCTTATTTCTCTGCTAGTGTAGTTATGTGGAAAATAAAACAAAAGGTAGTAGCCACAAAAATAAAGTGGATGCTAGTGGCAGCAGCATGGAAAACAAGCCACAGGTACCAGCGACAGGCAAGGATGAATTAAGCTGATTGTAACCCTACAGCAGCTCCAAAAAAAAAAAAAAAAAATAGGGCCTCCTAAGTTTTGACCTATTTCAGGAAAGATGAAAATTAAAATATCATATATATATAAATACAAACTCTTAATGTGTAAAACTATTTTTGACCCTGATACCTCATAACTGAGTAAAAAGGTAACATATAAAATGTTGATAACAGAAATATGAGGAGAGTCAGGAAATGACTTGGAAAAGACAGGAAGCAAACGATATCTTTGCCTCTTTAGACTGAGCCCCTACACTATGCAAGGCCTGGAAAAATTGCTCCAGTTGAGTCATTGATAACCCAACCATCCTGACAGGAAGTGGTGGTAATGTCTGGCTATGACTCACTTGCTCCTTGAGTGTCTGGCTGGTGCTGGTGGTCTCAAGATGGTCTGATTTACACAGGAAACATTAATAGGCAGGTTGGAATTAAAAGGCTGAAGTTAGCTGCCTCTTTATCCCATTGGTCCTGCCACTGCCATTATCATTTCCAAAGGCATGGAAAATAAAACTGCCCGGTGAAAAGGGCCATCATGCAAGCAGTTTGCCATAATACGATCTCATCTACTAGTGGTATGTACCTGAAAGGGAAATACAATTGACTAAATGAAGTTAGGCTTTCTTTTCAAGATCAGCAGCACAATGCATACTGCATAGAAAAGTAAAAAACAGGGAACTATATTCAGGAACTAACATTGGTACTCAACAGGGGATAAATGGAATAAAATAGGCATCTCACAGAAGATGGTTCATATTCTGGTTTGTCACTGAACTGAACACTCAACCCAAGAGTGAACCCCAAGACTTTGTGTACACAGATAACTATGCTGGGAAATTTCATTCTGTCTTTGTCCTCTTCTCAAAGACTGCTCCAGACCACAAACCTCCACCTCCCACTTCAGAACAATCCAGCCCTCTCTATCCATACCCCTTCTGGTACATGTCTTCTGCTTAGCAGTACGGATTTTCTCATAGTTATTGTTCTTCCTAGGGTTAAAATGCCACATCTTTCTCCCTCTCTCCCCTCCTTGTATTTTGCCTTTACCCATGCCAAGCCTAAAACTATCACCCATGTCTTTCCTTTACAGCATCTCACCCTTCTGGCACCATCCACCCTAAATCTAAAACATTTTACTTCCTTATAATAGTATCACTCCTTAGAAGGCTTCATATTTTCTTGCTTAGCATAATCCTCATTAACACTTGATTTTGTTTTGCTTAGCAGGTTTCTTTTCTACTCAAAAGGTTCCCATGCACCATCTCGGTTTGATAGGACTGTGAAATTATCCACATCTACTTAGCTTTCAGTGAACACAGGCTGGCTGCACTCTGTCATTGTACTGATTTATTTATATATATGCTGTACTCTTTTTCATTATTATGATGATGTTTAGTTATTTACACTGACTTTAATTTAAATCTCAGTCTTCTGGAGAGAGCTTTTGTACAACTTTCCATTATGATCCATAGCCTGGTTTGGAAAGAAGAGTCAGCCTTGGGAAAGTTTGTCCAGGCTTAGAATTTTGACCATAGCTTTATCCTGTGGAAACGACTGGACTCAAGCTAAAAGGATGTCCAGCTGTTGACATGCTCAGAAGTGAAAGGAAAGTCTGAAGCTGTACAATGCATATTAATGTAATGTAAAAAGCATGACTCAGGGGAAGCTAGGCACACTAAAACAAGAAATGGAACATATAAACATTGGAATACTTGGGGTAAGCAAGTTAAAGTAAACCAGAGTGGGACATTTTGAATCAGATGAGGAAATGAAATCCTACAAAGAAATGGGGTGGCATTAATAATGAGATATGTAGCAAAAAGAGTTAAAGGATATACTGCACAGTGTGATTGAATCACATTAATAACTTCTCAGGAAAAACCTTTTAACATTACCATAGTACAAGCTTATGCTCCAGCTAGAGAGCAGATGAAGAAGAAACTGAAAAATTCTATGCTGGAGTCCAGGAATAAACTGATCACACACATAACACATATTTCAAGTAACCCAAAAGACAACTGTATGTATACACATCACCTGATGGCCAATATAGAAATAAATATACTACATTATTGGAAGCAGGAGACGGAGAATTTTGATTTGCTAAAACAAGACTAGGAGCACTGTGGCACAGACCATGAACTACTATCATCAAAAATTACAGTAAAGCTATAGAAGAACACTAAACCAATCATTGCTCTAAAATGTCATCCGAAGTATATCCCCATAGAATTTAAAGATAATGTAAAAACTAGATTTGCACTGTTAAGCCTAATTGACTGGGAGCCAAAAGAACTCTGGACTGAATCCAGGGACATTTTCAGGAAGGATTACCAAATAAATAAATCTATCTATCTATCTGCGGCCAAATAGAAAAAGAAGCAATAGTAAAAGGTGACAGAAATAGACCCTAAATGCAGCCATTCAATGATTTGTGCACAAGGATAAGGAAAACTACTGCAATAATAAATGCAGAAAAATAGGTGACAACAAAAAAGGAAGAATAAGATCACTAACACAAGATCTAAGAAATCAAAGGGGAGTTTAAACCAAGAGTAGGGATGTTCTAATACCAGTAAGGAAGCATAACATGAGCAAGTAGAATAAAAGATGGTAGAAACAATAAACTGCAGAACTATATAAAGGAGATGGAAGGTTCATTCATGGAAGGACCACATGAAGATAAACCTCTAATTTTAGAAAGAGCAGTGGAAGCTGCACTCAAAGCACTTGGTAGAAATGAATTACCCAGACAGGATGGCATAGCAAAAGAGCCATTTCACGCTACAGAGACAGGATCTACTCTAGTTCTAATAAAATATATCAACAAATATGGAAAATAGGAGAATAGCCCACAGATTAGAAACACTCAATAGATATTCAAATCCACAAGAAATGGAACACCATTGCATTCATTTTCCATGCAAGCAAAGTCATGCTCAAAATTCAACAACAAAGGCTTTTACCATCTATAGAATGAGAAACATCAGATGTCCAAGCTGGGTTCCGGAAAAAAAAGTAGGATCAAGGATCGTATTACAAAAATACATTGGATAATGGAGGGCAAAGAATTTCAAAATCATATCAGCTTGTGCTTTATAGATTATAGAAAAGCCTTTGATTGTGTAGACCATGAAAAAGTATGGACCTTTCTTAAAAATGAGTGTGCCACAATATTTGATTGTCCTGATACCATTAGGACACAATACCGAGAAACATAATGGTTTCTAATTGGCAATGGGATCAGGCAAGGCTGCATTTTATCACCCCATTTATTTAACTTGTATACTGAACATATCATATGCAAAACAGGATTAGGCTTGGAGGAATGAGGCATGAACACTGGAAGAAGGAACATTTAAGATAGTTTAAGATATTCAGCTGATACCATACTACTAGCAGGAAACAGCAAAGAATGATTATGAGGAAGGTCAAGGAAGACAGTGCAAAGGCAGGTTTACAGTTGAACATTAAGAAAACAAAAATAAGAACCACAGATGATTTATGTAACTTTAAAGTAGACAATGAAGACACTGAAAAAATGAAAGATATTCTCTACCTTGGCTCAATCATTAATCAGAATGGAGACTAGTCAAGAAACTAGAATCTGGAAGGACAGCAATGAAGAAACTAGATAAGATGCTAAATTGTAAATTGAACTACAGTTAGGATTGTCCATTCCTATCATGTTTCTAGATATGGTTGTGAAAGGTGGACAGTGAAAAATGCTAATAGGAATATAATCAACTCATTTGAAATATGATGCTGGGAGAAGAGCTATTGAGGACTGCGAAAAAGACAAATGAATGAGTGATAGAGCAAATCAAGCCTGAACGCTCCTTAGAAACTAGAATGACCGAGACTGAACTTCCACTATATCATGAGAAGATGTGACTCACCACAAAAGACAATAAGGCTTGGTAAAGTAGAAGGCAGTAGGAAAGGTGGAAGACCACACTACAGATGGATGGACTCAATCAAGGAAGTCACAGTCCTGAGTCTGCAAGGCCTGATCATGGCTATTGTTAACAGGGTGCCTTAGAAGTCTTTCATTCATGGGATCACCTAAACTGAAGCCAACTTGGCAGCAGTTGACAACAACAACAAAATCTAGAAAAAAGATGTATCTGTGATACTTTACTCATAGAGCTGTATTTTTTATTCCTCAGGTCAGAGTTAGCTCACTCCAAAAAGTTTTCATCCTAAAAGTTATCTTATGGGTCTTGTCCTCATTGTAGAGGTTTTCATGGATCTCTTACTGTCTCCTACTGTACATCTAGCCATATCATATCCACATGATTGGTTTTTAATTTTTCTGTGACAGCATGAATTCCACCTCTTTGTTGCTTTCTAATAGGTACACATTTCATATAAGCTTTCAATGATGTACACTGCTTGAGTAAAGCATGTTATAGCAATATTTTGTGCAAATTTGAAATGTGTGAATTTTTCTGTATGTTTCAAATCAGCAGGTCCCTCCCCTCAACCCTGATTCATCTGTAGCCATCTGTCAACATGATAGTTCTGGAATACAAATTGTGTATGCCCTGTGGACAGTCCAGGAAGTGAAGATGGAATTGAGGCTGTTAACTTCAGACTGAAATTGGATTCTTCACACAGGCCCAAACAGAAGAGAAGTTCACAGGTGACAGGTTATTCTCTATTACAGGCTGAGCCTTTCCTATATGTTAGCAACAGTTGTATCATATGAGTGGAATGTCCACAGTTCATTCAAGGTAGCTGACAGGTCCCATGTCAGTGAGGTCATTGTCAGGGTCTGAGGCATGGGTGGCTAGGGCTGGCTGGAACAGGCACCAGGGCTGGGCCAAAGCACAGGCACTAGGTGAGAAAGCCAAGGGACAAGGCACAACAAGAGTCCAAGGCAGCAGTCCTTCAGGTAGCAAGAATCCATACAGCCAGAGGCAAGAGGCAGGTCCAGGAGACAGGCAGGAGGTCAAAGCACAATGAGAGTTCCAGGCAACAGTTGTACACAGGAATAGAGGCAAAAGGCAGGTGAAAGAAACAGGCAGAATGTCAAGGCACAACAATGGTTCAAGGCAGTAGAAGCTTACCAGGCAACAAGAGTCCACTGGGCCAGAGGCAAGAAGCAGGTCTGGAAAACGGCCAGGGGACCAAGTCCAAGGATCAGCAGGGTCAGGAACACTGGACAGTCAAGAGAGACTACAAGCAACACTGGAGACTGTGTTGTTATAACAGAAACTGCAGAGTAACCGCAGCCCTTATCTAGCCGGTTGCTGGCTGCTCCAGCTGCCCTGCATCAGAGCAGCCAGCTGGGTCTGAGGTACAGGGCAGGATCCTGCAAGGACTTAGCCACAGACCAGAACCCTGCTTGCAGTCCAGACTTTGAAGGAGCTGTCCAAATCATTGAAAAATTTAGACTAAGGCTCTTTTCGCACAGCATTTGCCATGCAAAAAAGCCCCTGGAGCGTTGTGCAACTGCGAGGAGCGGTCCACATGACACACTCACAATCGCACGATGCTCCAGGGCCCGGCAGGTGCCAATCGCACACTTTTCATTTTTGGCTGTGAGCCAAAAATGGTGCGCTATCGCACATCACTCCAAGGCCCCGTGCGCACTTGCCATGCGTGCAGAGCTCCGGAGCCACAGTGCTCACACTTCCTGCCCCAGCACAGCTTGGGAAAATCCCAGGCTGCCCTGCAGAAGGAAGAGGAGGGGCTCTTGTGCTACCTGCTTGCGAGCAGGCAGCAGCTGTGGAGCTGAAGCAACAGGGATGCGAGAGCCTCTCGTAAGAGGCTGTTCACGCAATCCCCACACCCCAGCTCCACAAAAAGGTGAGTTGCGGAAAGAGCCTAACTTTGGGCTGATTTGCAGCCAACTGAAATGACAAGCACCACTGCATCACTATCTAGTACAGTTGTTCTACATGGCAAACTATCTAAGTACACTTGATCACTTTCTGATTTGGACAATATTCTCAAAATATAGTGACTGAAAAAGTCACTACTTACCTTAAACCAACACATCTAAACATCTGTAGATGAAAAAAAATTTTTTTATTTATTATACGTTACTGTTTTGTCATCCTTCCCAAGAAGCTCCAGATGCCTAACTGTTGCTTCTTGCCCAAGTTCTACTCACAGTCCTGAAATGGTATCGATTAGGCTGCCTGAGAGGTGCTGACAGACCCACTGAGCTTTCTGTCTGGCTGAATATTTCAGCATGTGTTTCCCAAGTCCCAGTGTGACACTTGGTTCATTACAATTCATTGCCTTTTAGAAGATAGGTATGAGTTCACACTATGTACTAACTTAATATTCTAAATCATTCTCCTTTTTAGTAGGTGTTTGGTGATGGACAAATGAGATTTCTTTAATTAGCAGGACACTGAGCAGTAAGTATGAAGTGACAGAATGAAAACATCTGCTGCGGGGAATAATTGAAAGAGATCTACTGGCAAGAATATTGTACCCTATGCAAATTTGCCTAGACCACAACTGTTATTGCTTCCAGTAAATACATAACTAACTAAGTTGCATGGATTGAGGTAATTGTAGCCTGTTACATAATGCATGTAGGTTATTAACCCTATGCAGTCATTTAGACTGTTCAGTCTAAGATCTAAGGGAAAGGATAGTGGGGTATATAGGCAAGCATGATATAGGTATCCCAAAGGCCATATGTTGAAAATCCTTTTCCAAGGGCAAAGAGCGAAGTCTCACTGGCTTAGATCTGAGTGTGGATCCCACAGCCCAGCCCAGCCCAGCCCAGCCCAATGCCCCCTCCGGCGTTAAAAAAGAGGTATTTTCCTTACCTAAATTAGAATCTATAACTATATTTAGCTAGGTTGGAAAAAGTTTTTCTGATTGCTATTTCCTGTGTAACCTTTCCTCCACATAATTGATCAAATCAGAACGAATGATTAACCAATTGTCTTTACTGGTAATAAAGACACTCTCCTCTGAACTAGTCAAAAGGACTTGTCAATGTCTAAATACGTTTTGTGCTTCAGAATACAATCAAACAATCAAACACAGCCCCAGAAGCCTTTAAAAGTCACCCAGTCAAGATGTCTTTTCAGACATAGCTCATCTTCCACTCTTTCCTCTGGAAATACATTCTTCATGTAAAACAATTGTGGTTTCTAGCCCTTTCTTTAACAAAATTAGTTTAAAAATAGTTTTGTGGTTGTGAGGCTGGGAAGCAGCCACCACCCACAAGTCAGTACAAGAGTACAGAATGTGTTTATTATGTGCTTCATTGACTTCCTTTGCTATCAGATTAATAAAAGATGGATAGTGGAGAAGCAGTGAATGCAGGATGGCTGTTGAACTGTTGACTTCTGATTGGGCAGAAGAAACTACCAAGTTAACATTTTGTGTGGTTTCCCAGGAAAGCAGCAGACAGAAAGAACAGAGTGGGGAAAAAGATCTTTGGGCAGTGGGACTGAAGAAATGTGTAATGACGGACAGTTAAGATTAAAAGCCTCCATACTTTTTGAAGAAACTGAATCACTCTTGTGTTTAAGAGTGGAATAATGAGAATGCCAAACTGATTATTTGGCAATGAGTACAGAGCAAGAAGAATGAAATAACTTTGCAACTTTTACTTGCAGCGGGCAAGCAGGTAGATACTCCAGGCTGTAGCTCTGCAGCAATGAAAGGTTTCATAGCAAAAGTGCCAGCCAGAGTGTTGAGTTGTCCTCCAAATTATAGTAATGGGATATGTAGTAGGCTTTGAATTAGCTGCTTGCTTGTAACAAAGGTACGGGAACCAGAGACCGTTAGGTAAACAAAAAGCTAGGAATGTACTGATAAGCGCTTCCAGGCTTTCACGGCTTCAAGGTCTCTTGTGAGCAGGAGGGAAACATCTTGGTATTTTATGCTTTTAGTTCCTTCACTGATGTTCCTTCACTGAAGTCCTGCACGATGTATCTCACTCTAAATAAATAGTGTTTATGCATGTACTATGTGTGTGTGTGGATTCAGTTCCTGACACAGAGTGATCTCGGGTTGGAGAAACTCCCCTTGGATTAAAGGGTTACTACATCACCCATCAGGGTCTGGAATTCCTGTTACTTCCATTTCTTTTTGAGGAATCATGTTATGAATGGGAAGGACTGAAAGAGTGACATCTTTTGCCCTTGCTGTGAAACGCAGATGTTTGGATTTGAAGATCTGATGGTTTCATACTGGCAACCTGTTTGTTTTTTTAAACAGTCTCTTAATAAACCTTTGAAGTTACTGAAGAATTCCTCTGACCAAAATGGAATAACTGGACAATTTCAGGACAATTGTTCTAAAATGCCAAGTGGGAAAGAACTGGAAATATTCATAAAGGGAAAGGAAAGTAATGTGAGAAGCAGTCTCCCCTAAATTCATGGATAGGATAAACTTCCATGGAAAGAGAAGAGAAGAGTTAAATACAAAATGAAATTCAAAATGAAATAGATATGATTGAAACTAGGTTATGAAATGGTTATATAAGAATGAAAACTGGATTTTTTAAATAAATGGTGTACAGGATTATACAATATAAAATGGTATAGCTACATTTGGCTTTAGTGATGTTATGTAATATGTAACAGAACTACAGTTTTGAGTAGTGAAAATATGATGTAATCAAGTCAACAACTGGATTTAGTACTAAGATTACAAAATGCAATATCATCTATCATGTAAATGTAACATGGAATGGAATGGAATAGAAAGTGATATTGATATACTATGCTAGATATGCTAACATTTGGCAGATGAAAGTTCATTTTTCTTTCTTTTTTTCTTTTTTGGAAAGCATGAACTGGGGAAGGAGAAGAGGAGAACTGTTGGATATTATCTTTGAGAGGCTTGAATAAATGTGATTGTCATGCTCCATTTAAAGAAAGAATGGAAGCTGTCTCCTTTTTCTTTTTCTGTCTTCTCTTTTTCCTTTCTTTTTCTTTATTTTTAATTTCTAATTCATATCTCTCATGTTTTCTTCATGTTTTTTTTCTTTCTCCTGTTTATTTGTAGAATTTTAGCGGTTATAGGAACTATTAGTAAAGACATCTTTTTGAAAAAGTAAAAACTTTGGAAATGTTGCAAACATGGGGCACACCCCAACCCCATACACATAACATATTCAGTGTACACAGACTTGTGTGTTTAATTAAGCCAGGTATCATTTTGTATGTTGTACAGTTAGCATTTCAGAGATATTAAGACAACTGGAAAATGTTGGTTGCTATCTTCATTTTTTTAGCATGCATAAAACATTCAGTTGGCCTAGCTACATACATGCTCTGTTTAATGGAGCAATGTCAGAACAGTGTGTTACCCATCCTACTATGAAAATTACTGTGTAATGCTCAAAATCATCTTCCTCCTTCCAGGAGGACTATGCTTTTGTAGTTGAAAGAGAAACCACAGAACAGGTTTGCTTCTCTAGATCAACCTCTAACTAATTTCCCAATTAGACGCTTAAAACAATTACAACACAAGCTTTGCCTGTCAAAATCTTACTTATTCAGTTTTCTAGATATCAGCAAAGGAACATGATTGATACACAGGATGTCATATTTGCCTGTTAGGAAATCCATTTCCCTTTCTATTTTATTACTAGACCATTCTGTTATTTTTATGTCTTTCAAATGTTTTTCATAGTGTCTTGGTGGGAATATGCTTATATTTCTGGAGTAAATTTACCGCTATTAGGCAGTAAATTCTGAAAAAAAAATTCCCCCACCAGATAATTTAGCATAGTTTCCCCTTAATTTAGCAACTCTTTTCTCCACACACTCATTTTATTTAAACACAATAAAAGAATGGATTCTCTTCAAGTAGCAATAGTGATTTTACAAAAGTTATTAGACTATCACAAATCTGTTTTACTCTGGGTTAATAAAAATCATTGTTAGGAATACTAGGTATATGACAACATGTGCAAACAGTTGGGGGTTGTAGTCAAAAAAGGAAGTTTTCCAAGCTCTACTAAGAATATGAGAGGAGTGCTTCTGTGTCAGGAAAAGTGTCAGTCTAATCCAACATCCTTTTTCTAGCAGTGGCCAAGCAGCTTTATCAATGAAAACTCACAAGTGTGTGTGCGTATGTGTGAAAGTCACATCTCTTTCCTATTCCACATAGGCTCCATTTAGGAGTTGAGGTTTGGGGAAAAAATTATCCTGTTTATTTGACTATCACAAAAAAAAGTTATTAGACTATCACAAATCTGTTTTACTCTGGGTTAAAAAAATCATTGTTAGGAATAGTAGGTATATCATAACATGTGCAAATAGTTTCAGCATTAAAACAACAGTTTAAGGTCCTGAAAATAATTAAAAATGACCCTTTCAACATACATTGGACTCTTCTTATTGCTCTCAGCAGCTACTTCTATATCGTTGCTGCTGGTGAGTGATTGAACCAGTCAAAATACAGTGGACTCTCCACATTTGTGAGGGTTAGGGGAACTGAACCCTCATGAAAGTGGAAAAACCATGAATAACTCCCTCTATGACCCCACTCCCATTCCTCTCCCCACTCCCATTCCTTTGCTTTTGGCCCTGATTCTCTGAAAGGGAAAAAAAAGACAAGGCAAAGGGTTTACTGGTACTTTCTCCTCAGACAGAGAAGAACAGAATGCTGAGTTCTGGCATTCTGGCTATTTCCAGTCAGCATCTTGAGAAAAGAAATTCCTCCGGGAGGGGAGGGGAGGGGCAAAGAAGGAATCTGACCAATCAGCTGCCATTACACATCAGGATGTGCAGTTCATGTGGCAGAGAGGACAAACCTCCAGCAGTGGAGGGGGGGGGGGCTTTGCTCACCCAAAAGAAAAAAAATACACAAATTAAACACAAACCTTGTAAGCATAGGGTGAGAAATCCAAGGAATTGGGAGGAGGAGAATGGAGGGTGAGCAAGAGGGTGCCTTACAAATAATCAAATTCACAAAGGTCAGACCCACTAATGTGGAGGAAGGACTGAGTGTGACATCATGGACCTATTTATCTAGTTGGATAAGGTTCATAGACTATCTGATTCCTTGCCATGAAAAATCTATTAAGCAGAAAAAGACAGAATAGGTGCACAGTGTCTTTACTGTCCAGTAGAGCAATGCTCTCACTCTGAAGAAGCCTCTCTCTCTCTCTCTCTCTCTTTCTGTGTTCATACACACAGAGACACAGACAAACATGTACCTCTGAACTTTGGTCCTGATAGTAGGTTGAAGCCAAGTTTTTTATTTTTTTATTTTCTTTCCCCTCACCCCTATTTTTGTTTCTGCTTTCCACAGTTTCCAGCCACTCATTTTGGCTCAACCAAATTCTTAATTTTGAATAAAGGATGATCCAGTTTGTAACTATGGCGTGATGCACACAGTACTTGAAATAGCAGAACATTGTTTTCTCTTTTAGTCTGCTATAAAACATACTAATTAATTGGGACCAGTGATATGTACAGATTTAATGATGAGAAATCAAACTATGGAAAATATTACTTTTTACTACAGTTCTCAGAATCTCCACAACCAGATGCGTTGGGGGTTGTAGTCAAAAAAGGAAGTTTTCCAAGCTCTACTAAGAATATGAGAGGAGTGCTTCTGTGTCAGGAAAAGTGTCAGTCTAATCCAACATCCTTTTTCTAGCAGAGACCAAGCAGCTTTATCAATGAAAACTCACAAGTGTGTGTGCGTATGTGTGAAAGTCACATCTCTTTCCTATTCCACATAGGCTCCATTTAGGAGTTGAGGTTTGGGGAAAAAACTATTTTGGACTGTATTTCTCAAAATCTTTAGCAGGTAGCCACAAAGGCTTGGGGATTCTGAGAGCTTTAATCCAGAAATTAATTTCAATCTCTGTTTGACAACATTTGCTAGGTTAATTTGTTTAATATCATTCCTAAATCAAGAAAGATAGATTAATTGTTTGTGTTCGTGCACTTAGCTATTTGCAGTTGATTTTTGTGTGCATGTGACAGATTTTTTTTAAATTTAATTCTTCCACATTGGATCCACATGGGACCTTTGACTGCAATTTATTCACCTCTTATTTATTTATTATCCTTTCTTTCTCTGAGCACAAGACCCAAGGTGATATCCAACAAATAAAACAAAGTACAGCTAAAATATTTATTAATAGAAAAGTTACAACACAATTAAGCAAACATAACGGCACATCTCTGTCTATGAATTCTAAATACGCCTCCCTAAACTGCAAATTCCAGAATTCCATAGAAAGTTACCATGGCAGTTAAAGTGGAATCATACCACTATAACTGTATAAAGTCAAGGGGACCCAGGGAATGGCATCAATGCACTTAGAAGAAACTGCTTTTCTTGCTTGCATTCTGTCTCTCCCTTTTCCTCTGCAGACCTGATGGAGCATGGATATCAGAAGGTAACACAGACAACATATTAGAGTACAACAGGACACATCTTTCTTAGGTTACAGGAGCTGAGATTTGGCTTAGTATGGTGCAGTGGATTTAGGCCAGTGGTTCTCAACCTGTGGGTCCCCAGATGTTTTTGGACTTCAGCTCCCAGAAGCCCTGAGCATTGACCATAGTGGCTGGGGCTTCTGGGAGCTGAAGTCCATGAACATCTGGGGACCCACAGGTTGAGAACCACTGATCTAGGCACTGTTGAAACCACCTGACCACTATTGATGACCTCTCTTTCCTCCTAGTCCAGCTGTTCTGAAGGAGAACCAAGCAATGACAGTAAACTAGTTAATCTGTAAGGGCACAAGCCATTGAGGCGCTTTCCCCTGTAACCTGGAAATGAGGCAAGTCCAGCAGCCTCCCTCTCCCTGAGAAGGATGTAGCATTCACAGTCTCTAATCTCAAGTTAAAGATACACACAGAACGAGGATGATAAGGTTCTTTCTCCCCTAAACTGTATCTGACCCCAAAATTGTGACAATAAATGAACACATTTGGAAGCATATACAACAACAATATAAAGATTGTTACATATGATTATGGGAAACAAAGAAGAGAGGGCAGCAAAATCAAGAATGGTCCTCATTGTACTGGGAGGAAAACTTTTAAAATGTTTAGGTGGTCCAGAGAGGAATTGTCATCTCTGATGTTCACTTTATGGTCCTGGTTGGCCACTGCTGAACAAAAAGTCCAGGACGACTTCTTGATAAAGGAAGGCACATCCAAGAAGGGAAGGGCACAAACAGGGACTTAGAAATAAAGTTGAGACCCCTACTTGTGACAGTGACAATGATGAAGTAAGTTAAGAGAGTCAAAAATAGGAGATTATAAAGAAGTGGCAGATTCAGAGTATGTGTGGTGGTGTTTATGATTTTTTTTTCTTCCTTCCTTCCTTCCTTCCTTCCTTCCTTCCTTCCTTCCTTCCTTCCTTCCTTCCTTCCTTCCTTTTAAAGAAAGGTCAGAATGTGCTTTGGATTATGTTTGAACAGAGGAGGAATAATTTCTGGGCTTTGAAAAAAACATGTTTCTGACTCTTTCCATCAGATAGAGGGAAGACTGTTTGGAACAGCTTTTGACATCCCGGTGGCATGGCAAAAGAAGGCCACTTTCCCACTGCTAAGGGCCATATATTTTTATCTGTTTATAGGAATAGAACTATTTCTCTTTTTTTATCCTGTCCTCTGGATCTGTTATAATAAAATAACAGAGACGTGTCCACAAATTGTTGCCAAATGGCAGCCCAAGTGCCACTTCTGCAGGAAGCTCAAGGAAGGAAAATTGAGGAGACAGTAATAGTCCCTTGTCTCCTCCCTGCATCCCTCCATGCTACCTGAAAACCTGCTGTGGCTGATTTTCCACCCTTCAAGAGCACTCTTTATGGATGTTTGTAGGCTCAGAGGGGAAAAAAGAATACTCTCTTCCTTGTCTGACTGATAAAAGCAGTCTTGTTAATGGGACAATCTCTGGTGTCCTGTACAAGGTATAACAGGAAAGAGAAAAACATTATTTCATTATATATGGAGCACCCTTTTTCTTACAAGTACCAGTTTCTTCAATCAGGCATGTAGCTACTGGTAGGGAAAAATAATAATAATAAGAGGCTTGCTTCTCCAAATGAGAAATCACCCTAAATGCATTATTTTCTGCCCACAAATTTCATTACAGAAAATGAGACATTAAATATGGTTCACACCTAGAACTCTCATACTTGCTGTGTTTATATTCCCTTATTAACTCTATGTTTCCCTTTTCTTTGAAAGCCTAGACTCCAATTCTAAATGTCAAAATAAATTTTTAATCTATCACAATGCTATAAACTTGGGGAGAAATAAATTTCATTGGGGGCACAATTCTTATTGGAAGGTAATGCTTAGGGATGGGACAAATCCAGAATTTTCCGAATCTGAATCCAGGTCCAAATCTCTAGAAGGTTCTGGGATTCCACAAATCTCCTGAATCTCGAATCTTTCAAATTCTTTTTTAAAAAAGAGTTTAAAAAGCAAGGGAAAGAAGGATAATCCTGGGCAAGACACACTCTCTTAGCCTCAGCAAAAGCCTAGGCAAAGGCAAACCTCCCTCTGAAGAAATCTGGCCAAGACAATTGTCCTAGTTCTGCCTACGATCTCCTCAGATTGAAAATGACATGAAAGCCTTTTCTACATAGGCAGGAAAATGTGGATTAATCTTTCATTTTCCTGCTTGTGTAAATAGGGTCACATACTACAGTCCAGAGATAATCCAGGTCAAAACTGACTTTTCTTTGCATAGCTTCTTCTGGCATCCTGGGATTTGTAGTTTGATGATGCACCAGTACACTTTGGCAGAGAAGGCTGTGACATCTTGTAAATGTGATAACTGAAGCCTCTGTCAGAGTTGCTGATGACAAACAGCAGCTGTTGGTCCCTGTGGCTCAGGGTGGAGATGACGAGCAGCAGCTGCTGGTCCCTGTTGTTCTGGCTGGAGATGAGTCCTGCAGCTCAAGAGCTTCCCCTGTGGCCATGGACCAAGCAGGCTCGGATGTTCTTCTGCCTGCTCCTTTAGGGCAACAGGGATCCAGCTGTGATCCCGAGGAGGCCCTGGAGCCTGTGTCAATCAGCCCACAAACAAGGCAGAGACTCAAGAGAGCTGAGCAAAGGGAGGCTTCCTTGATGAAGTTCAAGAAGTAGTGACTGGCCACACCTGTGCCTGGGCTATAAAACTGCCTGCCTGGAAGTTTTCCTTTACTTGTGGCAAACTTTCTACAAGCCCTCTTCTTGCCTATTCCTTGCTTCCAGCACCTGGCTGCCGATACCTTGGACTGATCTCTTGGCTCTTGGATTTTGGACTCTGGCTATGGCTTTTGCTTGTCACTCAGGCTTAAGTAAATGGACTGTCTATGAGTTAATTGCTTGCTTTGACTCCTGCCGGTGGGACTCTGCTATCTCTCCCTCTCCCTTCTCCAGGCTGGCTTGCTGCCTGGCTCTCCGACTTTGACAGTCAAACTCCAAACCCCAGAATTGTCTATGAAAGAGATTTGCAAGGGAGCTATGGAAGGGAATGTTTCAGCTGTCCTTGAAATCTCAAGCCTGTAGCTTCCAGTCAAGTACTGAACTTAAATATTAACTGTTCAATTTAAATATCTTAGAATACAAGCCCAGATGTAATTTCTGAAATTGTTAGCAAAGGCCATTATTACGCCAAGGGAAAAACTCACTATCCTCCTTTGTATGTTCCCAGAGGAGAGAGCAGAGGGGGAGCTGGGTCTGTGAAGACATCCTTGACCACGTGTATTTACAGGCTTGTGAGACTGTGTTTGTTAAGATTCCTTGTGCTGGCCGTGTGCTGTCCCTGAGCATACGGTCTAACTGACTAACAAGGGGGGAGGAGTCAGCTAGGGGAAGGAGTCTTATTAGGAGCCCGCAACGGTGCACGCTGGAGGCGCGCACAGTTGAACTCCTCTACTTGAATCCTTCAAGTTCAACCCTTGGCAATCAGTAGAGCAGACGTAGCTTATATAGCTAAACTTTAGAAAGAAAGCCTGTAGTATCAACGATGGAAGGTGAGGGAGCTGCCGCGGTCACCTGTAGCACTTGTGGGATATTCCTTTTCTTGCCACATGATGTTCTCGGGTACACCTGCACCAAGTGCAAGCTGGTGACCTTCTTGGAGGAGAAGGTACGCCAGCTGGAGGCACGAGCTTCTAATCTTCATCTTATTAGGGAAGGTGAGGAGTTTTTGGTTAGGGCAGAGAAGACCTTCCTCAGGACCGAATGCGCGGAGGAGCTGCCAGATCAGGAAGTCAGCGCACTGTGCCAGGAAACGGAGGCTTGGAGGAATGTCACATGGAGGAATAGAAGGACCAGGAAGGTAACAGAGACTCTCACCATACACAATCGCTTCAAAGTTCTTGGCCTTACAAATAATGAGGAGCACCAGGAGAAGGAAACAGAATGTCAACTAGATCAACACTCCCAGCCTAAACAGAATGCCCAGGCAGTCCTAGAAGAACATGCTTGTTGAGGAGCCCAGAACAAGCCTCAGAGGAGGCAAGTTCTGGTGGTTGGGGACTCCTTGCTCAGAGGAATCAAAATGGCAATTTGCAAACCGGACAAGCTCATTCGAGAGGTCTGCTGTCTTCCTGGGGCCAAGATCAACCACATAATGGAGAGACTAACCAGGCTGGTCAAGCCCACTGACCATAAGCCCCTCATTATGGTTCATGTTGGAACCAATGACACTGCAAGGCGCAGCTTTTACCACATCGCAAAGGACTACAAGCTTATGGGGACAAAGCTTAAGGACCTTGGTGCGCAGGTGGTCATTTCATCTCTCCTCCCTGTTGAAGGAAATGGCTCACGAAGGGAAAGGGCAATAGCAGAGGTCAACAACTGGCTCCTCACATGGTGTCACCAGCAACGGTTTGGGTTTTTGGAACATGGCCTGAATTTCCATGAACGTGGGCTTCTGGCGAGGGATGGGCTGCACCTCATGAAACTTGGCAGGAATGTTTTTGCAAACAGTCTCGCAAGGACTGTTAAAAAGTCTTTAAACTAAGTTCCGCTGGGGAGGGAGACAATATTATTCAGGGCAAGGACTCGGTGAGCGCAGGGCGAAAAGGCCCAAATGATATTGGCCAAGTAGTACAAGTGGCCAATGGTGGGAGGAGTGGAAACTATAGTACAGGACTTGCAGGAAGGGCCCGGGGACTTAAGTGTCTCTACACTAATGCATGGAATATGGGAAACAAGCAAGATGAATTTGAACTCCTAATACAACAAAATAAATACGATTTGATAGGCATCACTGAGACCTGGTGGGATGAGTCTCATGTTTGGAATGTAGGAATAGAGGAGTATAGCCTATTTTGTAAAAATAGACCTAACAAGAAAGGAGGAGGGCTAGCCTTGTATGTCAAGGATGTTTTCACCTGTGAAGAGATCCATGACTTAAACCCAGAAAGCTAGGTTGCGAGCATCTGGGTAAGAATTAAGGGAGCGAGAAACAATAGGGATATTCTGGTGGGGGTTTACTACAGACCTCCAAATCAGACTGAGGACTTTGATGACGCCTTCCTGAACCAAATGACTGCACATTCAAAAAGGAGAGATACAAAAAGGAGAGATACAAAAAGGAGAGATTTCAATTACCTGGATATATGTTGACAGTCAAACTCTGCCAAGACAGAAAGGTCCAACAAGTTTCTTGCTAGTCTTGCAGACAATTTCATGGTCCAGAAGGTGGAAGAGGCCACAAGGGGATCAAATATTCTAGATCTGATCCTGACCAACAGGGATGACCTTGTTAATGAGGTAGAAGTGGTTGGATCTTTAGGGGTGAGTGACCATGCCCTATTGGAATTTGGCATTCAGTGGGAAGGAGAAGATAAGTGTAGCCAGACACTCATCTTAGATTTTAAAAAAGCAGACTTCTGTAAACTTAAGGAGATGCTGGCTGGAATTCCGTGGTCAAGAATAGTGAAAGGGAAAGGAGTTCAGGAGGCATGGGAGTTCCTTAAAAGGGAGATACTGAAGGCACAGTCTAAAACTGTGCCAATAAAGAGGAAAAATGGAAGGCATCTGAAGAAACCAGAATGGTTGACTAAAGAACTCTCAGCTGAGCTCACTGTTAAGAGAAACATGTACAGGAAATGGAAGAAGGGGGAAACCACCAAAGAAGAATTTAAGCAAGTAGCCCAAAGATGTAGGGAGGAGGTTGGAAAGGCTAAAGCACAGAACGAACTTAAGCTGGCCAGAGACATTAAAAACAATAAAAAGGGCTTTTTTAAATATGTCCGCAGCAAAAGGAAAAAGAAGGAGACGATAGGGTCGCTGTGCAGAGAAGATGGTGAATTACTCACAGGGGGAAGAGAAAAGGCAGAACTACTTAACACCTTCTTTGCCTCAGTTTTTTCCCAGAAGGATACAAGCACTCAACCTGGCAGTTGGGGAGCAGGTGAGGAAGCAGGGGAAATGAGGCACGTAATAGGTAGAGGGGTGGTACAGGAATACCTGACCACATTGGATGAATTCAAGTCTCCAGGGCCAGATGAATTGCATCCTAGGATATTAAAAAAACTGGCAGAGGTCATTTCGGAACTGCTTGCTATAATCTTTGAGAAATCTTGGAGGACAGGAGAAGTTCCAGCAGACTGGAAGAGGGCAAATGTTGTCCCCATCTTCAAGAAGGGAAAAAAAAGAGGACCGAAATAATTATCGCCCAGTCAGCCTGACATCAGAACCCAGAAAGATCTTGGAGCAGATCATTAAGCAGTCAGTTTCTAATCACTTAGAAAGCAATGCGGCAATCACGAGAAGTCAACATGGATTTCTCAAAAATAAGACATGTCAGACTAATCTTATCTCTTTTTATGATAGAGTTACTAGCTTGATAGATGAAGGGAATACTGTGGATGTAGCATATCTCAATTTCAGTAAGGCCTTTGACAAAGTTCCCCATGACATCCTTGCAAAGAAGCTAGTAAAATGCAGGCTGGACAGGGTTACTCTTAGTTGGATTTGTAATTGGTTAACCGACCGAACTGCTCATCAAATTTGCAGATGACACCAAATTGGGAGGGGTTGCTAATACACCAGAGGACAGGATCAAAATTCAAAATGACCTGGACAGATTGGACAGCTGGGCCACGGCTAACAAAATGAAATTCAACAGAGAGAAGTGTAAGGTCCTACACTTAGGTAGAAAAAATGGAATACAGAAATATAGGATGGGGGCCACATGGCTGGATAGCAGTACATGGGAAAGGGATCTAGGAGTCTTAATAGACCACAAGCTGAACTGTGTGATGCAGCAGCCGTGTGATGCGGCAGCCAAGAAAGCGAATGCAATTCTCGACTGCATCAATAGGAGTATGGTGTCTAGATCGAGGGAGGTACTGGTACCACTCTACTTTGCTTTGGTTAGACCTCATCTTGAATACTGTGTCCAGTTCTGGGCACCCCAATTCAAGAAGGACATGGTCAAGCTGGAGCAAGTCCAGAGGAGGGCGACCAAAATGGTGGGGGGCCTGGAAGCCATGTCCTGTGAGGATAGACTTAGAGAGCTGGGTATGTTTAATCTGCAGAAGAGAAGGTTAAGAGGGGACATGATAGCCATGTTTAAATATCTGATGGGATGCCATATAGAGGAGGGAGAGGGCTTGTTTACCGCTGCTCCAGAGACCAGGACAAGGAGCAATGGATTCAAGCTGCAGGAAAGGAGATTCCACCTGAACCTCAGGAAGAGCTTCCTGATGGTCAGGGCTGTATGGTAGTGGAATATGATGCCTTGGAGTGTGGTGGAATCTCCTTCTTTGGAGGTTTTTAAGCAGAGGCTGGATGGCCATCTGTAGGGAGTGCTTTGCGGGTGTTCCTGCATGGCAGAGGGTTGGACTCGATGGTCCGTGTAGTCTCTTCCAACTCCACATTTCTATGATTCTATGTCTGGTCTCCAAGGTTCTCAGGCATCCCAGTCTCCCAGGTTTTCAGGAGTCTTGGTCTCCCAAGTATTCAGACTTCCCGGTCTCCACCTATTTGGTTAACAGATTCAAAAGATTTGGTTTGCCTATTTTGGCACAAGGATTCAGATTTGGGAATCTTGAATCTTTACCCAGGATTCAAGGATTTGGTTGGCCTATCCCTATTAATGCTCTAACCCCCCAAATTCTTACCTGTACCCCTTTTGCAATTATTTTAAGTCTTGCGACTTATTAATGGAATCTGCTTAAGCATAACATTTTTCAGCATTTAAGATAAGATCAAATCAGGTCACAGCACTTGATTTGGACACTCTGGAAATGTTTGCTCTTCATTCAGTGAAAAGGGAATTTGTGGAACACATCAACAGTTGTATGTGGAATGACATAGGTAGTGAAGAAGAATGTACACTCATTCTCTCCCCCTCCCCATTACAAATGTAATATTTGGTTATGAGAATGGTGGTGGAGAGTAGTCTCATCATGTGGGGAAAAATTGTCACAAGCCTTTTTGCTGCCTCCTCCTCCTCCTCCTCTTCCTCCTCCTTCTTCTTCCTCTTCTTCTTCTTCTTCCCCAGTGAGCAGGGAAAAATATCAGACTCAAGCATCAAGGTTGCATGCTTTGTTTAGTCCCCTGTGGAATAGTTAAGTCAATCACAGAGAAGCAAATCCTGTTCCTAGTTTCTTGAATGATGGTGACAAAGCTGAAGAAAGGTGCATACACTGTACAGAGTTAAAATTACCACAGAATTTTAATACCCTGGGGAGAGATCCAATTTATGTCAGTTGGTAAACACATAGAGGGGACTCTGTTCACACAATAAATACTGCTTTTCCAAGAAGAGGAGACATGACAATATTTTCGACTTGTGATTCTGGAAACACTAAGCTGACTGAACTCAAGTTACAAATTGTTATTTCAAGGCACCATCAAATTACCAGGAAGTGTTCTGGGATTTACTCAGAGATTAAAGGAAAATGTAAAGTTAACTTTTGGTACTCTATCTGTCTCTCACACAGGTGGGAACCAACATTCCTAAGTCATAGGTACAGTAATATTTTTGTTTTCATCCTACAACATGACACAGTCCCCTTTCCCAACATTCATCTCACAAATTATATCTAATTATTCAAACCACTAGAGATGTAAAGGTTATTCAGTTATATTCTTATCTTTGACGGGAAAATGTGGCTTGATGAAAAACACAAGTGTGTCTTGATAAAAGAGTATCCAGATTTTTTTTTAAAAAGTGAAACATTGATCAACCATTGTAAGATTTTTCATATTCTAAAATGTTTGTATAATTTTGTTTGTGCAAAATGGGGGAGATTTGTGCAGAAAAATGTGTTTTGTGCAAATGTTGTGCTACGAAAAAGCCCTAAAATGTGGAAAAAGAAAACAATCCAAACTCTATGAGAAATTGACTGGTGTTCAAGCGGGTCCTTTGGCACATTTTAATGTAGTTTGGTGATTAACTCAGGATATAGCAGACCTATAGAGAAAAATCAAATGTTACCCCAAATCATCCAACATTCTGTTTCAGATATAAAGGTCTCTAGGCAGACAAGAGATGCTAAATACACAACTAATAAGAATTCAAATAAAAATTCATGAAGAAAAGGAAAACTTATCTGAGTTGCACCCAAAATGGATTGAGAAGCAAATACATTGGCTTCTGCTTGGAACTTGAGCTACTCCAAAAGGATTAAATGGAAGGGTTGCAAAATACCTTAGAGGAGTATCTTATTTAATTGGAGTTCCATTGTGGAATTTCTATTTTGCGTGTGCGTGTATATTGTGAAAGATAAAACAATGGGATATAAATGATGGAGAGGAGTACTAGGAGTTGTTTGTTCTAAAAATTATGATTTTTTCGGCTAGTTACTGCCCTTTAAGTCTGCCAGTTTGGGTCAGGAGAAATGTTATGTTCAAATCATTTACTGATTCAAAGTGGTTGAGAATATAGAACTCATTTTCTATCATGTTAAAGTAAATGATAATTAATTTAATGATCAGGGATATGTATAGTTTATAGTAAAATATAGCTGATTATTTGCAATGCAATCAGGGGGGAAAAAAAAGAAAACTAGGCAATCTTTGTTAGCTTACACACAGCCCAACAAATGGTAAGCGCTAAAAGTGTCACAGATAGTTCAGTGAATGAGATGTATCTTATCATTGCAAACCAGAAGACATGTACTGTTAGAAATTTTTGACTAGGGATAAGTTACAAGTTGTACTGATTCTCTATGGACAACTTTCTAAACGTCATCCAAAAATTCTTTCATAAATTTACTAGAAATGATGTGGGACTAAAAAAAAAAATCTACAAATCAGCCTCTGAGAAGGGAAAAGAAGGTGAGCTGTGTTTTGAAGGTAATCTTTGACTCTTTGGATTTTTGTGAAGGGGAGGATTTTGTGGAGGTTTTTTCTTTTTTCTTTTGGCTCTGTGCTTTCTTTGAGTACATGCTCTACTGGGGCAGAGTTTCTGCAGAGTCACTGACTTGCCTGGGGGCAGAGCTAGCAACCACTAGATCTATATAACCACTGCCTAAGTCTTTGGAAGTCAGTCTCTGAGGACCAGCGGCATGCCTTGCAGCATGCACAGTCATATCAGTAAGAATTATTACAGTCTGACACAAGTGAAAGGAATAACTTTCGGGACAGAGGAAGAAGGATCTGCCATCTGCTGCAATGTGAGTGCAATGATTGTCTTCTTGTCAGGAAACCTCACAGACCACACTTGCACCAACTGAAAAATGGTGGCTGGAATTGAAGGTCAGTGCACTGCAGCTACTTGTTGGGAATCTTCAACTCATCAGAGAACACAAAGACTTCCTGGAAAGAACAAAGGGGAAATTGATCCTATAGAACAAATAGGAAGAAACTGTCATGAGCTTCCAGGACCTAGACTCAGACTCAGAGTCTGAGGTAACAGAACCTGCTCTGAGCCCTGACACAGGGGCCCTTTTCGCACAGCATTCGCCATGCGAAAGGGCCTCTGGAGCATCACACAATTGTGAGGAGCCGTCCACATGATGTCCTCGCAATTGCGCGATGCTGCCGGGGCCAGCAGGCACCGATCACACACAATTTCATTTTTGGCTTCTAGCCATAAATGGTGTGTGATTGTGCATCTCTCCAGGGCCCCGTGCACACTTACTGTGCGTGCAGAGTCTCCAGAGCCACAGCGCTCACGCTTTGTGCCCCAGTGCAGCCTGGGAAAATCCCAGGCTTCACTGTGGAAGGAAGAGGAGGAACCCTCACGCTGCCTGCTCGCTAGCAGGCAGCAGTTGTGGAGCTGAAGCAGCAAGGATGCGAGAGGCTCTCACAAGAGGCTGCTCGCACAATCCTCACATCCCAGCGCCGAGAAAAGGTAAGTTGTGGAAAGGGCCAGAGATTGCTACAGCAGAACCTGCAGAGCAGACAGTACCACCATCCACCCCAGGGACAGAAGGATCAGCCTCAGCAGGGACCACTGCTTATTCTGACACAGAGAATGATCTATCCATACCTACCTTCACCCAGCATAGACACTAAAAGGGTCTCCTGCATCACACCCAGCGAATTTATGCCAAACACCAATTAATCAGGCACTAGTTGCGCTGACCTTGGAACCTATAAGAACTGAGCCTTTCCCCTCTAGCCTTTGTCAGCAATCAACTGACCATTTCTCCTGTGCATGCTTCTGCTTGCTTCCCTTGCCTGTTATTCTGCTGTTTTACCTATGTTTATATTGCCTGCCATTGATTTATGGACATTTCTGGGATGGTTATTTGCTTCTCATTTGTAATGTTTTTTTCCTAAAGTAAACTGACTAATTGCTTTACTGCTTGAGCTTCTTGACCTGTATTATCAACTTCTTCTGGCTGCCAGCCCAGCCCAGGCATGGACAGAAACAAAGAGGGCTGTAACACTGTGGGAGAACCCTGGCAGACAATCATCACCAGGAGCAGACCATGCACAAGGGATTTGGAAGTGCTCCAACTAAGCAATTTCTCTCTACCTCATCCTGAAGATAATGATAGTGAACAGGCACAAGCAGGAGGCCAGCAGCAAGAGCTGCTACATATTAGGGACGGAGCCAACCTAACCACCAACTTCAGTAAGAAAAGAAAGCTGCTGATAGTAGGGAATTCATTGCTCAGGGATATAGAGGGAACAGTGTGCCAGCTGGAGAGGATGAATTGAGAAATGTCTTTTCTTCCTGGCACACTTACAAGGATGTCACTGACAAAGACAAATTAAATGTCAAAAACAATTTCACTTGTATGGAAATTTAGACGAGTGACCAAACTGGGCCAGTGGTGAGCATTTGGGTGACAATGAATGAGAAAGAAACAAAAACAACATTGTGGTAAGAGTTTGCTACAGGCCACAAAACCAAGACAAGGTGGTGGATGATGCTTTCTTGAAACAAAGCTCAGAAATCTACAAGAACTGGTAGTGATAGGAGACTTTAATTAACCTGCTTAGAGACTAACTCTTTTAGGAATAGGTTCTCCAACAAATTCCTGATGTGCTTTGCAAATAATCTTCTCTTTCAAAAAATGGAGGAAGGAACAAGGAGATCAGCAATCCTGGGTTTGATCCTAGCCAAAAGGGAAGAATTGATCACTGGAATCAAAGCAGTTGGTACTTTAGGAGAGAGGGTGATCTTATAATGCTAAGAATTCATGATTGTGGGTCAGGCCAAAGAAGATTGCAGTCAAGCATGAACTTTAGATTTGAGAAAAGATTATTTTATCAAGCTCAGAGAAATACTGAGCAGAACCCTATCGGTAGACATGCTAATGAAAAAAGAAACCATCCATGGGTGGGATTTAAGGAAGAAGAAACTGCTGAAAGAACAACACAAACAATTCCATGGAAGAATTAAAATGGGAAACATCTGAAAAACCATTGTAGCTGCACAGTAAATTTGAAGAGGAACTAAAAAGAAAAAGAGAAAGGGCATGT
Source organism: Iguana delicatissima (assembly GCA_948472985.1). Lineage (NCBI taxonomy): Eukaryota > Metazoa > Chordata > Lepidosauria > Squamata > Iguanidae > Iguana > Iguana delicatissima. Next base: position 532,183 of record CAOKZL010001719.1, on the reverse strand, counting down.
ATAAAGGATGGAAGAAAGGACAAATCATGAAAGAAGAATACAGATGTGTAACCCAAGCTTGCAGATATGGTGTAAGGAAAGCTAAAAATGAGCTGAGTCTGGCTACGCAATCAAGGAGCAATAAAAAGGGGTTTTCCAAATATTTTCAAAGCAAGAGAGTGGTGAAGGAAATCCTTGCTCAGCAAGAATGGTAAAATGCTAACAGACCACAATGAAAATTTTGGTTTACTACTCAGTATCTATTTTGCTTCAGATTTTTCCCCCAAAAATGAACTGTGTGCTTCCATGCATCAGCAGACCTTGGTAAGGATTCCAGGGTGCAAATCAAGATACATAAGGAGTTATTCAAGAGTTATTTTAGTTAACTAAAATGAATTCAAATCTGAAGAATCAGATGAACTGCATCTCAGAATAATGAAGGAACCCTAACATACTTCCACAACCACTTGCCATCATTTTTTGAGAAATCTTGGAGAATGGGTGAGATGCCAGAGAACTAGAAATGAACCAACATTGTCCTTCCCTTCAAAAAAGGCAAAAAAGAAGAGCCAGGAAATTACAGGCCAGTCAGCCTGACTTCAATACCCAGGGAGAAAAAAATAGATTTATAAGGAGTCCATCTGCAAATAACTTGACTGCAATGCAGTGATTAGTAGGATCCAGCATGTCAAGAACAAGTCCTGTCAAACTAACCTTAAAAACAAACAAACAAACAAAGTCACTAGTTTAGTAGATGATGGAAATGCTGTGGATGTCATCTGGATTTCAGTGAAGCATTTGATTAGAGTCCCCATGATATTTGAACAGCAAACTGACTAAATATGAAATCGATGGAAGCACTATCAGGTGGGTCCACAATTGGTTGGAAAACCATGTTCAAAGAGTTGTCATCCATCACTTTGCTTCAGTGCTACAAGGTTCTGTTCTGGGGCCAACACTCTTCAATATTTTTATCAATGATTTAGATGATGGGTTGGAGGGAATCCTTATCAAATTTGTGGATGATACAAGACTGGAAAGATAGTAACAGAATTCAAAAGGACCTTGATAACCTGAAATTGGCCAGAAATTAAGGAAGTTAAACTCAACAGTGACAAATGCAAAATTCTACCTTTAGGGCACATAAACCAACTGTATAGGTATAGGATGGGGGAGAATTCACAGTGGTACAACATGTGAAAAGGACCTTGGGATTACTGTTGATCATAAGTTGAGCACGAGCTAGCAGTGTGATGCTGCATCAAATACTATTCTAGAAGGCAAATGCTATATTAGCCTCCATTAATAGAAGCATAGTTTCCAAGTTGAGGGAAGTAATAGTCCCACTATATTCTGCACCCGTCATATTGTTTGGGGGAAGCAGCACACATCTGAAACATTTTCCAAGATTTCTATGTTACGCAGACCTATCTGTTAAGTCCCATTTATTGGCTTTAAGCAGAAAAGCAGAGAAGTGATCACAATTGTATGATTATATGACAAATTAGTTTGGTCATTTAAAAACGTGGATGACATCTTTATTTAGAGTGTGCTTTCAATTCAGGTGAATCCTGAAGTTAATTGGTCTGCTTCAAATAGAATCACAAAATGGTCATATGATCCTCGATAGTGGACTGAATCTGAATCTGAACCTTTCCAGAGCAATCCTGGCACCTAATCAAAATATGCCTACTCCACAAAAGCATGCAAACAAACAACAAGAACAAAAAAACAGATAAATTTCTTTCCAAGTTCATCATATAAAAGTAAAACATAAGTATACAGAGAGGATGGAGAGATGGGAGGAATATGACTCACAGCTTTAGCTTTGAATCTCAATCTATTGTACTTCTGAGAAGGAAGATTAAAGGATTAATATGGGAAGACTGATCCAGTATTCAGTTCTATTTGCTTGTGGCCTGATCCAGGAGAAAGAAGGAAGGAAGGAAGGAAGGAAGGAAAGAAAGAAAGAAAGAAGTAGTTGTGGAGTCTGTGCAACTCAGAATGGTGTAGTAATGGGTGAGTGCTTAGAAAATGTGCCATGTTCACACCCTTGTTCCTATACCCATGCCAGTGCCAAATCTGTCATCTACCTCTGCACTTTCCATGGCTTTGGTGCCACCAAAGCCAACTACTCTTCCCAAGTCTTAAACTTTTTTTATTTCATCAAAGCTGTCTAGCCCCTATACCTGTCTTGAAAGTGTCTTGTCTAATGACACCTGTATAGTATGCCCCATTTTCATACATTTCCTCCCTCTCCCCCCAAAAAAAAAACACTCAAAGGAAAGTGAACAACTTTTCCACAAATATTTTCCATTAAAAATATTTACTTACTTACTTATTTTCTCAATGCAGGCTACCTGGATGCTGTATGACATTTTCATAACAATTCCTTCAACCCACAATTCCTCTCACCCATTATAATCAAGACATGTTTGCTTTGGCAAGCCTTCACATTGTGGCCCAGTTATTCAGCTGGTTGTGCTATGACCTTCTCCCTTTCCTTGGACTCTAGTGTACATGTTTCATATATGTTTTTCTCTGTCTTTCACCACAGGCAAAAACAGTTGGGGGGGGGGAACAGGGACAGAACAAAACACAAAAAATAAAATTGTAACAAAGTAAATTTGAAATACACCAGGGGGAATGCAAGGATCTCTACTTGAGTCTGTAATATAAACAGTTCAACTTATAGATAGATGCCAAATAGAATATAAATAGAATAATATGCATTACCCATTCAGACACTGTATGTTTAAGGTTATGACTAGTTCAATATCAAATGTGTGAAATATTATGAAAAACCTAACTACATTTTCTGTAATGACTCAGATTTCAATTTTGTCCTGGCTGCTCTATTTGCATAGTTATGTAAAGGCACATAAGCCAGATTCTGCAAACATCTGTCTTTTTCCCTCCAAAGAAAGTAAGTCTCAAAGGAAACCAAGTAAAGAATGGCATAATTGGGAAAGAAAAGAAACTGCTATCACCAGTAAAAGTCAGACTGGTAGTTGATACGGCTCCATATTGGGAGAAAAAAGTAAAATAAAGCTCTCATGGCAAACATCCCAGCACACAATTTAATTTTCTCTCATCATAAAAGCAACTTCTGTGAATAATGGGAAACCATAATTGCAGACATTAGAATAATTAAAGATGTAAGGAACCAAAGGGCACCGGGAGATTTCAATTATCTTATTTGTTTTGCAGAACATCTACAGATCCCCTTCTGTATATAAAGACTTCCTGATGAAAGAGTGCACATGAAAGGAGGAGAAGCAACAGAAGAAATGAGAATCTTCTGAACAGGGGAGGGAGGGGAGAAGGAGCCCCAGTTCTCCTAAATACAGCTGTATTCAAGTGTTCTTTTTTAATTACATCTATCACAATTGAATCCTTTCATTCAGCATTCAAAAATGGAAAATTTTCAGAAGGCATGCATCTGTTATACTTTCTGTTGATGAAGTCATTGTGGTCAAACACTGATACAGTCCAAGTTTTTTCAGATGGCAGCTAGGGCTAAGCCACCATTCAACCTTTTTTTGATTTCATTGTTACTTACTGAAACAAAACAAACCCATTTTCAGTGATATAGCAATCCCCCATGAAACATTTTTGATCCCCCGCTCCTCATGTAACTGGGCTATGAAACCTGAATGTACAAGACATTAAAACAGAGGATCCTTCTGCTCTAGCATAATTTGTTTCCAACGTGGATTTTAACATGTTTCTGTGAAGTCCATAAGCTGGCAGTAAGCTTTTATGCTTTTAACAGAAACAATGCAATCAATGTTATTTTTGTAAAAATGAGGAACATTTTTCTGTTACTTTTGAAAAGGGAATTTTGGTGTTTTTAGAAACATTTTGAGCAGAATTTTCCATGTCGTATGTCATTTTCATATCAATAGTAAGACAGAAAAAAAAAAGCCATGACTAACATAATGTGTAATATCGCAAGTTCCTTTAAAAACTATTTAATGTTTATAGTAATTATTTGCTGTGGAGTTGTAACAAACAGAAAAAAAAAACACTTAAAACCCATTTCATCTTATGTCATTAGGCCTTTAAGAATACCTTCAAAGAGGCATGAATCCATCATTTATGGCACCATGTGGCTCAAGACTATAGAAATACGTCAATTAAACCAGTGGTTCTTAACCTGGGATACTCAGACACCTGCAGGTCTGCAGAGCCCTCACAGAGGGTCCAAGTAGGGTTGCCATTCACCTTGGAAAACAGGTAAAATCCTGGATTTAAGGGACTAAAAAATGTCCCAGCTGGTTGTGGCCAGTTTGATGTGGCATGTCCCAGGTTACTCAAATGCGGCAGTGATGATGGCAGCAGTGGCAGTGATGAGAACATGCTGGCAGGCATTTAATCTTGCAGTGAAGGCTCTGGTGTGCCAGAGAGACCAGAAGGCAGGAAGGTGAGAGACCAAAAGGAAGGTGAGACCAAAAAATAAGGGAAGACACCCAGCCTTGGCCTCAAGTAGAGATGCTGCTTGAGCCCAGGGCTAGGAACTTCACTTCCAAGTGGCCAAAGGAATAGAAGAGAGTCCCTTTATTCCTGTGGCTGGTTGGAAGCAAAGTGGTAAGGGCTTCAGTGCTCCTTTGGGGGAAAAAATGTGAAAGAAATGCCATTTCCCTTTGAATGAGCACTGAGAGAGTAGACAGGATAGATGCTTTCAAAAGAAGAACCTACCCTCTCCATACTCTTGCTGCTCCTCTTAAAGAAAATGGTGTTTCTTTTGTGCTTTCCTCCAAAACAGCACCAAGACCCTTACTTTCCAGGAACTGTTTTGGGGGAAAGAAAGGGTGAAAGAAACACTAGCCATTTCTGCAATGCACTGTTATAGTGCTATTATTCCACTTCCAATATCCTGTGGAATTCTGGGGTTTGTAGTTTACTGAGACCAGAAAGCTCTATGGATGAGAATTCTAATGCCCCTCCCTAAAACTTTAAACAAAAATTTGAATATTTCAATAAAGATAAAGAATAAGGATAACTTCCTTCATTCCTCAAAAAAAAATCTAAATTTAAGTGGTATCTCTATATTTTAATATTTAAATTTTGATTTAAGTCTTGAGAGTCACCAGCAACAAAATATATTTACAAGGGGTCCCCAGTAAAGAAAAGAATAAGAACTGGTGCATTAAGTCATCAAAAAGTTAGAGAAAAGGTTGGGGAGTATTGTTCTAGAAAGCTGCATCAAGGCTAAAAACACATCTTCTATCCGTTTCTCTTCATTATATAAACAGAACTCTCTCCACACTGTGAAGAATTTGTCCTGTGCTATAGAAACAAAATCCCTTGGATTTCCTCTGACCTGGATGCTATAGTTGATGTAACTCTGGCCTCTGTTTATCCAGTGATAATAGATACTTTTCAATTTGTTCAGCCTGAGGATATGGACAGGATCATCAGAGAGACAAAAGCCACCACATGTGTACCAGATTCTTGCTTCTCTTGGCTTATTGAACATGCCAGAGGGGACTGGATAAGTAGATAACTGGAGTGATTAATGTCTTTCTATAGCAAGGCAGGGTCCCAATGTGCCTGAAGGAGGCTACTGTGAGACCTGTATTGAAAAAACCTTCCCTGATTGTACTATATTGGATAACTATTGTCCAGTTTGTATGGCTTGGTTCTAGGCTCTTTGAAGAACTGTAGCTCTCTGTTTGAGCTCTAAGATGACAAGGATAGCCTCTTATCTCTGTTTCATTACCTTCTCAGACTTTCTTGGTGGCAACAAGAGAGAGGCTTTTCTTGGTGATTTCCCCAAAGATATACAACCTTGGGGAGAGAATGGTAGCTCCCTCTTTGCATTTCTTCTGCCAGTAGAAGGATTTAGGATTTGACTCTGATGGACATTTAAAGCTATGTTACACTGTTCTGGTGATTTTTTTTATATTTCTGTTTGCTTAATTTTAAATAGTTTTAACTCTATAGATTGTTAAATTATGTTTAACCTACATGTATGTGTGCTTTTTTTTTGTTTTTGTATAGCTTTTAATCTTTACAGGTTTCAATTATTTCTAAGCCACCTTAAGTTCCATTATTGGGGAAAAGGTAGAATATTTCTTGATTATTTGAATTATATTCCACAATTTTCACCAAATGGAACTCCATCTGGCATATAAATAAATAAATTTGGAAAAAAAAGTAATTTGGTCTCCTGTGATATCCAGATTATATGATCTTTACAGAAGAAGAGACTTACTTTTCTCCCATTTAGATTTCCTCCCATCCCATCTACATATATATGCACACACACAAAAATTTAGAGTGAGCTGCAGGGAACACTAATCAGAGTAGGGTTAAAAAAGATGTAGGAACTGTATCTTTCAATTCCAGCAGTAGGATGGCTGGAAGGAAGAAGATATATTTCTCTCTTGAAAATCACTTGGACCAGATCTGAAGGGTTCATTGTTCTCAAAAAGATCCAGGAAGACCCCAAAGTGCCTATTTGTTTTGAAAAGCCTGGTGTATTCCACAAAGTGATTTATTGTGGGAGTTTGCAGAGTTGTTATTAATGTGTAATTGTAATGTATTATTAATGCATTTTCGAAACCAATTTTGTCTTTTTAAAGATGAAATAACCCAGAGAAAATCATGCCTAGATAAACCTCAGCATCCATCCCAAGTTTCAGAAGCTTAAGTTTCAGGGTCTTGTGTCTTATTGGATCTTATGAAAGAGACAAGCAGAACACGTGCTTTAATTTTTATAGACTACATAGATCAATCTTCATCTTATTCATAGGCATCAAGTTTGTTAATTTTAAATTTATACCTACAAAATTGTGAACTTATTTCAGTGCTAAATTCCTTGTTGCCATTCATTCCAAGGACTCTGTGATTGCCCACAGTTGTGTCACCCAAACATGCTTTAGTTCTTCTATGATCTTTTTACACATCTAATTTGTGGCTCCTGTGGCTTTGGCTGCACCCAGCTTCAAGGTGAAAATCATCCCTAGTTGATCCCTCCATCCTGTTCCTTATAACCAGCTGAATCAGATCATAAAGATACTGGGCATATATACAGAGAGCACTTCTAAAGAAGAAGGAAGAGGAGGGGAGGAACTATTTTAAATAGATATAACACACTAAATATGACTTTTCATTAGTGAATATAATAATTTAAATACACTTCTAATTAGAACATGCCTCCCATCTCCCCCCCTGGTTTTTATTATATCCAGCTAGATTAATTTGGAAGTGCACATCCAAAAAAATTATAGAATGTTAAGTATGTGTAGATTCAATGAAAACAAAGCTGATTTCAATATTGCTTCATGGATCTTCAAAAGGGATCCCCCCCCTTGAAACAATGTTATCTGACTTCCGTTCCACTTCCACTGATCTTCAGCAGATAACATTGGCCCTGGCACCATGGGGAGTTGACTCAAAATTGAACCCGGATGTGACCAAACATCTACTTTGGCTTGTGATTTCAAGGGTTTTGGGAGGACTTGGGGTATTAGCATTAAATTTCCACTTATGGACCAGTGGCAATTTATCAGTTTTGCTTTGCTTATCAGTTTTCATCTTCAGGGCTGGGATAAATCCAGGTGCACATGTGGCCCATTGACTGTACTTTTGCACACACCTGGTCTGTACTATCAAAGGCTAGTCTCAGCCATGAAATGTGAGTGGTAAATACAGGTGATGCTTCATCCCACAATTAGAGAAATCCAATAGCACAAACAAATAAGCACATCTTTTGTAACTATTAATTCTTTCTTCAAAAATAATACAGTATAACAGCAGCAGCAACAGATGTGGAAAAAAAAATTCCTTTCCTGCTTCAAGTTTAGTGATCAATAGATTTTAGAAAAAGTCAATTATCCTGATGCCTGTTCTAAGTAAATTGTTGGAAAGCATTATTAAAAATAGGATAATCCGGTTCCGAAGTGAATGCTTCTTGCCAAAGAAGAATTAACATGAATCCTGCAGAGGTGGTCTTTTGGAAGAGCCAGAATGATGCAGTGGTTTGGGTTTTGAATTAGGACTCTCGAAACCAAAGGTCAAATCCTCACTTGGCCATGGAAATCCACTGGATGACTTCTCTTGGCCTCAGATGAAGGCCATGGCAAAAAACCCTCTGAACAAATCTGACCAAGAAACCCCAGTGACAGGTTTGTCTTAGGGTTACCATAAGTTGAAAACAACTTGAAGGCACACAACAGCAAAGCCTTTTGAAAGTGAAAGTGAACTAGCCTATGTACAAAGGTGATCTAGAAAATATTGTACAATTGACACAGTCCTACGTTAGAGGCTCCTGAATAAGCTCAGAAGCCATGGGTTAAAAGGAAGTGCTATCTTGTGGGCTAGTAAATCATTAGAAAAGAGGAACTGAAAAACAGGAATAAATGTAAGATGTGATGTTTGCAAGAGATCTGAGAGGAACATAAATAACCAAGTTAAAGGGGAGCAGCGACATGACCAAGTTTGCTTTTCACTTGATAGTCATGATAGAAAGGACAGGGGAAAAAAATAACAGAAAGGAATTGAGAAGCACTTAACATGGATTTGTACAAAGTGGGAGAATGGGCAACAAAAAGTAAGTGTGCATAAAGCAGGCTTGCATATTATGAAAGTCGGAGCGGGAATGATAGGAATGAAAAGAATGAAAAGTTTCATTGTACAGCCACAACTCTGGTTATTACTTCTCAAAAAGGATATCACAGACCTAGAAATGAGAACCAGTGCAGTGCAGTGGTTTAAGTGTTGGACCAGGACTCTGGGAATCCAGGATTTGAATCCCTACTCAGCCATGGGAACTTTGGGCAAGTCATACTCTCTCAGCCAATGAATTGCATCACCTCATGATATATCATATAAGCTTGTGTATAAGTCACCCTCGTGTACAAGTCAAGGGCAGACTCTGGGGCCAACATTATGGATTTTGATATGACTCCAGACAAGATGAAGCTTTTTCCACAGAGAGAGGACAGTGTTAGCATTGCCTATGGGGCCAGCCACTCCTAGCCACCTCCACTGCCATTTTCTCACCCAGGCATTAAAAAACAAGACTTTTATTATTCTATTTAGATAAGGGGATGGTGCTTTTTATTAATTCTTATTTTTAAAAAAGGAACTTGATTAGAGTAGAGTGGTGAAAGGCAAGAGTTTACTCTGCCCTGGGACAACCTAAAAGAAGCACCAATCCCCTCTATTCTCATAGCACTTCTTTGAGGGGAAGCAACAAAGAGCCACAACTGCTGTTTTCGTGCCTAGGCATTCAAAAAGGCCAGAAGCAGCACCATGGCAGAGAGAGTAAAAGAGGTTGGTGCTTCTTTTGGGTTTTCCTAGCACAAGCTAAGCGCCTGTCTTTTGCCTCTCTACCCAGAGAAGGGGATGGTTCCTTTTTTAATATGAGTTAAGGTACACTATGTACATTGACTGTTGATAAACTGACCTAGATTTTTGGGTCAATTTTTTAACTAAAATTTCTAAACTTATGTATGGTTATATACAGGATCCAAAATGCAACAGCCTCAGTTTAGTAATCTTTGCTTTTAGAAGAGATCAGGCTTGATCTGTTTGATCTGCTCTAAAATTCATTTGTCTTTTTAACAATCCATGTTATCCATAGAACTTCTCCAGCACCACATTGCAAATGACTACATATGTCTGTTTGATATATTGATATGATTAACAAATTAAATATTATTTTCATGTGCAGCAGAACCCATCTACTTCAGTTACAGATTCTCTATTTCAGTTACTAAGTTTCACTGAAGAGCAATGTTTCACATCCATCTCTTCTAATTCAAACAAGCAGCATGTTCCCTAAAGGGAGACCTCCTGTGGTTCAATGTATAGATTGTGCCACTAAAGCCAAAGCACACCACAGAAAAGAGCAACACTAATGCTTAACATTTCCTTCCATCTGTCATTACCTTTCCAGCCAGAAATAACTTGGTTCTTATGATGACAAGCTAAAAGAGGTTAAAAGGCCAACAGAATTTCAAAGTAAGACATGTCCACTCTGCATCTGTTCCCCAGCATAATGCAAAAGTTGCATTGATGGAATGAATCCAACCACAAAAGACAAGAACATGTTACAATATGCCCATAGGCAGGAAGGCAAATCAAAAACAGCTGCTTTGTCTGAATACTAGCAGCAGATTCTCAGAAAACAGTTGCATGTAGAGCTACATTGTGTGAAGTTATTTTAATGGAACAAATGAGGTCAAATCTCCTTGCAGGTCACTATTAATTGAATACACAGACAAAAAGGAAACATGTGATCGAAGTGCATATTGTACTCTGTTTCTTTCCTAATTGAATTCACTATATATGGAGTGAGATGGAATATTGTTCTGCTCATTTCACAGCCCCTAAAATACCCACACATAGTGAAGTACAAATAGCAAAGTACGCAGCCAACAACACATTTTTTTCATAGAATCATAGAGTTGGAAGAGACCACAGGGGCTATCCAGTCTAACCCTCTGCCATGCAGGAACTCACATCAAAGCAGTCCTGATAGATGGCCATCCAGCATCTGCTTATAAACTTCCAAAGAAGGAGACTCCACCACACTCTGAGGCAGCATATTCCACTGCCAGACAGCTCTGACCATCAGGAAGTTCTTCCTGAGGCTTAAGTGGAATCTCTTTTCCCATAGTTTGAATCCATTGCTCCTTGTCCTAGTCTCTGGAGAGGCAGAGAACAAGCCCGCGCCCTCTTCAACATGACATCTCTTCAAATATTTAAACATGGCTATCATGTCCCCTCTTAACCTTCTCTTCTGCAGACTAAACATACCCAGCTCCCTCAGTCTGTCCTCATAGGGCATGGTTTTCAGACCCTTCACAATTTTAGTTGCTCTCCTCTGGACACGTTCCATCTTGTCAATATCTTTCATGAAATGAGGTCCTCAGAACTGGACATAGTATTCCAGAGGAGGTCTAACCAAAGCAGAATAGAGTGGTAATATTACCTCCCTTGATCTAAAAAAGTACACTTTTCATGATAGAGTGTCCAGAGTGATTAGAACATATAAGATGTAAAGACAATGGCTCAGAATCTAAAACCAGTGAAATTAAAGGAGATCATATAAAGATCACAGTAGATCAGATGTTTCTGCCTTCTCTTTGCAACAATTTAGGATGCCCCCACTAGGGTGGGGGTTGGGTGATTCCTCAACAGTGTAATATTGGAAGAGTTAAGAGAAGGTAGAATTGCTCCCGGGGCAAGCTTGGATCCTATGATGCTGAATAAGTTCATGAAAACCCTTCACTCATAGCATCTGGTATTGCTCAGGAAGGTGCACAAAAGATTCTTGCACAACGTTTCAAGGGTAAGGAAGGGACAAACAAATTCTGTCCTGTGACCTTCTATAATTTACCTTAGGATCTGAATCAGTTGTATTATTATGTACTTTAAAAAATATGCTAGGTATCTCTCTCTCGCTCTCCCTGTCTCTCACACACATGCGCGCGCGCACACACACACACACACACACACACACACACCAGTTAAGTTACTATATCTGCTGGCATACAAGACTCACTTTTTTTCCTGAAAAATACTGTTTGAAAATGGGGTGCATCTTATACACCAATGTGTTTTATACACCAGCACTGTATAAAGCACCAGCACTGTATAAATGCGGTGCAACTTATACACGGGTGCATCTTAAACGCCAGTAAATATGGTATATGAAATCATTGGCCACTGCTTATCAGTTCCAAAAGCCCTTCTGGTTTTCTGAAATAATTGTACCATAACAGCCAATGTGGTGTAATGGTTTGATTATGTCTCTGAAAACCAGGATTTGAATCTCCATTCATCCATAGAAGCCTGCTGAGCGATGTTGGGCAAGTCACACTCTCTTAGCCTCAGAGGAAGGCAAAGGTAAACCTTCTCTGAACAGATCTTGCCTAGAAAACGCCGTGACATCCTCACTTTAGGGTCACCATTAGTTGGAAACAACATGAAGGTTCACAACAACAACAAAGACTCAAATGCATTTCTTTCAAGAGGATGTGACATAATGTAAGCATTCCAAAATTCATACCCTAAGAAATGGAAACAGGGTTGCCATGACACCTCATAAAATTACAACATATCCCCAAATAAGGGAAGTTTGTCATACCAATATGAAATTACATTTCTTTCTTAGTATTCATTCTGTCAACTGCAGTCTGATGAGGTACATTGTTATGAATAGGAAGTGTCAGAACTTGTCATCTAGAGAAAAAGCAGAGAACTAAGGAGCCAAGCTGGTAACAGAGGCTGAGAGAAGCTTAGACTTGACTCCAGTAAGAGGTGTTCAGATGGGAGCCAAGTCCAAATGTGGGGGAAACACTGGATGTTTCCCTGAGCTCACTTAGCTCTGAGCCTGAAACTGATTGACATCTTCAGACCCAACAGCTCTAAGGAAACAAATTTATAAAGAAATATAAACACAATAATGATTAAGGCCCTTTCTGCAGGAGCCTCCCATCCCAGCATGGGGGAGGGAGAGGAATGAGACTGTGATGATGCTTCTGCATGAAGTCATCATGGTCCCATCCTTCTCCTGTCCCCAGGTGGTGTGATTGCACATTAAATCTTTGACAAGTTTTAACCATCAAAGACCCACAATCATGCCACCATCCTGCACTTTTCTGGCCTGTGGAGGCCCCAGAAGCGCAATGGAAGTGCTTCCTGCCCCAGTGCAGCCTGGGAAAGTGCCCAGCTGAGCTGTGGAAGGAAGAGGAATGTTCATTATGCTTCCTACATCAGGGAGCCAGCCAGTGCAGAAGGGAGTGCTTCCATCATGCTCCATTGCCAGCAGAGGCACTGCTAGGATCACCACCTGGGGTGATGATATAAGGTAGGGTGCAGAAAAGGCCTAAGTAGGGGGGGGGTATTTGTTTTTAATTAATAAAGTGACTTTTATAATTTGACAATGGTGAATGAATAATTAATTTTTATGTAATTTATGTTACATGTTCTCTCTCTTTCTCCCATATATATATGTGTGTGTGTGTATAGTTTTTTAATATCTATCTATCTATCTATCTATCTATCTATCTATCTATCTATCTATCTATCTATCTATAGATAGATATAGATATTTTTAAACAACTTTAATCTTCCTCCCCAAACTCAGTCCTCAAGATTACGGTCTTTAAGTACTAGGCCAACCCTAAAAAATGAACCCAAGCAGCAGAGCAGTGGCTAGTCCAACTTAATCTAATGATTTTTTTTCTTTAAAAGTTATATTACCACATCCCTTTCAACAGAAACATAATGGTTTATAATGGAAGACAACAAATGGCAGTCTCATTTCAAAGGGTACTTGAAATACTAAGAGGAGTTAATCTGAACTTGGCTGCTTTTGAGAAATTCGAAATATCTCATTTACTGGACTGGAAAAATGTATTCTTTGGCAATATATATTTCAAGCTATTTGTATTGTTCCTTATTTAATAGTTATTGCAGAGAGGTGTTACTCTTTATTTCAATAGTTTCCAGGGAAGTTGTCATGTTGATCAACTTGAGCAAAAACAAGAAATTGCCACAGGTAGTTTGTAGCACATTATAAACTAACTGATTGCTTATAACATAAATTTTTATCCATCTGATGAAGTGGACTGGTTTCATGAAAACAGCTTTACCTTGGAAGTGTCATGAGAATCTTTATAATTTCTTTAACAATACTAATATTAATAGAAACACTGCTAGTGGTTAATAAGCATTAGGAATCCTTTCAAGTTTTGTTAAAATGATAAATTCATTTGTTGCAAAGTGTGTTTATATCTCTCCTGTAGTTTTGTGTGTTATTCATACAAAAGTCTCCAGAGATCCATTTTTCACAGCAGGATTTATTTCCACAGATGTCCATCAGCTAATAAGCTCAGTAAAGTTTCCTTCCCACCAATGGTACTACCTTTCTCTGGTGGTTAGATTGCATATTCCTGTGAAGAAAACAGCTATGCTGATGGCAGCAATGCTGCTGGTAAGGTCTCCCATATTAGACAGCTTCTGCTGAGGATCCAGACTAAATGTGCCAAACAGCTACGGGTAGCAGCAGTAGTGTGTGTGTGTGTGTGTGTGTGTGTGTGTGTTGTGGGTGACAATGGCAGAGAATCTCTCAAAGACAATGACAGCAGAGCAATAGTTTATTAGTACTCTGCAGAAGAAGGCAAGGTAAACCCCTTTTACTATGGAAATCCTAAAATGAAACAATCAAAAATGGAACTAGAGATAGTGCCAGAGGACGAGACTACCAGGTTGGATAGCACTCAACAAGCTACTGGGGAAGAGCAGGGGACAACTGTGAGTTGTACTGTGGCTAAGGACACAACTGGTCTCAAGCCAAAAAGGAAAGAGGTGAAAGGATAGTCTGAAGCTTCGTAACACATATTATAGGAACATGGAATGTGAGAAGCATGAATCAGGGGAAACTAGACATAGGAAAACAAGAAAGAGAACATATAAACATTGCCGTACTAGGAATGAGCAAGCTAATGTGCTCAGAAATGAGACATTTGCAACAGATAATTACACAGTGTTTTACTCAGAAAATGAAAGTCTAAGAAAAATTGGGGGTGGCATTTATAGTGAGGAGGCACATAGCAAAAGCAGTCAAAGTATACAATGAATAGTCTGACCAAATCACACTGATAAGATTTCAGGGAAAACTCATTAATATTACCATAGTGAAAGCTCAAGCTCCAGCTATAGAGGCAGAAGATGAAACATTCTGTGCTGGAGTCTAGGAAGAAATGGATCACACGCCAAAACAGTGACTTTTTGTTAACCATAGCTGATTGGAATGCAAAAGGAAGAAATTGAGCACAATCAAAGATGGTAGGAAAATTTGGCGCAGGTTCAAGAAATGGAGCAGGATGAAGACTGGCTGAATTTTGTGAGGCCAACAGTTTATTCATCACAAACACATTCTTCAAGTGACCCAAAAGGCAACTATATGTACACGTATCACTTGATGGCCAATATAAAAATCAAGTAGACTACATAATTGGAAGCAGGAGATAGAGAAGCTCCATTCTGTTTGAAAAAACAAAACAAAATTTTAGAAAGTGAGGTGGAAACCGCACTCAAATCACTTGGACAAAATGAATCACCAGGAACCAACAACATACCAAAAGAGTTGCTTCATGCTACAGGGACAGAATCTATTCTAGTTCTAAATAAAATACGTCAACAAATATGGAAAGGTACACAGATTGGAAACACTCAATACATTGAATATACAGTCTAATCCCCAAGAAGGAGGACTGCAGTAACCACAGGACCATTGCATTAATTTTCCATGTAAGTAAAGTCATGCTCAAAATTCAACAGCAAAGGATTTTTCCATAAATGGAGTGAGAAACATCAAACATCCAGTCTGGGTTCAAGGAAAAAACAAGTGGAACCAGGGACCATATCGCAAATGTAGATTGGATAATGGAGTGCAAAGAATTTCAAAGCAAATTTAGCCTGTGCTTTATAGATTATAGCAAAGCTTTTGATTGTGTAGGCCATGAAAACGTATGGATCCCCTTAAAGAATGGGTATGTCACAATATTTGATTGTCGTCATGTATAATCTGTAATCAGGATGAAAGACTACCATTAGGACACAATATAGAGACAATGATTTCCAATTGGCAATGGGATCAGGCAAGGCTGCATTTTATCATCCATTCTGTTTAACTTGTATGCTGAACATATCATATATAGAACAGGATTAGGCTTTTGGGGAAGGAGATGTGAACACTGGAGGAAGGAACAGTTAAGATAATTTAAAATAGGCCAGTGACTCCATGCTGCTAGCAGAAAATAGCAAAGACTTGTAATGATTACAAAGAAGGTCAAAGGAGAATGTTCAGACAAAAATAATGACCACAGATGATTTACATAACTTTAAGGTAGTCAATGAAGACATTGAAAGTCTAAAAGATTTGCCATACCCAGCTCAATCATTAGTCAGAATGGAGAGTGAAGTCAAGAAATCAGAAAAAAAACAAAAAAACTAGGCCCTGGAAAGTCTACTACGAAGGAACTAGACAAGATACTGTATATCTTATACTGTACATCATGGAATATTAGAGTTAGGACTGTCCATCCCATCATCTTTTAAATTTTTATGTAAAACTGTGAAAACTAGACAGTGCAAAAAAAATAACAGGAATATAATCAACTCATTTGAAATGTGATTCTGGAGAAGAATTCTATGGATATCGTGTACTGCTAAAAAGAGAAATGACTGGGTCTTAGAGCAAACCAAAACTGAACTCTCTCTAGAAGCCAAGGTGATTAAACTGAGGAAGCTCAAGGAGGACATGTCCCTGAATCTGCAAGACCTGAGCAGGATGGCTGATGATAGGACCTCTTACCGATAGCGTCATCATAAGTTGGAGTCGATTTGATGACAGTGAATAACAACAAAGTTTCCTTGCCTTGCTAAACAATCCAGTCTTTCTTACTTAAGTCTCAAGTTTCCACACAGCATTTACATGGAGAAAAATCATGTTGCCAACCAAATCAAGTACTGTTTTGTTATATTAATTACAAGAAGAGATGTGAAAAATCTTAGCATACTTTTTATTGTCCTCTAAGTTCTCTCTCTTCTCCCTGGATTCACTTTTCTCAGTACAGGATGTCAGATGTGTATGCTATTGCATATGTCACTTGCATTTCATGGTCTGGAGACCTGTAATGCATAATATAACAGACTGAATGCCACACAAACAAAGTTTCAGCAGGGCGCTAATCCCTACCTGTGCTTTGAAGCAATAAATATTTACTTCCAACCAACATGTTCATTACAGCAAACTCCCACATGCAGTCAAGTGATGAAATGGAAACAAGATTTGATTGGATGCACTGTCCCCAGTGTACTGCCATTCCCTACTTCCTGAGGAAGAGAAGCCACTCTGCTGATTTCTGAAGCCCCTGAGTAAGAATTTGATTTCTCATCAAAAATTGGCCAAATCTAAAGCAATGTCCATGACTGAAGCAGTTCTCCCATCATGTTTTATGTAAACAACAGCTATGTTACCTTAAAAACTTCATGTCTTATATTCAACATCTAGTTTGGTCTTAAATCTCGAGATATAAATCTTTACTTATTTTACTTTTACATGGGAGAATGAATAATTTCTTATGGCTGCACAATAGTATGGATGCATCCAGACTGATTAAAAAGACTGGAAATTCCTAACCTTAAGTCTAGTGACAGCTCAGAACTTTAAGCTCCTAACTTTGTTCCTGTTCTTCATAATTTTATTTTGGAGATCCATACACTTTTTGTTTATCTCAGAATATTTTCAATCAGATTATTTTTTTATATACCACCTCCTAACCTTGTATAAAAATCAGATAGACCAGGAACAAATTCTGAGATTTTTAAATCATTCTGGATCCACCTCATGAGAGCTTTTGCACATTATTCAGCAATTTTTCACACTCTACTCAGTTTCTGCACGAAAAAAGTTTACTACAGAAAGTTTTTTTTTAAGCATCCACCTCCGCAAGATTTTGTGTGAATGATTTTTCTTTCTTTTTTCCTTTTAGTCAACAAGTGCTGAATTACAAGAACTCTGATGGTGGTTAAATGCTTTCCATATAAGGCATTCAATATATTTATGACATGAACATTTAAAAGTATTCTTTATTTTAGTGACAAACCTAATTTAACAGAGGCCATTTCTGTACTAAACTGTTATAGTGCTATTATTACATTTCCAACATCCTATGGAATCCTGGGGTTTACAGTTTTTTGGAGAGGGCATTTAGAATTCTCAGCCAGAGAGCTCTTTGGTCTCAATAAGCTACAATCCCCAGAATTCCACAGGAGCTTGAAAGTAGAATGATAGCACTATAACAGGGTAGTGCAGAAATGGCCTTAGTGCTCTATCTATACTTACCAGACCATGGCCCTTTCCACACGGCATTTGCCATGCAAAAGGGCCCCTGGAGCGTTGTGTGACTGTGAGGAGTGGTCCACACGTCACAATTACAATCGCGTGATGCTCCAGGGCTTGGCAGGCGCCAATCATGCACTCTTTCATTTTTGGCTGCAAGCTGAAAATGGTGTGCAATCGCGCATCGCTCTGGGGCCCTGTGCACACTTGCCATGTGTGCAGAGCTTCGGAGCCCCAGGGTTCACAATTCCTGCCCCAGCGCAGCCTGGGAAAATCCCAGGCTGCACTGCGGAAGGAAGAGGAGGGGTTCTTGCACGAGCAGGCAGCAGCTGCAGAACTGAAGGAACTGGGATGCAAGAGCCTCTCTCTAGAGGCTGCTTGCGCAATCCCTGCATCCCAGCTCTGCAAAAAGGTGAGTTGTGGAAAGAGCCCATTCTTTCACCCTGAGTATGCAGATAGATATATGAAATGCAGAGGCAAACAATGGAACTCTGAATTTAAACATGTAACTTGGGAATATGTCTGCTTGATTTCAAGAAAGCATACTTCCATGTATAGGTGATGTAAAACACACTGATCTATAGATGTGCCAGTAGTGACCAGTACAAGATGCTGCTTTTCAAATATATATCACCCCACATAAAAATTGTTATACTCACAACTCAAAAAAGTCATAATCAGTCATAATCTCCTCTAGTAACCTCATGGACTCCATGGATTCCAGGGAAACCTGACTGAGAAATCCTGTCCTAAGTTGTTTAGTGCAAGGATATCACAAGGCCTGCCTCTTACTTTATGAGTCTGCAATTTGAGATCCTCAGCAAACATCTTCCTTTAAACTGTCTTTAAGATGTGGGTGGCTCTATGCTGAGATTCAGGTCATCCTTTTCCCCCCTATTTACAGGTACACTTTTACTGAATTTTTATTAGTAACTTAGTCATTTCACTAAAAGTCATATATTTGCCAGGTATGTTAACCTAGGGGATGATGGAAATTGGTCAGGGACAGCACATGAAAATAATTCAAAGATAATCAGAATGAGAAAATGTGTTCTGTGTACAAGAAAAATTCACTGATGAATGGATGGAGCAGGTGTTCCATGGCAAAGAACACACAGTAATTTTCATTGGGTTTTCTTGGGAAACAGATATTCAGAGGTGATTTTGCCAGTTTTTTCCTCTGAAATATATGGTAGCCTACAGCAAATGATAGGTCATTGAAGATCTCCCATTCAAGTGTTAACCAGAGCTGACTCTGCTTAGCTTCCCAGATCAGATGGGATCTGGTGCCTTTAGGGTATTCAGGTCTGGCTTTCCCTAATATGGAGGACTCCAGTCCATGAAAAAAAAAATATTCTCAAGACCATAATGCCCTCAGACACATATGTATTCCTCCCAGCTCTGGAGAAAGGCCAAAGGTGTGGCTGGAAGGGGTTATAGAGCAGTGGTTTTCAACCTGTGGGTCCCCAGATGTTTTTGGACTTCAGCTCCCAGAAGCCCTGAGCATTGACCGTAGTGGCTGGGGCTTCTGGGAGCTGAAGTCCACAAACATCTGGGGACCCACAGGTTGAGAACCACTGTTATAGAGGGTTCTGTAGTAACTAGACAAAAGAAACTCTCATATGTTGAAGCAGCTATAAAATTATCCCCTTACCTAGCTTCTCAGTAGGCCAGGAAGAGAAAGAGGGCAAGGCAAGCAAAACAGATGATCTTATTTCTTTATCTCCTGGAATGTTTGGATCTGCTTGGTTGGCTTACTTTTAACTCAAACAGGCTTTCTGTTATCCCCCCTCCCTTTCTGTGCTATAAAATTCAGTAAATTGTATAGCTATCCATTATAGTCCCCCCAGGTGACAGCTCTCACGTTTCTCTTCAGCTGGTGGGATAAACAGTTTGTTAATTTGTTTATTTCTGTTAATTCATAGAACCATTTACATACAACTTTCAGTCCCCTCTGAGGGCATACATAAATGATTTTAGGAACACTAGCTGCAACAGGCCTTTCCTGTACTTATACTCCAGCAGCTGGTCCGGTAAGACATACTACCTCTGGTTCTGGAGGCCATCATGACTAGCAGCCATCAAGAGTTTGTCCTCTATAAACATAACTGATCTCTTTTATGTTCTTTTTGGTTTTTGCACAGGTCCCAGAAAAGTCTTGGGCAGTGATGAACAAAATGTCACAGGTGTGCCCATAATGCAAAAACTGCAAATAAATGCTTCTAATCTTATCACAATCTTCTGTTTTCTCTGTTTTCATCTTAGCAGCAAATTTTAATTTTTCCTCAAAATTTTGCTTTGGCTAAAATTTTGTCATAACAAACTTACCTTAGAATACTTCAAGTCTCCATAACTGTAAATACTTTAAGATTTTTTTACGCCCCCCCCCCAAGCATTTATCAGTGTTAAGGTTTAACATTATAATTAAAGAATCAGTAGAGTCAATGTAGATAGTAACTGAGTGAACAGTTATGTCACTCAGAAGTCCCACTGTGTTCAGTTGTCTTACAGTCTCCTATCTTGTGCTGGAAAGAGTTCTGATGTTGGAGACTCAGAGGAACCTGTTGGCATGAACCGAGCAAGATGGAAGAAAGGGAGGTGTGACACTTTCACTATGTTCCCCAAGCTATTTTTGTTGTTTAACAAGTTCCTTCCCATTGAAACCATTGAGAGGGCATCTCTGGAGCTGGCATGGATCAGAGGTGGTTTGAGGTTAGATGGTCAGCAGAGCTATAGATCATGCAGATCCACAGCTTCTCCTTGTATGCCTCTTTTCTCCCTTTACAATGCTGGAGCACTTCTATCAGAGGATTCTAGATGTTTGTCTGTAGCATCTGAAGTCAGATTCCCTATCTAAGGATGAACTCTGTGTCCTGCATTATTGGAACATCCAGACTGGTTTCTGGTTCATGTCTCATCAGCATGAGCTTCAGTAGCCTTAATTAGGCTACTTAATTAGGCTCAGTGGCTTTAATTAAGCCATCCTTTTGAAGCCTTACTTCCAGCAACAATATTGTAATGATAATGTTGACATAGCAGGAATGTGGAACTTCAAGCCCTGAGGCTAAATCCGGACTTTCAGGGAGTCTCAATCCAGCCTCAAGTCTTCCTCATATATTACTACACCCTTCCCCATGACACCGACATTTGGAGTTTTCTGGCTCTTGCATCATATTTTTTGCCCATTTTAAAAGATTCAGGTAGCTTTTCTAAGTTCCTGGCATAAAAAGCTCTAAGCTAAAAGGAATTGATATCTTTGGTCTGCCTTTTTAAATTCAGCCCTTGGGCTGCAAAACACAATTGCGATAGTTGTTCTTGATGTTTTTGTTATTTCTATCCTGTCTTTTTCCCAGTTCAGGACTCAAAGCAGCTTAGCAACAAATTAAGAAACACATTGTTAAAAAGTAGCAAGATGCAAAAGATAAAACAAGATTGAACGATCAAAAAATTAAAACCATATTAAAGAATGTATCATTAAACACATTCATGTATTCACACACACACACACACACACCAGCACAACAAATTAGCAAGATCCTGTGTGCCGTTCAGGTGAGAGAGGTCTTATACAGTCATTCATCAAATGTCTATTGAAATAGAACAATCTTTACTTGTATGCAAAAAGAAAGTAGGGAGAATCTAATTTCTCTGGGAAGGAAGTTCCAGTGCCCAGGGGCAATCACTGAGAAAGCCCGCTTTCAATGTAAGGTTCCTCCCCCTTGTTGTTGTGTACCTTTAAGTGGTTTTTGACTTCTGGCAACCCAAAGCAAACCTACCACATTCCTTGCTTTCCCTTTTGGGTGTGATTTGTTGAGGGGATTTGCCTTTGCCTTCCTATGAGGCTGAGAGAAAGTGATTTATCCAAGGCCACCCAGTAGGTTCCCATGGCTGAGTGCTGCCTGATCTCAAGAGTTGTAGTCTTACACTCAAACACTACACCATGCTGCCCCTCTTTGCTTAAAAATAAAGGAGAAAAGGGGTCATTAAGAAAAATAAAAATGTTGTTCGCAGAAAATTAAGCTTCTTGTCATGCATTTAAAACGTATGTGACCTACCTACAGTCCCTGCTGGGAAGAACAAAGAACCACTTTCCTGCACCAGGATTGTTATCACATACAAATAATGACTAGAATTATAAAGGGAAGTTCCTACATTTTATTTGGAGTAAATGTGTGTCAAATGTTGACTCTTCCATTTCATCTTTCAACACACCTGGCAAAATGAGCCACAGAAGAATGCTTTGCAGCGAAAGCCTCAAAGGCCATGACAACAGCATTATGCATTTTTAATACTGTTTAGTTCCTGTGCTTCATGTTGGCTTACCTATAAAACAGTTGAAACAAGACAATTGATTTAACAATACTCAAGTTCAGTGGTGGTTGTTCAAGGCTTAGAAAGAGAAAAACAGCTCTCAGAGTGCCTTCATTTCTTCAAAGACTTCTCAGCTCTTTTCAGAGTGCATAAAGTCTTTATCAGTTTGCTTTGACAAATAAAGTGTGCACTTTTCCAAAACACACTGAGAGTTTTAATAAATATTGGCACTTCCACAATTGTGTTTTTCTCTTAGCATTATTTTATTTCCTGTGTTTTCCTCACACATTTCTTCTTCTTTCTCTTAAACTAAGTGAAGTATACATTAATGAGATGATTTGGGCTATTCTATGCTGTAATGTCCCAGATAGGTTTAAGTGCTGCTTGTGTAGACGTATGTGCCTTAGTCACCTGTAAACCTATGGCAACCCTATGAATTTCACGAGTTTTCTCAGGCAAAAAATAGTTAGAGTGATTTTGTCAGTTCGTTAGTGTGAAACACAGGCTTTAGCTCCTGTATTCATTGGCAACGTTACCATGCCATACACCCCCAATCCATGATATTGTTTAATTGGGCACATATATCAATCATACATTTATGGCTGAATAGCCATGCTGGCAAAGAGGACTGGCCATACACATGCAGAATTAGGTCAGAAAGGACCTCAAGGCATGGCCAGGTCATAAGTTCATTAAGGATTAGTTGGAGAACCTGACTTAATGAGTTTAAGATGATTCTCTCAATAGTCCAAACCTAGAAAATAACAGCCACCAAAACTCCCAGACAAAGCAACAATGGCCAATGTCCTCCTTCCTGCTGAACTTCCCCTTTTGTTTCTTCACCTTCCCAGACATTAAGAAGCTATCACAATTGCCATCAATACCTTGTCCCCTAATGCTATTAACCAGCTCTGGACCCCCTTTTTTGTTCTGCTAGAGAGCCATTAACACCTTCCCCTTCAAGGCAGGAAAAGGGTATTTAAATCCCAGATCAGACCCTGACTTTTTGCTAGCACTTGGGCATCACTCTGCACCCCAGACTCTTGTTCCTCTGTGTAGCCCTTAAACTCTTGTCTTTGAGTCATTTTGTCACTTTCTTCTCTTCAGGATTGGTAAATAACACCCACTTCATCCTAACTCTTCACTATCCAGTTTTTCCCTCCTTTCCTTCTGTTAGCCTTATATAGTTGTGAGTCTGCTTGAATCTTGTGTGTGTTTGTGATGTTATCCAAATAAAACATTCTTTTAACCTCCAACTGGTGTCTCTGTATTAGTACCAGTATACACAGGTGAAAAGATTCTGAAGTTAGCCCCCAACCTCGCAGGCCTCTCTTACTCAACTATAATTACCCACCTTTCCACAGAGGCACTGGCATTGCAGGTGAACCCCTAAGTAACCCAACTTTGGGGATAACAGTGGTGTCTCTTCCAAATACTAACCAGTGCTAACCTTGCTTAGCTTTCAAGATCAGACAGGATCTGGTGTCTTTAGTGTATAAGCTCTATGAAGATATATGTTCTTATCTCTCTCTCTCTCTCACACACACACACACACACACACATATATTTGTCCTAGATATCGGGGTTGGATTTTCAGGATGCCTTATGAAATTAAATTGTCTGGTTTGTTGTCTAAGATATCAGCAACAGAATAACAACATTGTTTAGATCTGAACAGAAAACATCAGTGAGTCTAAATGCCAGATCCTGGTGTGGGACTGACCATCAGCTTCAAATTTTAGTAGTGAACTACATCCTGCACTTGCTTCCTTTAAAAAGGTTCATCAAATTGGCTGATGAATAATGGTGGCAAGTTGTCTAACACCTAACACCTAGTCCACAAAGAGTAAAAATATATTCTCTACCCCGCCCCATCCTTTCTTTATCGCTACCCCACTACTACAATAGAGGAGGCAACACAGAAACTGTGTATAAAGATTCCCACTTTGTTTTCCCTAAGTATCTGTAATATGCAATTTGCAACAAATGAACCCAACCAGTGTGGCAATAAGGAAGACATCTCACTGTCTTGCAAAGAGTATTGTAGCTCTAACTATCTGTTCAGAGCCACACTCTGGGGATCTGTATTGTTCCTCGCCTGTTCACTTCATGTTGAGGAGTCCCTAATTCTCATTGGATGCCACTAATAGGACAATGGACACAATCCATTGGATACCACTAATGGGACAATACCTCTTCCAGCCTGTAACCATTTTCACACTTCCCTTCCCTCTCATACTAGTTGGTAGGGAGATATGTTGGGAAGCACTCATTACTTAAAAGGTGCCTCAGAGTGTGTTTACAGTGCTCATTTTTGTTGCATTTATTTTCTGAGGTTGTTTCCCACCTATACTTCTTTCTAGTCATGCTGTAAGATTACAGGTCAATTGGCTGATCAATATCATGCCACACTGGTCAAATAACTAGCCCCATGCTGCTGTCAGTCTGATCCCAGTCTCCTTAGTTTATTGGTGGCACATATGAGAATCATTATCTAATATTTCTAAAGTCTTGGGTACAGCAGGGTATGTTTCAAACTGGACTCCAAATGTACAACTTTTCTGAATTGAGGCATGGAAGTTAGTCAAGAAGGTAAGTTATGATGGTAAATGTAGTAGCTGCAGTTGAAGGGGTGATGCATTGGATCATCAGCCAGGAAAATACTGGCTGAGAAAACATAAGAGCCCCTGCCCCTGCTGACAGTCTCATTTTGCAAGAACAACGTCTGACAGACAGAAGATATAATGTATTACTTATTTATTTGATTTACACTAACCCTTTCTCCCAAAATGGGCCCAAGCTTACCAAATATTGGCAACGAGAACAGCAGAAAATGCTGATCTTGGAGTGAGTCAAGATGAACCAGGCCTGAACTTCGATAATGTTTGCCTCACCTCATAAGGATCCCTTTTCCAGACCAAACCATTTCATCTGGGGCTCTTTTTGCCAAAAGATATTTTGTTGTCATCACTACTTTCCCCCCAGAGTGACATAAAATGAGGTTTTCAGGTGAGACACTTTGAAATGATTGTTGAACGTTTGCTTGGCATTTGACTCAATTCAATATTTGCAACCTTGATGAAAATGTTTCCTTGTTTAGACTTTCTCCACTGGGACCTAGATCATGAAAAATTTATGTTCCCTGTTGAATCCAATATTCAGAAATGATACCACCTGGATTCTATTTATTCAAGCACACCTGGTGCTGCCTCCCTTTTTAGACTCCAATGCAACTTATCCTTGCCATGAACATGAATCATAATTTCTAGATCAGCTGTGCAAATGAGCCTTTTTGCCTCCTTCCCAAGGTGTTCCATATATTTCATTAGGCAATGTGGAATGGGTTGAGGTATTTGGAGAATTAAAGGTAGAACAAAGTTAAGAGAAAGTGTCTCCCTGTCACAGTACAAATCAAATGTTGGGGGATCATTCAGTATAGGTCCCAAGTCAGATAACCAAAAATATCTAAGGACATACCAGTATTTTCTCAATCTTTTTCCTCCCTTAACTTCAGTAAAAATTTTAATATGTTCTCTTCTGTAATGTCTTTAAAACACTGAACTCTTAGTGCTTTATTCTTTGTACTTCCAAGTATGAGAGGTACATCTATATTAATTTAACATGTTTGTCCCTGTTTGTTGTGCTATACAACAGCACACACTTGATCACATATTCACCAGAGTAATTACAAATGTTGTTTACTATTTTAATGGGACTACATGGTTGTGGATCTAATCTGTCAGCTATTTCAGATACTTATTGAACATGCTTCAGAGTTCTCTGTTCCTGCTCTAGAATGCACACTTATGAATCAGTTTTGAACAAACTTGATGTATACCTCTAAACTGATACACATGCACATAAAATGTGTAAGTTTGGGATTGATCAGAAAGTTTGGGCTTTTTTCTAAAAAACTGCTGATTTGTGTTCACTTTTCCATGGTACTCAGAATCAGACAAATTTTAGATTGTAGGTGCTACTTACCAAAACCTTGTTTCATTCAAATGACAAGCAAAGCAATCAATTTCAATTGGGATAATCCCAGGAAAAATGTCCTAGTTTGCTAAATGGTGAATATACTTGTGATGTCTGACTCAGTATCTAGATGTCTAATTTACTAGCTAGGGGCAGTGTCTAACATACATTTACTGCAATAACAACAGAAAAAAAAAGGCTAACTCCATAAAGAATAAACTGCAGGTTACAGCTAAAACAACTTTGTCATTCACCCCATCCCACTCCATGCATAACTGACTATGGGTCAAACTAGACCCATAGTTTGACTGTGTGTCAAACTAGATGTTTCCCAGAGTTACCCCATTTCCCTCACACAATTAAATTTCCTCAGTATAGCTCCTTCAACAAAACAAATTAACCACGTCTAATGACAAATCACAGTATAAAGTATGCTAAAAGATAAGTTGGTGAGGCAAATCACAAGTGTGTGACCACTTGGGAGAGTACAAAAATATGCTGAAGGTTTGATCACTAAGTTCTACCAAGTCAAGTCACACCTACAGCCTTGAGCACTGTGTCTGGGATTCTCACTTCTGGACTGCAGAGGTAGCATTGTGTGTGTGTGTGAGAGAGAGAGAGACCTGATATGAACTCTTGCTGGATTGGGGTACCTCTTGTTTTAGTTTATTTCTTTCTCCTTGTCCTGTTTCAGTAGATTGTTTTACCCCCCTTTTTTTTTGCTGTCACATTGTCAACAGCTTCAAGGTAACCAATGGCAAAGTACTGGCTCCCTGCCAAATATTTAAAGGACACTGCTACTGTCAGCTAAATGAACCATGGCAATAATTCAAAGAGAGTGGCTGGTTGCAACACTGAAAATTTGCAGGCACACGGAGGGAGGAAAAGCACAATGATAAGCTGTTAATAGCAGGAGGTGGCTTCTTCAGCAGCTCCATGCTCTCTGTCCAGTGTAGTCATTTAACCGTGCATACAATGCCTTGAGCAGATTAGATGCAAGATCTAAAAGTTTTGCACTTGTCACATTAGACATTGTAAGAGCAGAACATTTCGGTGATGATGCATTATTCTTGTATAAATGTCAACTTGAGGACTGACTGTCATAGCCAAGATTTCTTTATGCATGACTACCACTCTTTTTCTGCAGATCTCCTGTACCTTTAATATCTGCAGGATATGCAGATATACTATCGCTTTCTCAGAAATAGAGATTCTGTTAAATCTGGGATCTTGCCTAAGGCATCTAAAATTCCCCAGCTATACTGACATTAAGCACCACGTTTATTTGTAAGTTAGCTTGCCACGGTAAAACTACTTGGGATAAGATTTGCAAAGATATATGCAGGATTTCCCTTTTCTCAAAAACACAAAAACAAAAACAAAACCCCTCAAAAATACCATCTCTGGCATACAGGATATCTGAGAGAGTGAGGAAAGGAGAGAATAAGATGGAAGAAATTACATTTCTGTAATAAGGTATTGATTACGTCATCATTTCTATGAAGGTTGTAAGTAGGTTAAAAGCCTAGACAGTACTTCTCAAAAGCTTGAAAAACAACAAATCTTGTTATGTGCCTGGCTGATACATATCTCCTTGAAATCTAGGTGCATTTGGGCACAACGCAAACATCCCAATTTTACTGCCAAGTGCACAGTTGCCATCAAAATGAATATGTATTGGCCCTCCTCTACAAAAGACATCATTTCAATGCAGTAAAGTTACCATCTTATATCAATTTTCTGTATCTGTCAAGCACAACCGAATTAATATTTAATATTTATAAAGTATTGTCAAAGATAGATACACAAGGTCCTGTACAAGGGTAAACTATTTACTCAAACAAACAAGGTCTTCAAATAAATAAGGGAAGGTGAACAATATTTCTGGAAATAAGCACGTAGGTATTTGTGTAATTCATCTTCTTTCTTGGAATAATAGACTTTGTGTGTGTGGCTATAAAGAAAAATGCCATCTTCTTTTTAGAGACAGCTCTTTAAATTATCATTATTTTTGAATTTAATAACAATACATTTTAGCAAAACATAGTTTTTTTGGGGGGGTGGAATGGTGTATCCTACAACTGCAAATATTTTCGTTATAATTGGATGTTATCACTAAGATCACTGGATAGGACAGTAATATCAAATAATTCAAACATTGTGTTTGTGTGTCTGGCCAGTCTAAGAAAGCATAAACGAACTCATTAACTAGTAACAAACCTTGTGAAACATAGAAAAGTAACCCATAAATTATATCTCAGTTCCTCTGAGTGAAAAGGAATGTCTTCATTTTGAATAATACAGAAATAATATATTCTGTGTGTTTGTGTGTGTGTGTGTGTGGCTTATAAATCACCTCAACTTCATCTTAAATATGCTTATGGGGCCACTACTTTTCCACACACTGAGATCTCACAGAGGTTCCTTTTTCTATGTTCTCGTTTTGTTAAAAATGATTAACAAGGACAAGAGAAAAGTACTTCTCAGTTGTCAGACTGAAAACTGAAATTCCTTTCACTGGAAGGAATCTTGAGGAATCTTGAGACATTTATTTGATGAATTTATTCAGTTTTTTAAAATCTGTTGTATCTATATTAAATCATCTTGTTGGATTTTTGCGATTTTACTGTATTTTCTTCTTGGTTTTCAATGTTGTTAGCGCCCTGACACAGTCATGGCACTGTTTTTCCATGGTGGTAGGACTGTATGTTTCTGTGAGGCAAGAGAATATACTGATGGTAACAGTGCTGCTGGTAGGGTCTCCTATGACAGATAAGCTTTGCTGAGGAGCCAGATTAAATGTGCCAAACAGCTAGTGGGCAGCAGCATTAGTGAGAGAAGACACTGTCAGAGCTTCTCTTAGAGACAACAGCAGTGACACCATAGTCAACACTACACAGAGGGAGGTACAATAAACACCTTTTGAATGCCTTTTACCAAGAAAACTCTATGATGAGACAATCTGAAATGAAACAAGAGTGCCAGAAGCTGACACTCCCAGTTCAGAAGGCATCCAACAAGATACTGAGGTACAGCAGAGGACAACTGTGAATACCACTGTGATTTTCAATTGGCAAGGGAGTCAGGCAAGGCTGCATTTTATCACTCTATCTGTTTAACTTGTATGCTGAACATATAATACATAAGGCTAGATTAGATGCAGAGGAAGGGAGCATGAAAAGTGGAAAAAGGAACATCCTTTGGAGGAAGGACACCATGCTAGTAGCAAAAAACAGCAAAGACTTGGAATGATTACTGAAGATTAAGGAATAATGTGCAAAGGAAGGTTTGTATTTGAACATTAAGAAAACAGAAATAATGACCACAGATAGCTTATGTAACTTAAAAGCAGGCAATGAAGACATTGAAATAGTAAAATATTTTCCATACCTTGGCTTAGTCATTAATCAGAACGGAACCTCCCACCAAGAAATTAGAAGACAACTAGAGCTGGGAAAGGCAGTGGTGGAGCTTGGAGCATGTTGAGTGGGGGCAGGAGGGAGGCAGGGCTATGGTGGGAGGGGTGTGGCTGTGGTGTGTGGGGACAGGGGCAGGGTGTGTGGGGCCATGGCGATGGCATGCAGGGGTGTGACTACAGGCCGGGACACTCCAAAAACATTGCTGCCTGGGGTGAATCATCCCCCCTGCCTCCTGTCACTACATGACTGAGAAAAGGCATCTATGAAGGAACTAGACAAGATTCTGAAGTGTAAAGATATGTAACTGAATATAAAAGTTAGAATTGGCCATGCCACCATGTTTCCAATTTCCATGGACAGCTGTGAAAACTGGGCAGTGGATAAAGCTAACAGAGAGAAAATTAACTCATTTCAAATGTGGTGCTGGAAAAGAGTTCTATAGATACTGCAGACTGCTAAAAAGACAAATAAATGGTCCTAGAGCAAATCATGCCTGAACTCCCCTAGGAGAAGTTGCTTTGAGGGGTTACTTGGAATGCTAGTGCAACTTGATGGTAGGTTGCTAGGTAACAGGAATAGCACCTCAAGAATGAAACCCAGTGCAGTGGTGTATGTGGAGTGGCTTATGGATGAGAGAAATTCTATATAAAGCAAAGTTTTTGTGAGTCTTAAGCCTTCAGTGAGACCTTGGTCAGAGAGGGATGACTGAGACCATTTTGACACAAGGTTGATACATCGTAGTAGCATCAAATTCTTACCCTCCCATTTGCACATTGTAGTGTTTTAGTGTCATAGTTTTGCTCGTGATTCTGCAGGTTTTCAGTTCCTAGCACAGTTCACCACAATGAGAAACCGCTGTATTAGAAAACCAGAAAAACTCTGATGTAAATCTCCCAAACCAGTTCTGCTTGGTTTTTTGCCTACATGCAGAAGTGTAACATCGATTCACAATGCAGAAGTGGCTGGCTATGGGCATTCCCAGACCAAAAACAGACCAATCAGCAATGGTGGGCAGGGAAGAGTGGGGAAAGGGAGTGGCCGGGAACATACTGATGCAGAAGCAGTAACCACCACTTTCCAGTTTAATGGTGTAATTCGGAGGGGGTGCAGAAGCTCAGTTTCAGAATCTGGGTATAAAACACCACTCTTGGAATGCAGTTAAATGCTCCTCCCTTCTTGTGAGGAAATGGCCTGAGTTGTGTTTAAGCAACTGTGCAAAAGACACAGAGAAGTGATGTCAAATGTTGACAACTATTGTCAGAGTCTTTCAAAAGTATGAAAGGCTTAATATGTTAACACTATATTATACATGAACTCTAACAAGAGACTTTATTTCTAATGTTACTACAATAAAAGATATAGTTTGTTTTATAACTACGGAGTTGGCCTGAATTGTCTAAAGTCACTGGTAACAAAGAATAACACGCTACCACAGGTAAACTAATTGGTTCTGAGGGAACACTTATGATCCTAGCTCTTTGATGCAAAGGTGGTTTTTAAAGGGTGGATTAAGTTTAAGTGATAGTGTCAGGGTGCCTTATTGGGCTGGAACTGCAAAACCAATTTAGTGAGAAATAAGGGCCTGTCACATCCCCCTAGAAGCCAAGGTGACGAAACGGAGACTGTAAGTACTTTGGCCAGATCGTGAGAAAACACAATTCACTGGGAAATATAATAATGTTTGGTAAGATGGAAGGAAAAGAGGAAAGCTACATTACAGGTGGATAGACTCAATCAAGGAAGCCAAGGGCCTGAGTCTGCAAGATCTGAACAGGGCTGTTGATGATTCAGATCTCCAAGCACCCTATTCATAGGGCCACCATAAGTTGAAATCAACTTGACTCGACAGCAGTTGCCAACAAACAAAAGCCATCTTGACTGTTTGGCAAGTGTCAGAAAAGCAGGATGATACCTTTGAATGAATGAATGAATGAATGAATGAATAAATAACACTAAGATACAGAGGAGTGATCCCTTCAGGGAGGAAAGGTGAACTGATTCAGCCCAGTTCTTTCATTTTTCTCAGTTTTAGCTGTCATGTTTAGCTGTCATAGCTAGCTTTTGGAATAAGCAAGTTTTAATTTCCAAAACTGAAGCTATAAACTAAGAAACTTTTTACTTTTCCAGTGCTTTAATTACAGTTTTACACTGATATAAAGAGCTTCTTAATTAACTTTACAGTGACTCGTCTGTCACCTGTTTGATCTTGTTTCATTAATGATTCTGGTTGCAAGCCAACACAGAATGTGTAGGTAACTGCATAACTTTTTATTTTCCCTGCTATTTAATGTGTTAAAAAAATTGTAGACCATTTCAGCACTTGCAGTCTAAACAATATTTTGAACATTTTTTTAAAAACAAGAAAATGGTGGGTCTCCAGATGGGACCAATATGTCAGGAGGTGGTTGTTGTTGTACTCCTCAGGATTTTTATTTTTTAAGAACTTCCAAATGATGTTTCTGTTGTCCTGTTCTCTGGGAATTACTAACACCAGCTGCAATGTTTTACTACCAACCTTAACAGAGTTCTTTTTTAATTCTGAGACACATTAGAATAATATTTTCCCTTTCATCCTATCTTCTTTCTTTTCTTTTCTTTTCTTTTCTTTTCTTTTCTTTTCTTTTCTTTTCTTTTCTTTTCTTTTCTTTTTTTCCTTGCATTTTATAGAAGTCCTAAAGGACCTATATTATGAGAACTCTAGAACAGCCCAGTAACAATTACAAAAGACCCATTATATAGATCACACACACCTTAAACACTGAGGGAAGAATAGTAGAGATGCAACCCAAAACTTGAATGCTAGAGGAACCCCAAAGTGGACCTGACTGAAGATGGTCACTTCAAAGTTCTCCTGGGAGAATCCATCCCCACCAACCAGGATCTTAACTGGCTGGTAATACCAGAGATCCATGAAACAGCACACAGGCCTATGGGGAAAAATCGGTACATATAAGTCTTTTCTAGCAAGCTCATTTATAGTCAAGAATATTGGAATAAAAATCTGAAAGAAACACTCATTTAGAATGGCTAGTTTCAAAGCACCTCAGAATCTATAATTTCCTTGACATGTTATGCAAGTTCTGAAATGAAAGCTATTATTGTTCTTTTGATCGGAAATGTGAAATTCAAGATGACAGTTGTATAATATTCTGCAAATCTATTTACACATTTACTCTTGCACCAATGAACACCCTCTGTGCCTTAAAATGCACAGGTTGGTTGCCTTTTTTGGTTTTTAAAAGCTAACTGCAAGGAGTGTAAGGGGGATCAATTGTATAGTAAGGTGACAAGAAATTCTCATTCTCCATTTGAGAAGAGATCAATCTTGTTTATTCTGTAGCTTACAGTAAGTGGAAAACAGACCAAGAAAAAATATCAGCTAAATGCATACACAAAATCACAGGTTTTGCGTGTGTGTGTGTGTGTGTGTGTGTGTGGGTGGGTGGGTGGGTGGGGAGGTTACATTGGTGAATTGCACTCCAACCCCACATTTTTCTTTGTTTCCATAGGAATAAAAGCATTAGAGGAGCATGCAGACATATGATTGTGGAACCAGTTGCTGTGCTCTTGATTGTTTTGGATTTTATGTATAAAGAGTTCAGAGAGTTACATTAAACAGGTTACATGTACATCTAGCTTATATCAAAATGGAAGTTTTCACCATTTGCCTAGCTCACAGCTCAGCCTGTTTTCACCACAGCAAATTTGGGCCTGTTTAGCATTAGAATAGCCAACGGGTTTGAGCTATACAATTTACCGTGCTGCCAAAATTGATATATTCAGAATGCTGTCCATGAGAGGTTAGATTGTCCCTTTCTCTGAAATTTTTCCCTCCAGCAGGCAAAGGGTTTTCTTGTTTACTCAAGCCTTAGACTGTTAATTAGCTATTATAGAAAGTCTTTTAATTGGGCTGTATTGTATTTTTATGGCTATTATTATGTGTTCACTGCTTTTTAAACTGTTCGAAATTAATTTTTTTGATGATTGTTTACTGGTTTTTAATGTTTGTATTAGCCATTGTTTTTCAATGTATTTTGTTTTAACTTACATTGTGAGCTGCCTTGGGTCCAACACTGGCGGAAGGGTGAGATGGAAATAAATAAACTTCTTTAAGGTAACAGTAGAATCAGTATACTTGTCTCCCCTGCCCCTTGATACAAGGTAATTGCAGCTAGCTGGTTTCTATCAGTAAAACAGGTTTTGAATGTCTGGACTTTAAAGGAACTATCTACAACACTTGGGCATGGGGTTGGGGACCCTGGACAGCTCCTCTAAGGTTTGGCTAAGCCCACCAGTGGATTCACTGCCTCACTGACATGGAAGCCACCATTTACCATTATGTAACAGAGATCAAGCTGAAATAGCTAAGACAGTTTCTGCTATGCAGAACAATTACTATGCAACTTTGTCAACAGCTTGACTTAGAAGACTAAGGAATTAATATAAGTTGATTATATCCTAAAAGTCAAAGCCCAACAGTATAATTAACACAAACAGAGAGAGCACAAAAATGCAGGACAATATTAATTCTAATTTTGGATACTCTTCTTAGCTGCTATAATAGGCACATAAATAATCTCCTCTGGGGCTGCAGAGCCACTGCACAAAAAAGGCATCAGCTGAGTTAGAAACCAAGTCTCCTTCTCTCCCTCTCTCCTTCTCCAGCTCTGCCCAGCTTAAGGGAGATTCATTACAGATTCCAGGAAGCCTAGCTTCTTTTAACTTCAACTGAAGGTCCTTCCCAAAAGACAAGGTTCCATATTTATAAGAGCTTTCCTTTAGATTAATACAGTTGTCTGAGCTGTTAAGTGGGGGAGAGATAAATATCAGCCATTGATAAGCACGATGAACATTTTCCGCTAAGGTAAGCCAGGGGTAGGTATGAAAAAAAAATCAGATATGGATTTACAGAAGGTACACAAATTCTGCAGTTTAGCTGCTTGCATTTCCAACTCTTTTTGAAAGTGTGTTTTAACAAAAGAGTAAGGAAAGGGTTAAAGTATGACACACCTATTCATTTTAATGGATAAACTGATACAGATAGGCATAGGTACAAACTTGTCTTGGGGAGGATGATTTCAAATAAACACACTGACTGGCTGAATTACAGTGTGAGTGTGTGTGTGCACACATACAAACACACAAACAAGCACTCTTCCTCTCCAGCTGCCCCTGATGTTTCAAAGCCTTGGGGTTCTGTCACTCACCTTCCTCCCTTTCTCTTCAAATTCCTCTTTGGATTGGATACTTGGGCCCCAAAATAATCCCTATATGTACCAGTTTGTTCATTGTGGTTAGCATGATTAGACTAGCAAAATTTAACTGGAACAGCCAGGCACCGTTTTTTTAAAAAAGAAAGAAACATTTACACAATTAGATCACACATTAGCCTCTGAACTGTTTAAGCATTCACAGGTTTTCAAAACTGTATTTCTTTCTTTCTCTGGTTGACTGTCCTATATCTCACAATTTTGCCTATCTCTCTTCCATCTTTCCCCTGACTTCTGTCAGAGATAAGCCTCAGTTTTGTTTCCTTTCTCCTCCCATAGGACCCCTTCACAGCATTCCCTGAGCTGTGAATGGCTGAGACCAACCAGGCTTGTTCAGCTCCTGCTTTCATCGTGTGTGTGTCATCACTGATTGCACTGGAAACATTGTGTGTGCATGTATGCAACTTTGTGTGCACTTGTGTAAGCTGACGATTTATATCAAGGTTCCTATAATAACAGCTGGTGCTAATGCCTGATGATTTGAAGTCTTTTATTCAACATGATGACATCAGGAAAATGGGCAGTGTCTTGTTCTTTAGGAAAAAACACAGTGTAAGGAGACATCCCTAATGATCAATTAGTGGACAGGAGGTCAGAACTGGCAAAGAGAATCATAACGTGCTCCTTTTCATAATATATTGTGATACTTCTTTCTTAAGGAAATAGTATGCTGAATTCTCAGAGTCTACTATTCTTACTGTAGTCGCTATTATAAAATATTATTAAGTTTTTGAACCCTGTGAGTCAAACAGATCTTGTCACTGATATGGTGGTTAAAATATAAAAAATGAATAAAACACTAAATTCAGAGACACAAGCAAGGAATAGCAAATGCTGCCATCTTGTTGGTGCATTATGTCAGTTCAACAGCACCAGACATAAAATATGGTGACAGCATAATTAGGACAGGTTCAGAATATGGTGAAGGGCAAATGGGCCACTTGTGCAGCTGCTATGAAAGAGGTCAGGTACTTGAGAAATAGGCTGCTCTGAGCTGGCAGATTTTGCTTTTCCTCTCTCACCATAGTTTTACAACACTGGAAAAAATGCAACTGCAGCCACAGTGCAGTTGCAGGACATTATATGAAGTAGCCACGGTCAAATATATCCATAAAAATTTAAAACTTTGACTTTTTCAAAAAAAGATTTCTGTCTAGTGCAGGAGTAAACAACTGTCAGAGGTTAGGGGGCCACATTAGCCCCCAGCTCTGCTATACCACCCTCAATTTTATCATTTTAAATTAGGAAATATTTTGCCCCCAAATACCCTCAAAACCTTCTCTAGTGAACATGAGGGACATTTTCACCATGTTTTAGGTCTCCTTGGGCCATTTTTATGCCTGATAGAAGCCTTTTTTTTAACAACAGTAGGTCACCTCATGCTTGCTTCCTGTTTTTACACAAAGTCCTCCCCTGGGAATAAAATGACCCCCCAAAAGGTAGCAAAAATGGCCTCCATGCTACCTAGAGGGCATGTGGGGGCAAAACAAATGGAAAAACATTTGACCTCCTAAGACCCTCGGAGACCATAAAAACAGTCCTGCAGGCTGCAGCAGCTCATAGGCTGTACATTGCCCACTCCTGCTCTAGTGAAAGATATCAGAGAGGTCACCAATTGAATTTTCTTGGAAAAGCTTTCCAAGCAGGGGAACCACTACTGAGAAGATCTTTCCCTGTGCCATCTGCTGCACCCAAGATGGTGAGCCTAGAAAAGAACCTCTTTACTTCATGTGCCTGTTGGACTCAGTGAAAGGAAAGGAGCA
This sequence comes from Iguana delicatissima, assembly GCA_948472985.1. Classification (NCBI taxonomy): domain Eukaryota; kingdom Metazoa; phylum Chordata; class Lepidosauria; order Squamata; family Iguanidae; genus Iguana; species Iguana delicatissima. The sequence continues at coordinate 495,594 of CAOKZL010001719.1, read as the reverse complement.
GAACTTCTGCCTCGCTATGTCAATACTAGCCTAGGGGGTGATAATGTGATATGAGGTCCAGGGTAGTGGTAAATCAGACAGCCTTCTATTAAACACATTCACAGCTGTATGGCAGTATGCAGCCAAAAGTATTTATGTCGGTTGTTCCTATGACTGGAATCAGCATATAGCTCACTGAAAAATGTGTGTGTATGTGGGGTGGTGCTGAAAACAACCAGTGGCAACCTATGCTGAGGACTAGGGCTTAGTCTTTTGTATCTTGTGTGTATAGTTAATAAAGGTTGTGGAATCTAAGCCCAATTAATATATCTTGTGTGTTTATTCCTCAACTGACATACAAGAGTGTGCACTTTTCCGCAACAATAGATTATCTTACCTAAAATGAAAAAAACCTATGAAGTCTTGTGATTTGATTGTTCAGAACATATTCAAGTCATTTTGCTACGATGTGCAATAACACAAAGCAAGCAAATACTTTATTGATTGATTTATACACTCAATTTCACAAACCTATAACTACTTGTATAACTGAATATCTGGACCTGACACCATACAGTTTTTATTCATCTGAGTTAATCACAGATACATTTATACTTAATAAGCAGGAACCCATGAAAAGTGATTAGAACTGTCATCTGCATCTAACCTGTCTTCACATGTTTGCTTTTCTATCAATATGTAAACACTATTTTTCTTGTACCCAGTTTTTTGCTTTCTCTTAATGATATTAACATTACAAGCTAGGTCCAGAGTGTTGAACCAATGCTTGGAAAAAATTACCTTTCTAGATAAGCGTTGCCAACATTTCCCAGCTAGTGTGGCCACGGACCATGATAACTGGGGGATTCTGGGAACTGTAGCTCCAGAAGTTACTTTTCCAAGTTCTGCATTGATTACGTCAAAGGAATCAGAGGTCTCCTAAGAAATTCATTCCACATCTTTCATTATAATGAGTTTTTATTAATAGATCTGACATTCTCAGAAGAAAAATAAGGAATGAAAGTTAGAATTCTGAAGCAGCTGATGATATCTTATAGAGAACCATTGCTTAACTGACATGATATATTTGCTCTTTGTATCAGAAGTGAGCAGGAATTGGTACATCCTGTTATATATCACTTTCTTCTGTAAACCTGGTCTTGGCAGAGCACTTTGTTCCATGAAAACAGGTTTCCAAAAGTCTACATACTGCAAAAAATGGTGTAAGCTGCCCCTGGTCAACAGAAACCTCTATATTTTCCACAGGCTTTAATTACTAATCCAAAACTCTATCACTAAAATCAAAGAACTACCTCTCTATAATGTTCAATGGTGGATCACATAGACTCTGTGCATATGGATACAGGTTCAATCCCTGGCTTCTTCAGGAAATAATGGAAATGTGTGTGACTGAAACCTTGGAGAGCCATCACAAAGCAGTATACACAATAATGAGTGAGAGCTAGGTTTTGCTAGCCAATGTAAGGCAGTTTCTTGCAGCCCGTTCAGAAAATGAGACATGAGAAGGTGTAAAATGTCATTAATTGCACTTTGCACTCAGGGTTCCCATCAGCTGTTGCTATGGATTCCTGTAGTCTTGGTTGTGGTGACTATACTCTCTGCTGCTGAGTGATATTTATACTGTAATTACCATTGCTCCAGACCCTAATTTTCCTCAGTACTTCTTTCAAGAATGTCAAAGTTGGGCACAAAATAGTCCTTCCTGTTCCTACTTCTAGGTTCAACCACCAAACTTCAGCACTAATTTCAACTGTTTTCCAAATCATCAAAATTTCCTCCTTCAACTTTTGAGCCTATGAACAAGGCAGCAGAACGTCTCAGCGCCGGTATTTGATTTTTTATAGCAAAACAATATAAATACAGACAACACACTACATGAACGATCTTAGAATCAACTCTTTTTATGCATAAATCATTAGCAGAAATACTAGTTTTGTCTGGGTTAGAAACTTCTTAGTCACTCTCCACAGCTCTCTTTTTCCCTCTGCATTTCATTGACCCCCATAATCTCCTCCCCATTTTTTCTTTTTACTATCTCCCTGCCAGAATAAACCTGATATTGTGGACTACAGATAGATTTTCAGAAATTTATCTTTAACACGGAATAACCTTGAAGGTCACATTCACAGGGTCTACTTAGTATCCATGCTGAAAGTCCCAGGTGACTAGGTTTCATCATGTTGGAGCTATGCTGGAGATAGATATGAATGGACCTACACACTGTTATATTACTTGAGATATAAATTTCTATTCCAAAGAACCGAGAGTGTCATTTTCACAAACCCATAAATATACTATGTCCCTAATCTGTGGATTTTTTAAAATAAAAATATCTCAACATAAAATGTGCATTTAAACAAATTTTCATTAAAGTTCATCTCAAATATCCATAGTTGAGATGAAGTATATATGCTTGAGATGAACTTGAAAGAAAATATGTTTTTATACACACACACACACACTTTTTTGAGTGAAAACTATGTCATAGCTTTCAAATAAATATGGAATCCAAGGAATAACACTGTCTTAATCCATCTGTTGTTCCAAGAAGTGCCGATCTGCTTGGCTCATATTACAGCTCACAATGAGAGTCCTGAACCCAGTTGAGTCAACAGGTTAGGGGACTAAATGAAACTTATGTTTAATGAGTATGTATGCAGCTTTTTTATTGTTATGTTTTTAAATTATTTTATATTATTTTAAAGCATTACTGTTTTAATACAGTAGTTTTTTAAAAAAAACACAACGTTTTTTATTAGGCTTTAATTCATGTTGTAAGTTGCCTTGGGTCTCATTCAGGAGAAAGATGGGATGTAATTTTAAAATAGATAAATAAATCAAACTGGCTTACAAAGTTATTACCAATTCAGTTGGTCTGCACTGCTTGGAATTACACTTGGTTTTAGGGCACAGTTCCTCAAGCATCCCCACATTTAGCATTACAGCTCAAACTCCTGCATGTCTCCTCAAGAGTAGGTCTTGTTTGATTTAGTTGGGGCTTGATGCCAGATAAGTAGGTGTGGAATTATAGGCTTAGTGCTTGCTATGTGTGAGGTTTGACAGAGTTTGGAAATGTTACTATTTTGGATCACAATTTCTAGATCCCCTTGGCCGGTGTGCCTAAAGGCACTGGTTGCAAGACCCTGCTGATCCAAACCTTACACTCAGTTGACTGCAGGAAAAAAAATTCTCAGCAGGAAAAAAAACCCAAAATAGTTTTCTGCTATTTAACTCAGAGATAGGATAAAGCATTAAATAGACTCTTGTCCCAAGGAAACAATACCACTTTATTTGATCTATCTATTCTCTGTCTCAACATAAAATCTCTTAGCTTTGTTCTTTTTAAGTGAAGTTCCAAAGAGCTATCTCTTTAAAGCTGAAAGAATACTCAGGTTACCATGGTGATGGTTGTAAAAATAAAAAAATAAATAAAAATAAAAGGCAAACCCTTCAAATTTCCAAGCAATTTCATTGCAAAGCAAGGAAGCAACAACACAGCTTGTGGACTTTGCATAAACTGAACATTTCTTTATATTTATGAAGCTGAGTGCAGAATGTCAAGTGCCTTTTTTTGTTACTGAAAGCCTCCATGATTATCGAAAGACTTATTAATGCTTTTGTTTACTTGATGATGTCTTGTACATAGAATAATGGAAACCATGTGGAGGGAAGTCATCAACCCCTCATCATGCTATTCTATAGTATAACAATAGGCTTCTAGTGCCAAGTTGAAAATGAAAGAAAACAACTTTTTTTCTAGAAACAGTATGCTCAGTCATATTGATGACAGGTCAGGAACTGTGTCCAGCGTGCAGCAACAAAATGCCAGGAGCACATTCTGCTTGGGAACAGGATTTTTGTTACCATGAATGTTAAACATTAGAAACTACAGGTGATCATCAAAGGAAAACAGATCAGAGAACCTTAATTCTGGGCCCAGTGCTGTTCAATATCTTCATTAATGACTTGGATGAAGGAATAGAGGGCACGCTGATCAAATTTGCAGATGACACCAAATTGGGAGGGGTTGCTAATACGCCTGATGACAGGATCAAAATTCAAAAGGACCTGGACAGATTGGAGAGCTGGGCCAAGGCTAACAAAATGAATTTCAACAGAGAGAAATGTAAGGTCCTACACTTAGGCAGAAAAAATGGTATGCAGAAATATAGGATGGGGGACACGTGGCTGGCTAACAGTACGTGTGAAAGGGATCTAGGAGTCTTAATAGACTACAAACTGAACATGAGTCAGCAGTGTGATGTGGCAGCCAAGAAAGCCAACACAATTCTTGATTGCATCAATAGGAGTATGGTGTCTAGATCGAGGGAGGTATTGGTACCACTTTATTCTGCATTGGTTAGACCTCATCTTGAATACTGCGTCCAATTCTGGGCACCCCAATTCAAGAAGGATATGGATAAGCTGGAGCAGGTCCAGAGGAGGGCAACCAAAATGGTGAGGGGCCTGGAAGCCATGCCCTATGAGGACAGACTTAGAGAGCTGGGTATGTTTAGTCTGCAGAAGAGAAGGTTGAGAGGGGACATGATAGCCATGTTTAAATATTTCAAGGGATGTCATGTCAAGGAGGGAGTGGGCTTGTTTTCTCCTGCACTTGTGACCAGGACAAGGAGCAATGGATACAAGCTGCAGGAGGGAAGATTCCACCTGAACCTCAGGAAGAATTTCCTGACGGTCAGGGCTGTCCGGCAGTGGAATGTGCTGCCACGGAGTGTGGTGGAGTCTCCTTCATTGGAGGTTTTTAAACGGAGGCTGGATGGCCACTTGTTGGGAGTGCTTTGAGGGTTTTCCTCCATGGCAGGGGGTTGGACTGGATGGCCCTTGTGGTCTCTTCCAACTCTACATTTCTATGATTCTATGATTCTATGATTCTATGATTCTAATTCAAAAGTATATTGTCAACAATATCATTGTAGAGTTGGTGACAGAATTTTCTGAGAAATGGAATTCAATGCTTATACAATGAATAGGCAGCTAAGTATGCATTTTTTCCTGGTTGGGTTCAGAAAAGAAGCGATTAATAAGCCAAGCTTATTTTATTCGGTGTTAAGATGCCATGGATTGAAACGCACAAAGGAAGACAGTTGTCCTCATTTTGAAACTCCATTTTGGGAGGATGCAGTTTCCTTGAACTCATTTTAGTCTTCCAAGTAGCCTCATTTATGGAGAAAGGGCGGAATAGCACATAAATAAATAAGATTTTTTTCCAATTTGAAAAGTTAAAGGCAACCAACCAAATAACCAACCTAAATGTTTTAGAGATTAGCACTTGTGTATCTTCAAATAAGTTGTGTAGTTTAAGGAAAATTGCATAGTTGCAATATCGTACAGAAGACAGAAATGATTCTGTAGACAACACTTGTTGCACTATGACTATAGGCCCTTTCCACACAACGGCTTAGGGCGACCTCATCCGGAGGTCGTCCACACCGTGGAGCGTGCTAGAGCAGTTTGAATAGTGGAGGTTCCACACCTCAAACCGCGCTAGCGCGGCCGCAAGGGGTAGCGTGGCGCGTTTTTTAAAAACCACATTTTATGTGGTTTTTACGAAACACGAGCGCGCTAACCCGTTGCAGCGCCCCGTGTGAAACTGCAGGGATGTGCTAGTGCATCCCTGCAGAGCTGCCTGGGGATGGGCTTCCGGCTGGCGCGCTGCCCTGATTGGCGGAGCGCTGCTGGAAGTCGCCAGCCGCCATTTTGGGTGCTGCCGAATGCCGCCGAAACTCGCCAGCGTGTGGAGTGGCAAACGCGCGCTCCCCGCAGGGACAGAGCAACCCGTTTTCAGGTAAGATCCGTCCCTGCGTGCGCTGCCCCGTTCCCCCGTCCACCGTGTGGAAAGGGCCATAGAGTGCTTTCTCCCTTTATGTATTGTGAAAGACCATGAGTCAGAATTTTTTCCACTGTTCTTCATTCACATATTAGTATTTTTGTTTGGGGAAAATGTCTTTAGATATCTAGCCTAATTGCTTACTCATTCCATTTCTCTCTCTCTCCTGTGTGATAATGGGCTCTTCCATTATAAGGCAACATAGCTAAAGAGGGATAGTTCCCTCTCCAGGTAAGCAAGGGGTTAATGAGGTGTGGGTTTAAGTTACATCTATTGGGGGTCAGCATCACAGCTGGACATCAGAGATCAGCCCAATCAGCAAGACCAGATGGGGAATAAAGTGAGAAGCTGCCAGATGCTTTGGACAAGAAGTTTTAAAAACTCCTCAAGAGACCACAAGGTGAGGGAGACAAAAGAACATCAATGAGAGGCAAGAGACCAGTAGGAGGCTTGGCAAGACTTGTTACGAACCCTCACACTATCTCAGTAGTAATGTGAGTAGAATAGGAATGTTTTAGCCAGTCACATTAGGGACTTAATGTTCTTTTAAACCTCTGGCTGAAATGACCTAGGCTTATCTAACTTTGTAACTGTCTGAAGGGAGGTGTCTTCATGAACAGCATATCTTTTATCATTGTGTTTGACTGCTTAGAATAAAAACCCTTCTTTACAAAGATCTCCATGCTCTTTCTCTCCATGTGTCTTGTCAGTTTGGGTGCACAGATGGACTTTCCCTTGTCCACAAGGGGTGGGAAAGGAAAGCCTCTGCAATCAAAGGTGCAAGTCAGAGATTCTTTCCTTAGTAGCTTCCTACTGAGTTAGTGCATGATGGCGATTTAAAATCAGTTGGTGGTGACAGCTAGATGATCTCCAGAGGCAGGGGTCCCATCTCCTACTTGAGAGCAGGAGACAGCATTAAGTAAGAGAATTCCTTCCCCTCTCATCTCCTTTTACATATTTATGCTACTAGATAAAATGAATTATTTCCTGACATTTTAGGAAAGATTAAATGGTAAGTTGTCTTCAAGTCCCTTTAGATGCATATTAATTAAAAGAAGACAGGATTTTACAGGTTTCTACACCTTCACATATGCAAAAATTTCACTGCTTCCCAAGTTCCCTTTTCATATTAAGAGTGTGGTGAGAACAGTGACTAGGAAGTAGAGCTAGACAGTATGCTCACGCCTACATTATCTCCTCACATGCAAAGACTAACTTAATAAAGAATGGCTAAACAGAGGTAAGCTTTTTCAGAAACACATCTCAACATGGTTAATTTTTTTCTAAGTGGTTACAGGGCTGGCCTCCAGTGTTTCTTATGAAAATGATTGTGGCACTTGTTTCCCCTGAAAGTGCAAAATCAACAAAGAAGAACAGATCATCTACGTTCTTCACCCCACAACTTTGAATTGGTGGGAGGGTTTGTCCGAAACAGATATACAGCCAATGGCAAACCCTATGCAACTTGACAGCACCAGCATGGGAGAGGTAACAGCCAGTATGGGAGAGAAAAAAAATAGAAGCTTCCTAAGGATTTGGCTTTCCTCAATTGAAACATACATACATACATACATACATACATACATTTATTTGGCAACCATCTATCCTGAATATTGTGCAAGTGTAGAAACAGGATTTTGTCTCCTTTAGATCTGCAATTACACCCAGAGATTAGTTTCAGCCAGAATAAATTCCTTAAGAAATTATAGAAGACATGATTGATGACGTTTCCATTGAATCAGTGGTTAGATTCTAGTTGGGAATGGGAAGAGAGATCTGGGTAAGGTTTTTAGAATGCTGAAAGTGTGGAAAGAAGTTAGGTACATGCTATTTTGAAACTGGCGTCACAATTTACTGTGTGTGGAATCAACATAACACTAGATGTTTATTTTATCTGTTTCAATCTTCACTGTTGTTATTTTCTACATCATTGTCTAAATGTTTTAATTTAATAATTGATAAAAAGGATTCAATCATATATTATCACACTGAACCCAACTACCAAAACATTGTCCAGTGTAAGGGCCATCTTCAGTCTCAACAAGCAGATCCAGGGAGAAATCTTAATGGTAAAAAGGCAAAGTGATAGATAGGAACCCCACAGGTTAGAACCACCAGGTCAGTCTCAAAAGGGTTACTGTCACACTAGTCTTGCTCCAGATTAGAGGGAAGTGGAAGATTTCTAGCTGTCCCTGTCTAAGTATTTGTCCTCACTATACCTCAGTTTGTGGAAGATTTTCTATCTTATTAAACTTCTGCTCCCACTTTAAAATATGTGCTTTGCATCTTGTTGCAGATGTGAGCTCCCTGGCTCATCAACAGCTATGTGTAGCTTTCAGGGGCTTGTAGAGGGTTTGCCAGAAGTTCCAAATATAAAACTCATCATTTCTGGAGGTATCGGGGGGTGGCATTGGGACATTTAAGAGAAAAAAAAAATCCTGCTAAAAGTTAAAAATGCTTCCTGGGGTCTTGGGGCTTTTTGGTATATGAGGTAATACTGAAGGGCACAAAAAGGCCCAGGGGAATTATCTGCAGCCCACAAACTGTATGTTTCCCATTGTTATTTTAGAATATTTCATATTAACAAATAACAACAGATAAGATGGTTTCCTAGGGAGCTAAATTAAACTAAACTAGGTGCAAACTAAGCTCCTTGGCTTAGTATATGAGTATAACATCAGCAGTGAGCTAAGGCAAAAGAAAGTGGTGTCTGTCTTCTCTCTCTCTCTCTCTCTTCTCATGGTTCTGTAAGTTGTTTGGTTGTTCATTAAAAAAATTAAGAGCCATCAATTGGCTTCAAAATATTTCCCCCTACTTCTATTTTCTCATTGTTTGTTTAAAATAAAATAAAATAAATCAGTGGAATACAGCTTTATTTGGCAGGTTTTCCAAAGCTGTGCATTTCACATAACCTGACAGTACTACAAATGTCACCAGAGGTGGGTGGGCATTTAGAACTTTTGCCCACAGTTCTATTTCTGCCAAGACCTGAGACACTTTCACACTACACAGTTCCAGCGCTATGATTCCATTTCAATTGCCATGGCAATATCCCATGGTTTTATGGAGTTTACCATTTAAGAAAAGTTATTTAAAGCTCTCAGCAAGAGAGCTTTAGTGTATCTAGATAAAATCACATGATCCTATTGGAAGTTGTCATAGAAGTCAAAGTCGAATTGTAATTCTGTGATTCTATTGTGTGAAAGAGTCCTTACTTATTAAAGTGCAGTATAAACTCTACTAATATGGCAAAGACAGTTGTTGGGGAGAAAGGAGTTCTTTCCTGTTTCTTCTTAGGTGTTTTTAATTGGACAGAAAGTATAACAACTTAACCAAATGGCACTTCCCCTTGGTGACATACAAAAGGGCACTTATTAATTGCCCTGTAGAATGTGAAGCTTCAGAAAGTCTGAATTTCTTCTCAAAGCAATAGATACAGAACCCAAATCTATGCCTTTTGTCTTCTCAAGTAAGCACCGCTGAATTTAGTATACCAATATCTATAGGACTCTATATACAATTCAAGGACATAAAAGATCACATAAGGTCTTCCCTACCTCAGCTCAGCCTCTACGTGCAGATTGGGAGTTCCGAAACAAAGTATAAAACTCCAAAATAAATGTAGTGGCAGCAAGTGGCCAAGTTAGGAATCTTTGAATTAACCCCACCCCCCTCCCAGATTAGGCTCATCTTCTTGGACTGCTTCTTAAAAGTTCAAACTAAAATGTGTAACAGATTCATCACCCCCTGATCTGGAAGTCACCAGTTACTGCTGAGCGATTTTAAGATTAGACAGAATACTGTTGGTGAACTGTGCTGATATTAATTTGCTAGTGTAGGTGGCAGCAGTGGCGGGAGAAGGCTGCAGGCACATCAGCCATAAAGGATGTGGAGAAATGGGATGCTCAGAGCTGTCAGAATCTGTTTGCCCTCTGTTGCCACCACTGCGCAAAGTTGGAAAAAGTGTAACCACTAACGTAAGACACCGCAAAGACTCTGCTCTTAAATTCTGCCAAATGGTGTACAGTTGTGTGACTGGTTTTGGGATTAGGAGCTTCAAGACTGGGACTTCCTTTGTACTAAGTTTCAGATTTGGAATTTACTTTGAACTGCAGTATGTCGTGTTATTAGGTAAAAAGGTTCTTGAGGCTTCCCAATAAACCAGAATAAAATAGAATGTTCAGAATAACAGTTTTACTTAGCATCAACCTAACTTGCCTAAATGAATGCACTTATATTGCTAGATATAAGAACTGAAGGAGTCATTATAAATGTTTTTCAAAAGAAAATAGGAATGACTTTGAGATTGTTTTTTAATTTCACTTTCTGCCTACAAGAGCTTGTCATAGGTATCTCCTGCAAATATAACAAATACCCATTGCAGGATGCAAAAGTTACCTTTCAACAAATCATATATAGCTGTTACAATTGTGGAGATGCTTTTTTTTACATTATTTTTATTGATATTAAATTATATTCGGTTATTAAAACAAAGTAAAGGCACAGTGTCTCTATTCTTAACATCATATTACATTACATTACTTATTACATTAACTTATCTGCCACATTTTACATTCCTTTCAGAATTCATTTTTCAAACTTTGTGTATATTTGTACAAATGTATATTTGAACCTTTTTTAAAAAGAATAAAAACAAGAAATGGACAAAGCAAAACAAAACAGAAAATACAAAAATTAAATAATAACTTCCTCTAGTTAGGGCTCACACAACTGACTGGCCAGTTTTTACATTTCGTGTTTCTTTTATTTACATGTCTCTCCCCTTTATTTTTTTCTGTACTCTGATGCCTTTGTTATTGTTCCTCCTCATACATTTTAAGTTTTTATGTTAATCCATTGCAATTATTTTACCATTAGCCATTGTTAACAATTATTCCATTATACCTTATTATTATTGTTCATTCATACCTGCACCTGCACTTTCGCTCACTTTGTAATGCGTAGTGTATACTTTATAATGTGTAGCTTATATCTTCATGGTACCTGATATATATTATATGTTTGTAATATCTGCAATGTAATGTACACTCGTATTTATTTAAATTTAAACACTTTAGTCTTTCTTTGCACTCGTAATCAAACTAACTTTTTATAAATTTATTATATTTCTTCCATGAATATATTTCTCCACTTATTTCGGAGAAACTTTGTTACTGGTTGCCATTCTTTCATGATTTCATCCGATTTCTCTTTTATACTTGAGATCGGTCACATTCTTTTACTTCTAATATTTTGAACATCCAGTGCTCAATGTTTAAACTTTCTTTGTTTTTCCAGTTTTTTGCGATTATAATTCTGGCTACAGTTATTAAGTACAATAACATTCTCCAATTTTTTTTGAGATTTTTGAGTCTGTTATTTGAATCATGTTTAGCAAAATATATTTCAGGTCTTAATGGTATTTGAGTTTTAAATATTTTCATCAGTATTTTATTTATCTCTTTCCAGAATTTGTTTACAATTGGACAATACCACCATATATGCATAAAGGCCCCTGTTCTTTCCTGACATTTCCAACATTTATCTTGTTTTGTATTATACATTTTTTAAATTTTCTCTGGTGTTATGTACCGTTTGTAGAACTCTTTATGAAATTTTCTTTTACATCTTGTGATAGCGTAAATCTTTGTGTTAATTTTCACGAAGTTTCCCATTGATCCAAATCAAGTGAATGGCCTATTATATTTGCCCATGATATCATAGTATCTTTCACTGTTTGGTCTTCTAAATCATATTGTAATAGATATTTGTAGAACTTTGCTATAACATGATCTGCTTCTCCGAACATAATCTTCTCTTGTTCATTGGGTGTTGATCTTCTGTTAAACCCCTCTAATTTTAAATCTATTTTGTATCTTTCTTATAGTTGCCTATACGGGAACCAATTAAGTTTAAAACCAATTGTGGAGATGCTTTTGACAAGCTTTCATGTCAGTGATAGTGAATCCTTACTGGAAAATTACATGTTCAGCAGTCCTCGAGTAAAACTAGACATTTTGCTGATCACAGGGTTGTCTCTCTTTATACTACCTCCTTCACACAGCATTAGGAAGAAATGTGAAGCTTCATGCTATTCAGATTTTGCAACTGGTTTACAATGAAGATGGGGAAAGCTATATCATTACATAATAAGGAGAAAGAATAGAGAAATGGATATTTGCTTGTACTTTCCTGCAGTAGTGCCATGATCAACATCCTATCTAATTCTGTCCTTGGTATTCTACCTTTTCTTCACCAAGTTCTTTAAAGAAACTAAATGACAGATATGTTTTGATATATCATGGCTCCCCACGGAACAAAGTAACACATTCATTCTTTTTCCTCTTCACGTTGATTAAAACAGGACTGGGGAAAATGTTTTTCTCGAGATATTTGTTTATATCAGCTCATATCATTCCTTACCCTGGGCCATGCTGGATGGGGCTGGGGCTTGAAGTGATCTGAAAATCCAAAGGTTTCCTTCTCCAGGTTTATACCCATACATAATAAAGTCATACACTACCTCTGTTTCATTGTCTTGGTGAAGGCCAGCAAAACACCAACAGGAAGAATTATAGTGAAAAGGCAAGAGATACAATAACACGGCCACTGTTTTCCAGTTGCCTGAATATCTAGCTCCACATGCACTAATTTCTATGTATTTGGTAATTACAAAATAGAAGCCTATCAGGAAACTTTAGCCCAATACATACAGTATGATGTCATTCCACAACTCTTAGACTAGTGGGCTTCACTACAAGACCCTCCATGTTTCTTTGAGAGTTCACAGAATTCTGTTTATTCATTGGAGAAATATGAACTTTGCTATTTGTGTTTGTTGCATCTGCTAGTTTTCTCTTTAGGTATCTGTTAGGCTAATGTTTTAATAAAACCATACTCAGTCCTAAACAATCCTTTGCACTGCTCTGAAGCCCTTTCACACTATACAGTTATAGTGCTAAACTTGCATCTCAACTGTCATGGCAACATCGTGTGGGATCCTGGGATTTGCAGTTTATGTAGGGATATTTAGAATTTTTGCGTGAAACCTCTAGTGCAGTGGTTCTCAACCTGTGGGTCCCCAGATGTTTGTGGACTTCAGCTCCCAGAAGCCCCAGCCACTATGGTCAGTGCTCAGGGCTTCTGGGAGCTGAAGTCCAAAAACATCTGGGGACCCACAGGTTGAGAACCACTGCTCTAGTGCCTCAACAAATAGCTAACAATGATTCTATAGGATGCAGTCATGCCATAATTTTTAATGTGAAAGGACCCTTTGGTCTTATGAGCAGATGCACGTTTCTAGAGATACAACATTCTTTTTTTCTACAACAGGCTGCATAAGGGGTCAATTTAGTGCTTGGAGAACACCCCCCCCCAGTTAATCAATGGTTGTTCATATTTATCCGTTCTTCAGTTCACTCAAAAGAAACATCATAAAATCGAGACGGGAGACGTAATTTTTTTGCCTATCCAGGAAAAAGAACTGCACTGTCTGAATATAACAAGTCCTTCTATTTTCTTTTCCCTGCTTTGACTGCCTATATGTGTTTCAGGGGTGGAAAACTGATAAGATTATGCTTGAGGAGAGAATGGAAATTGTGGGTTGCAATAATTGTACTTAATAGCAAACATGTCAACTCTTTCATTGATCTATTAAGTATTCTGCTGTAATTAAGGAAGCAAATGACTTTTTCAAGTTGTTTTTCTGCTGAAAAGGGCTGAATAAAACTAAAGTGAGTGTGACATAAGACAGTGCTACTCAAAGTGGTGGTCCCTAGACTTGTACTATTGGCTGTCGGTCCCTCCAGGGTTTTCAGGAAAGAAACAGTTGTGTCCAGTGGGACCAATATAGTTATTTCCTCTGGCACATTAAGGTGGAAGGGAGCCAATATCCCACATCAGATAGCTTGAGAAGCACACATAAGAGATTTTATTTATTTAGCCAGGGTGTTTCTACTTAAGATCACAAGATAGAGTTCTGTCTGGTGAATTTCATTTCTTTTCCCTGCCTACATATATCTTCCAAAGTCCTAATTATTCAAGATGCATCCATTAACACTCTTCTTAAAGCAATGTTCTCCTCAAATCAAAACTTGATAATTGTGAGCCTGAAACACAATCAGAAATATTTCCTATTTCTTTTTCTGTTTCTTACTAAAATTGCAGTTAATTCCAAGGATTAGAAACCTAGACTATGCCACTTTCCCTCTGTTGCTCCATGAGTTCTGTCTCATTTTGCATTTCTCTGCATTGAAAAAAATCCATAAAAATATTTTTTTAAGTAGACTCCTTATTTTTTTTATTTTAACAAGAACATTTAAAAATCTCAACAGTCTTGTGACACATCAAAGCTACATTTAAAAAAGAAAAGAAATAAAATTCATCAGATGCAATAAAAATGCATTTCTGTGTGGTTTTTTGTTTGTTTGTTTGTTTGTTTGTTTGTTTTTGAGCTGAAAACTACACTGGGCTATTTAGGAAATGTAAAATCTGGAGGATAACGTGTTCCACAGAGCATAGTTCATTCCAGGATTCATAAAATGTGAATCCTCTTAAGTATCTCTATTTGTTATTAGTAGTAGAAAAAAAGAAATAGCATAGTAGCATGGTTTCTTGTTAGCTACAGGTTTGTGTGATCCAGTTAAGTTCAAACAACTCATTTTTCTAAAAAAAAATATGCCCCACATCACCACTGGTACCAACTGACCTTAATGAGAGTAATTCACAATCTACTAAAACATTCAAAACAATCAAACATGAGTGAGGATCCTACACAATTTTAACATAGTGTCAACGTATGTCAGTGTGTTTGCTAGACTGCACAGTTGTGTAACCAATTGCACAATAGGATCCATCTCCTTGGGTTAGTGGTCAGGTATTCCCCATCAACAATATAAAAATTCTAAGACAAGTCTGCATGTGCGCTTATGAAATAACTGACCGTACTAGATACTATATTTGTTCATTTGTTCATTTAATTTTTATCCTGTTTTCTCCCAAAATGGCTTACACAACTTCTGAGTAACTGTAAGCACTGCACAACAATTTTTTTTTTTTTTACAGTAGCATGGTACCCAAAAAGGATTCAGGCATAATAATTAAAAATATGAATCACATCACTTACAGACACAAACACATATTTTTTAAAATAAATGTTTTGGAGGGTGTTGGGGGCTGTGTATCACCTGTGTATCCTATAATAATGTTCCTTTCTAATAATGTTCCTTTCTAATAATGTTCTTCAGTGCTTAACTGTTAGGGAAGCTGGTGAGAACTAGCTAATCACACTGGAATAGAGTTTCACACCCATACAAGCCAGTGTTTGAAAAAGTTACTTTTTTGTAGTCTACAACTTGAAAATGTTGCCCTTAAAATCATATGCTGCCTAACAAATTCAGGGGATTCTAGCAATATTTAAAAGCTTTGATATATGTGAGACATCCCATAGAGAAAATGGCCATGAGAATTGACCATGAGAAATGGCCATAGAGAAAAACAGCAAATATATAAATTACTAACACAATGAAAAATGCAGTAAAAACTCACATAATCTTGCCTAGCAATTTCAGAATGGGAGAATCTGTTCCAGAGTTATTCTACTGAAGGTTCTGAACCCGATCCACAAAAAGAGGTTTAATAACTTGGATAGCTCTTTTAAAGTTCAGAGTAAACCCCTTAACAGATTCATTGGCCAGTGACATGGAAGCCACACACCATCACTTCGCATCTGGAAGAAAACTTTTGAAATTCTTTATTTCCAAAAGTGAAAATGAAATACTTTTAAGTGGAATTTTGCATCCATATGGCTCATATCAGCTGGTTGCAGGGTTTTTTGCCTTCTGGGCATAAACCATGTTATCCAATGTGTAAGGGATATCATTTGTGTGAACTCGCCTACAAATTTTCTTTGACTGGAATAAAGGTTTGAAATCATGGCTTTTTGGACACTATAGCTCCCAGTATCCATTCTGCAAGCTGTAGTTCACAAAATAACCTTTCTTAGCTTTGTAACTGAATAAACTGTGAATCTCAATTATGTTAAATAGTTATTATTCTATTGAATTATCAATATTCTTATGTATCATCAGATAGATAGATAGATAGATAGATAGATAGATAGATAGATAGATAGATAGATTTCAGGAAATCAATTTGAATACATTTCAGAAATTAGACTTAATGTGATGTTATAGCTAACAAACAGACAAGCGTTCAGGCTACTTAGAGTTTAAGAAGGGAAGAAAATTATATAATTATTCAGACATTTCTGTAAGTGTCAGAAGTTTCATTTTGTTCTCAAAGTGAAGGGGTCACTTGGGTTACAAGTCTGTCTTGTGAAACTTTTCCAAACAAAACAAAACAAATCAAAACAATCATACCAATCTACAACAATCCTTTCCATGCAGTCAAGATACTGACAGCCTCTTCCACAAATGAAAAAATGATTGCAGCTGAAAAGAATTGTTTGATAGTGAGACAAATCTCTTGCTACAAGCTCCTCCAGATTAGTTCTCGCAACAGAAAGCTTTAATTATTACCAACTGATGCCTTTTGGCACTGATTTCCCCTTCACTCAGAGATCCTCCAGTCCCTATAGAAGCCAGCTGGAGCTGTGGGGGGGGGAGGAGGAGCTGTGTGACACTGTAGGCAATTGGCCAGTAATTAATTATATCTCATGACACTGCAAGCTATTTGGCCAATCACCATGCAGCTCTATTGGCTATGGATATTGTGAGACCAATGTGACATATTTTCCTTTTTAAAGAAACAGTGTTCTGAAAATTTTAATGTGCTGCAAAGGCTTAATGGTGTGTTTTCCATATCCCATCCGCTGAGGTGGAAATGTCTAAGGAACCCAGTACAAATCACTAGTACTGAACTATACAAGTCCTTTCAGTTTTTGTTTTTGTTTTGTTTTTGGTGTACAGTGTCCTGCAACAACAAAGAAAATCCTCTAGGTGAGAATAAAATGTTACTGTTGATACTTCATGTTCCAGAAAACCAAATGTCATCTGATTGTTTAATAGCCAACAGCAACATGCCTGAAGGCTTCCCATTAACCTATAAAACCTGGACAGTCTGGAGCAGGATCATGTAGGAAATAAAGGTAGCACTATTTTTATTAAAATGCTCTTCCTTCAAAAGTTGTTTAATTTCATGCATGCAACAGGAAAATTGGAGGAGCGTGCTATTAGGGAACCATCATTAAGTCCATACTCGTAATACATCAGAGATTCTCTAACCTGAAATCATATCGAACCCAAGGGTATCAAAAGATCATTTGGTTTAAAGACAGTATCAGTTCTTCCCCTTATTATGATAGTTCTTCATGCTACATAGCAGCTTTGTTCTTTTGCATACAACATTTTATACTTTAACAAAATTTGGGTACAAATGAAAGATCAGTTGTGGGCTCATTAAATATATATGTATGTTTGTAAAGATCTATTTACACATATTGATATTTTAATATTTTCTAAAGGCATACCTTTGTTCTCTTGATCCGTTTGATCACATGTTGAAATAGCTGTATATTATTTTAGAACTCCTGGCAAGATAAATCTACTACATGTTAATGCCAACAGCATTTTACATTGCTATGGTAACTCTGCCAGAAAGGTAACATATGTATTTCTAAGCATCTGAAGTCTCTGATACAGTAGATTTCATATATATTACTACTCTGATGTTTTGGTTTCTCTATAGCTCCTCAAATCAGGAACAACAACAACAAAAGTTTTACTATTCATTATGGGGAAAATAGTAGGAGGAGCTATAGAAAGTATTCACAACCAACACCTACATTTAAGACTAAAAATATGCAAAATCCTTCACACTTAAAATGCAGACTGCTTATCCCAATGTGCTACCATCTGCTACCCCCCAACACTCTGGGAAATACATTCTTTCTGCATTCTGTGTTGTTGTTGTTGTTGTTGTTGTTGTTGTTTTTTGGAGGAAAAGAAACAAAATCTAGCTGTTTAGCTTAGGGAGATAAATTTTGCACATAACAGGTTGCAGGACAATTTGATTCATTTGTTGGGGGAGGATGGGGGAAGAAGCAAGGTAAACAGTCTGCAGGCATTCTTAAAAGCTACTGAGTATTAGAAATGTTAATAGGTCTGTTAGTAACATAATTTGCTAATGAGTTGCAGAAAGTCCAGCTGCTACTGAGGAACAGAAAGTACTGAACTAAAGTAGGAGCCAATCCTTTTGTACTACCCACTTATAGCACTATGGTTCCACTTTAACTGTCATGGTTCCATCCTATGGAATTCTGAGGCTTGCAGTATAGGGAGGGATGTTTAGACTTCTTAAACAGAAAGTCTTAGTGTTTGCCCTAACTGCATACCCCAGGATTCCATAGGATGTTTCCATGACAGTTAAAACTGAATATAGCAGTATAAATGTGTAGTGTGAAGGGCCCCTTCAGGAAAGCTGCAAAATACTTTGTAGATGAATGAATGTGAGTCCATTATGGCTGAAGCAGAATGAGTCTACCAGATCTAGACTTCAGAGAAGAGTGAACAGCTCAAATTCTTCATAATCTCAGAAGTGTCCAATGAGCTAAACATGTGGGGGAGAAAACCCTACTTACATTCTGTTCAACATTTTGTGAATATTAGGGGTGCACATCAGAATCAGACAAATATATTTCAACAGATTAAGGAGATGTACTCTGGGGTTCTTCCACAGTGGACAAAATCCAAATCTGAAGCAGTGGTTCTCAACCTGTGGGTCCCCAGATGTTTGTGGACTTCAGCTCCCAGAAGCCCCAGCCACTATGGTCAATGCTCAGGGCTTCTGGGAGCTGAAGTCCACAAACATCTGGGGACCCACAGGTTGAGAACCACTGATCTGAAGTCTTCTGTATATTTTTTAACGGATTTTATTTAGAGGAACAGAAAGACTGGCAATTTGTCTCCATATACAGAGAACTTCTCCTCAGAAGCTTTCTATATAAGGAAAACACCAAGGTAGAGAGAAAGAATAGCTACATAATTCCTTTTCAAGCTTCCAAGCTGGCTTTCTTTGCAAGAATTCTATATCATTTGTTCTGTTCTTTTAGGTTACTTAAGAGTCACTCTTGGATTCAGCAAAAATTCTGCCAACTCTGGTCTAAGGGAATAATCTTTTGTGGTGTGATTAGTCATGTCTCTAGCGTAATTCAGAACCTACTTTCCCTCTCCCTGTTCATGTATGTGCCTTCTAGTTATCTGTAGATCTATGGCAATTCCATGAATTTCATGTCATTTTCTTCTTGTGCAGGAAATACCCAGAGGTGATTTGCCATTCCCTTCCTCTGAAAAACAACCTATACTTGGCAACCTCCACCCAGGTACTAATAAAGCCTGGCCCAGCTTAATTTCCAAGATCAGATAAGATCTGGTGCTTTCAAGCAATTTGGGCCTTTCTTCCTTTTTCTAGTGAGATAAAAATGAGAGGCATAGAAATTCATTCTGAGATATCAAAGTATTCTTATTGAATATCTGTAGAGCTTGCCATGAAATTTTTCTGGTGACTGTGCCTATGAGAAAAATGCCCAAATTCACTCTGTATATTTATTTGAATAAATGCTTAGGATCAAATCTATTAAAAACTGCTTTTTTTTTTCAGCCATGGAAGTTGAACATGAAGGGCATAGGCTCCAATGTGCCCTACATCATTAAACAAACAAGAGTAATTCAGATCAGTATTGCATGAAGAATCTCAAGCAAGCGAGGCTAGTATGTTTTGCATGGTGACTGATGCACAAAGAATGAAATGACGTACAACTAAGCCAGATCTGTGTGGTTTTAAATGATTATTCATTTCAGTGGGTGCAAGACTGCTTAACTGCTTTGGACTCAGTTCCATCTGTATTAAATGACACTTCTTGAAACTTCCTTCTGTGAAGAAAATGGTTGTGTTTAACTATTATGTAGTGTGCAGGTCATGTTCTCTGGGGTTTTTTTATAACTTTTCTAGAATGAGTAGTTTACCAGCATCAACATTTTTCATTTTTTTCATGGCTTAAAAAGAAATGTCAATGAAGTTTCCTGGAATGTTCATCTCTTCTATCAAAAATAACTATTACATTTCACTGAAAACTTGTACATGGTTCTACAGACAGAGTCAAAGGAGTGGGAATTATGGAACATCACAATTGCACTGTTGCTGATTTCCCAAAGTATTCTAAACGACCTTTTTAAAAAAAAAAAAAAAAAAGCCTTGTGTCTTACTGGAATTTTATTAAAAAAAAGGTTTTACCCAAAATTTTGACAAGGAAAAAAACATGTAATATGTGAGCTGCAAAATGAAAGATGGTTACATGTTCACCCCATGTTCCAGGATAAGACGAAGACCTATTTACATCAGCATTCATTTCCTGTCATAAATAAACAGATATTACAAAGAGATGTTGTCTTCTCTTGCCACAAGTCAGTCCCATATTTGTAGATGTCATTAGGAGGTGATAACATGATATACATAGGATTACAGGAAGTGATACCCAAGGTTGTGTGTTTGCACTGATGGTTTTAAAACCACTCAAAAGAACATTGGACTATAATCCTGGAAACCAGGGTTTGATTCCCTGCTCAGTTGTGCAAACTCACTGGGTAACTTCGGGCATGTCACACACTCTCAGCCCCAGAAAATCCTATGACAGGTTCACCTTAGGGTCTCCATAAGTTGGAAACTACTCCAAGGTGCACAACAAGGTATTATATGTTCCAAACTGAATGCGGTAGTATAGATCATGTTTGATGCAAATAGCTGGAGAAGAAGTCTACTCATGAAAGGGATCTTCTCATCCTCCACTTTACCCCCTTTGGTGGTAGGGGAAGAAGTTGGAAAAATCCACAGTGCAAGATGACATTAGCTTGGATCCAGTGATGTTCTTTGCCCAGCATAAACCTTTTGCTCATGGAAGTGCTATTTGTAACCTAATATTAGATTAGGTGAATAGCTCCTTCATTTGTACTACCTATTGTAAGTTTATGCAAGTGTAATTGCAGTTTAGACCTCCTTGGGGACACTCCTAGATATCACTTTGATATCACTAATTCAGCTTTACCCTGCCACTCCGCTCCCCATGTTTGCGAGGCCACCGGATGAGCATGCAAACAGGCACGGTCGATAATTGCTGGACATTCCATTCTCCGCCCAGGCAGGCCAGATACAGCCGGTTCGTCACTTCAGGGACCTCTCCGACAAACACCTCATTACATACATGTGATACTAACAAAAGCCTCCTGCCCCAAGCAGGCTACTGGACAAAGGTTGTGCCATCCACTGGTAAGCGCTGCACATTTGCATATTGGCCACACTATTGTTAATTCAGCTCTGATTCCATCATGCAAAGTTGTGACCGTTCCAAGACATTGTCTCGCACCCAAAACTCACTGTTGTTCCCTGAGTAAGGCATAGCCTGCAGTCACAATTCAACCTATAAAAACCCCTGATTCCGAGACCTTCCTCAGATCGCTTGGCCCGCTCCAGAGTTCCATCCCGGCTTGCTGCCATTTCGTTTGGCAAGCTCCCCTCAGCTAATCGAGCTGAGCTTCTTCTCTGCATACCCGGCTTCTCTCACAAACTCCAGGATGACAAGACAAGTGTCGTATCACCCACTTCCCTCTGAAAATCTCTATCCCTAATTCAATCTCTGATTCCTTAGTTAACTGTGTGACTGTGGTGTCGTTAATGTTTGTCTGTATTCAACAAAACATCATTTTTATTATTTTAAACCCGTCAGGCTGCTTGACTGACCTGACCCCGTAGACGCTGGGTTGCAAGATCCCGCTAAGTTACCCTACCTCTCACTAGCTTAAGTGAGTGCTCCAGCTAATTTTCCCCAAGGTTGTGTTTTATCATTTGGTTATTTAGGTGTCCCTCCCGGGACCCCCAGAGAACAGGGTGACACAAGTCTTTTTTCCAAGATCTTCATGTAATCCTGTAGAATAGAATCTATTTGTTACAGCTATAGCATCTTCTTTACTATTGTTCTTTTCTTATAATGCAACTCCAAATGATACATTGTGGTGCCATGTTAAAGAAAAAAAATGTTGTTGATAACTGTAAAAGTCTGTGAACAGCAGACTATATATATATATACACACACATATTTCATCTTTGAATCCAAGATAGTATGTCAATTGTAGATTGCTGTTTATATTACTGGCATATTATAATACTGCTTCAGCATGTTTTGGAGGCATAAGTATAGTCAACTGTATATTCGGATAGAAACACAGCAACCAGCACAAACAAATAGATACAGCTCACGTGTAAGTGGAGGTTACAAAACATAACAAAAGAATAGGGAAAAGACAAAGCTAGTAAGGATGTACAGTGTGGCTAGTACATTCAGAAATGGGCTGATAAACCTGATTAGAATTTATTAACAAATTGCCTTGGACATCTCAGCTTTGGTCTTCCTCCCATTCTGCTAAAGCTGATGTCCATTTGTTCTTCAACTTGCTAGCATAAATATCTGAATGGTGAGCTTGTATATATACTTGAAAAATGTTTCTGTTGTATATTTCTCAAATCAGAGGTAAAAAAATCATTAGGCCATTTGCTTATCAGCACTTTTCATTTGATAGTCTTGTTAGCATCCTGGCATAACAGAGTGCTAAGGTATAATTAAACCAAATCAGATTCTTCAGTATATAACCTAAACCAAAACCACAAAATGGACATGTGATATAGCTGCCACATAAAGAATGTTGTCGATATTGGTAATGATGTAGTCACAGTGCGTGTATTTTTTAAAAAAATTCCATCAAATTTATGAAGAAATTTACTATGTTTGTTAAATTCTTCTTCAAATTTCTTATTGAGGAAACAACATTCTCAGCCATCTGAAGTGTCTAAATTCACCTATTCTTACTATGAGAAGGATCTTGGCTAACATGCTGGCTATCTTGCTATTAAAGACAGACACTCTAAAGGCAACACTAGTTGAGCACCACAAACACAACTGAATACACAGGGATTCAAAGACATTCATTTGAGAGCTAAGCACTCAAAGACTTCTGCCTGTATTAGAGAATCTGTTAGTTTTGCTGAATGTCAGGTTACTTCTGTTGAATTTATGGAAGATTGGGAAAGTATTTCTTGGTTATCACTGCATTTTACAGCAAATGCTAAACAGTACTGCAGATTTTCTTTGGATACCAACAGACTGAATTCAAAAGGTGAAAAGGAAGAGGATAGCAATTCTATGCAAATAGACCCCAAACCAGGAAAATGTCCCTAACTAATAAAGTTTATTTGACTCTTAGTGTTTTGAAAAATATTGTTGTTGAGTGCCTTCAAGTTGCTTTTGACTTAGGGTGACCCTAAGGCAAACGTATCTTACGGTTTTCTGGGGCTGAAACTATGGCCATTTCCGCACAAGACTGTTATAGCGCTATTATTTCACTTTCGACATCCTATGGAATCCTGGGGATTGCAGTTTCTCCATGAATTCTTCATGAATTCATGTTTCCTACATTAAGCCATGAAGAGGATATGAAAAAGATATGACAAGGACATATTATGCACAAAGAAGATTTCTACCTGAAAACCTAGAGACCTCTTTCTACTCAAAGTATACAGTGCTGATCTGGAATAAAGAAGCTTCATATATTTATGAGTTGAAATTTTTTGCACATATGCTATATATGTGTCTGTAGTTTACAGCACAGTAGGCCTACTACTTTGGTCATCTAGAAAAGAAAACACAATGTTGGGCAGCTATATGTATCTTAATCAGGTCAGAAAGACAGATCCTGTTTGGGAGAAAGGTGAGATATACATTCAGTCAGTCAATAAAATACATAAATAACACGTACAGGATATTTTCAGCTGAGCAAAACCAGCAATTTCTTGTTTTCTCTAAAAAGTTTTATCTGATGAGTTAAAAAAAAGTCTTTAAGCGTCCCATCCAATAGTAGAGTATGTTGTTTGTTGAGACCCCAGCTATATCTATGATAGAGAAATCTTTTGTTCTAATGCATCACAGCAAATTTTAAAATCTAACACAGTCTTGATATTATTCATGATTGATACATTTTCAGTGATACTACAGTTGCATCCCTGGCAGCAGACTTAGGAAAGTTACTTTCTGGACTAGAACTCTTCAAATCCCCAGCCAACCCCCATTGGAAGTGTTATAAACCCAAAAAGTAAATTTCCAAGTTCTGACCAATACACTGTGATGAGTGGCATATTACCCCTGAAATATCTGCTAGGGTTCATGGTCTGATATTACCATCATTACCATGAAACTGAAGGCTGCTGGTCAAAGCCCTGAACACAGCATTAGAACCAAGATGAAAGCCAGGTGGGTAGAGGCCAAACAATTGCAAATTTAGCACTATCTGGCATTTTTCCCTATCTGAAAAAGCCACCAAGAACAATACCCACCAAAATAAAAAGCTGACTTTTGCTCCTCGCTGGCTATCCTCATTTAAACTCACCAGTTGCCACCTGTGTACTCTCAAGGACTCTCTCAACATCAGTGAATGACTTCAATAGAAAGAACCTAATTCAAACAAGTATGAGATAAGGAGCTTGATCCTGTGTACCCTTACTCAGAAGTAAGTCTTACTGAACTCAATAGGGCTGCCTTTTAATACATCATAAGCACCAAACAATTTGTATTCCTTTGTGCTCTGAGCAATGGCAGATAAATCTGCATATGAGCGATATTTATTTGCAAAGTATGTAGCAAATTTGTCGCAGCAGGCCAGGCAGAACAGCCTGTGTTTACAAGGCCATTCACAAACTAGAACATTTATGCCAAGCAGCATTTCTTGTTAGGATACTATGGTAACAAGAAAGGGGGGGGAGTTTTAATACTATTATGTCCACGGCAGAGTCGATTGTTCTGCATTTGTTTAGTTGTGATGCAAAGTGAGCCCCACTTGTGTTTCAATTGTTAACCATTCTGTCCTGATATATAAACAATTGACCACTGGAAACACATTGTGACAGAATAGAAATATCCTCCATTTTGGCTTTTGCTTTGGTTTCAGGCTATTGGACATTGTGGGTGTCATTTTTCCCACCTGCTGCTATTAATTTTGGTTAAAATGTCAATTGCTTAAATGGAAAGTGTTTGTCTTGGGGAAAAAACATTTCCAATTTACAGGCAGAAGGGGGAAAAAAATCTTCTGTATTGTCTGGAATTTGGGAGGCAACATATGTAAAAGCTTTCCTAGGAGGAGAGAGAAACAAAAAGTGAGAAGCTAAATGAGAATGGGAAGCCTGAAACAAAGAAAGTGTCAAAGCTGTTGAACCTCCTGTTTAAATGTCACCTCCTCCATTCTTGAATGTTCACTATGTTTAATATGTGTGCAACCTGTAGCCTTTCAGATGTTCTTGGACTATAAATTCTATCATCTATCATCATTGGCTATGCTAGATAGAGCTGATGGGACTTGTACTCCAACATATTTGGAGCCTAACAGGGTGTCCACCCCTGATTTTAAGTAAAGACATGAGACCTAGAGAGTTTGTAGGCTAGTTTGGGGAAAACAGCTGAGAATTAAAGACTTATGTCCATAAAAGCCATAGAAAATGAAAGGCAAGCAGTATTAGGCCTACTATTTTGTTTCTTTCACCTTCCATTCATGGGACAGGATACTGACAATCTGACTTACTCCTAAAATTGTGCCTATCAGATTATTGCCTGTATCATGCTTGTCTAAACAATCAACATTTCCAAAGCGTAAGGATGTTCAGATCTTATTTTCTCAAGAGTTTTATTTTGAATAGCAATCACATGTAAATGATGAGTGAGGCAGAAGTGGATTGTGCCTTTCTCCAGTGGAGAAAAACTCTACTTGTTACTATAGCCTTGCTCCTAAAATACTTATGAATCCAGGAGGCAACATAAATCCATGTATTAGTAGCAAAAGAACATATAATTACTCCTGCCAAAAAATGTGCGCTTGGAATACAAGGATTCAAAAGCTCCTTTATTTCAAATTACTTTTTTAAACAACATGATTTGTCTAATGTATTATTATGGTCTCTTCAGATGAAAGAAAAACAGATTAATAGCGAAGAGCATATTGATTGAAATGTAATTTCTGTTACCACTACTAAACAGCATTTCTGCATGCAAGCTGACGTCTCAGTAAACAAAGCTTTTGTGCATATCCCTATAATGTATTGTTCTGCATTTCTGTGCTATGTTTTTTGCCTATTTATACATAATTGGAAATAATAGTTCACAGTGTTCAAGTATGGCATTTGCTGCCTTTTAATCAGAAACTTACTCTTTGAAGACAAACAGGCACTCTCAGAGCGATTGCTTCATTCTCACATAGTGCCTGCAATTTTCAAGATGCAAAAATCAAACACAGTGATTGGGATTCTGTTGGTGAACTATGTTAGAAATTTCAGTTTTTGCAGAGTCACATGACAGGAGAGATAGTTTTTTTGTTTGTTTGTTTTTGGTATGAGAATTGAGGTGGAAGAGAGGTTTGCAAAAACTATTTTGAAGCAGCCACGTATGTTTTTATGCATGTTTGCAAAAATAGCAACCTTGCAAAATAAAAATCTTTCACAAAAAAAAACTTCTATAAAAAGATCAGCAAGCTTGTACAACAAAAATCTTGTACAAAATACATCAATCTTGCAGAACAAAAATTCTTTTGTATCAAGCAGCAATTTTGCACAAAAATAGGCACATGGTTTTCTGTGCAAGAAGATTGCTATTTTCTATGCAAGAGTTTGTTGTGCAAACTCTTTGTTTATGAAAATATTTTTTACTCCAAGACTGCTGAGTTTTGGATGGAAAACATCAGTCTCGTTAAGCAAAAAAAAAGTAACTGCCTGGAACTTTGATTGATTGATTGATTGATTCATTCATTCATTCATTTGCACAAACCCACACAATTTGCATCCAAAAAGGTATATTTCTGCTCAGAATGATTTCCCATACTTTGGTTTGTGCAAATACAGGGTAAGAATTGCCAGGTACATTTGTTTACTTCACAGTAAGAATATTCACAGTAAGAATAAAACTGGAAATTATTCATCCTCACTTGTGAGAATATAATGGGAGACTATTAACATGCATACACAGCAGGGGTATGGGAAGACAGACATAATACACCATCTCCCTGGACTCTATGCCTCTATGCCTTAAATATCTTACTTCCATCATAGCTGATTTGTTTCTTCTTGCTACCACCACTACTAATTCATACTGATGGGGCATAGTCACTTGATTCAAGCGAACAACATTTTTCTTCCTACCATCAGCAAAAGAAATGTTTCTCTAACTCACCAAATGTCTTTTAAGAATACATGTGGCAAATATACTGCATTTTGGGGCCTCTTAACATTAAAATGAAGACCATAACAGGCCAATATTCCAGATGTAGGTGCAGCCAAGCCTCCTGAAACTGAAGGGATTTCTGGTTATTTTTTTGGTGAAAAAAGGCTTCTTCTGAGTCTAAAATGGCCCAGCCCCACACCCCCAAACATGGCAAAAATATCACACTCAGCTCCAATAGGGCACTGGGGGACATTTGGGGGTAAAAACTTTTTTTGGTGGAGTGCAGTGCAGGGTTCATCCCTCAAGTTCTCCTGTGAAGTAATGCACCCCTTTAGCGTCCCAAAATTGCCCTGCCTTGTATTATAGTGTTCACCTCATTAAATTAAGGGACATCTCATGACATCCTAAAATGTTATCAAGATGACTGGGCATCAGGTATGGAGAATTTCTGATGTTTCATTCCAGTATTCTCAATTCTGTTTGAAGCATATCTTTAATATAGGATTTTAATTTGGCACTCCATTCCTTTGGGACTTAGGAAACCAGGACGTGCAAAACCATATATTTTCTTGTCTCTGTGTAGTATTTTGAGACCACTGAGCCACATGGTGTATGGTAATTCAGATGAAAGAAGATGAAATGTTGAAATGGAGGTGACATCTATATGTATACAGTGCCTTTTGTCCCAGCACATCACTACTTGTATCACTCTGCTGCTGACACAGGCATACCCAGGACATCAGCAAACAGCAAAGCAGAAAAAAAAAAGTGTTATTGTTAGTATATCAGCAGAATTGAACATTTTAGCATGCCACAGCAATCATGTTAATTTTTCTATAGAACACACAGGACGCAAATCAGGGGAGAGAGTTTAAGATTCAGTGACCTAGATCTAGTGTGAGAAGTTGAGTGTTTTCACACTCCCACATGGAGACCTTCCAGGCCTCTTTGTGCAAGTGGTTTCTGTCTCTATGCAGAAGTCAAAAGGGATAAAAGGACTAGCTATGCCCTGCTCGGGCAGTGATTAGGCATCCAAGGCCATCTTCAGCTGTATGAACCACTGCTGGATGTTTGCACTGCCTTGTCTAGCAGTTCAATATTTTGTCTCCACCTAGATTCTGTGCAACTTCTTAGTCTGCTGGCTTTGAATTGGATTTCAGCCCTATCTCAATTTCTTGTGAAATACGATTTCAACAGGATCAACTATAGCCTATTTCAAACACAGTGGGTGGATGCAGGGATCAGGAAAGAACTGTGGTCCCAATTTGCAATTGTAGTTTGGGAACATCCTTAAAAAGGGAACACATAGGTATGCAGAAGGGATGGGAAAACTCTAGCCTATGGGTTGCATATGGATCTCAAAAGCCAACTCTGCAGCCCAGAGCAGATTTCCTAAACCTATTTCCCCCATACTGCTGCCACTTTAACTTCAATAACACAGTAAGTATGATAAGGAACAGAAGGAGGTTGCTGACAGTCAACCAGAGTATTTTAGCAAGCTGATGGAAACTTGATTCTGCTGGGGAACAGAGAACACTAAGGATGAAAATCCTTACGTTAAGAGCTGAGGGTCTTAGGAAAGATGCTACACAGTCATCCTGTTGAGCTTTCTTTCCCAGAAGAGGAGGGCTAGTATTTCACTATTTCTCACCAGTGGGGTCAAGATGCATGTGATGCTGATGGGCATGGTCTAACCTTGGCCTCATCCCAAGAAACCTTTTAGCATCTCTGGGAAAGGGATTAAAATCTTCCTCCACCTGGCAAACTGTAACAGGATAGCTGGATGAAGGTATTGTGAAGTTTAAACTTCACCCCCTTTCCAGTAATCCGTATCATGAATGCTGGGTCCCAGGCCGGTGAAAGTAAGGCCATTTCCGAGCTAGACTATTTTAGTGCTATGACTCCACTTTCAACATCCTATGGAATCCTGGGGTTTGCAAACTCCAGGATTCCATAGGATGTTGAAAGTGGAATCATAGCGCTAAAACAGTCTCGTGTGGAAATGGCCTAAGAGAGGAATATCTGTATGTCTGTGCATTATGTCTGTGCACATACATGTTTGTTAGACTAAGGGTACAATTCTTCACTAATTTTCTTTTCAAAGGAAACAATGAACAATTTTAGAAAATTTCTTCCTGTTGATTGAGCATTTCCAAAAACTGCACATTTTTTTAATACTGTTCACAATTTGGGACTTGGTGCAAAACTTGCATATGGTTGTTTTGTGCACAAGATAGCCTTTTCTGCAGAAAATAACCGTGCGCAAATTGTGCGCAGAATATGTCCTCAGTTACAAAATTTTCTGCAAAGAAAAGCCAGTCCAAACTGCTAAGAGTCTCATCTGTTCATAACAATTCTCACCAGGTTTTCCTGACATCCAAGAAACTTTAAATAAAATCTGAATATTTTCAAATATTCTTTCCAGTCCTATACTGGATATCCAATCAATAGTGAATGCAGCCCTTGAAACTATAAAAGCCACCCACTCTGAGAATGAACAAAGAATTAAAAACAGCAGGGCCAGATTCATAAGAAATATAACAAGAACCACTAGTTAGTTCTATATCAAGATGTGCACACATCTATGTTATTGCCATACTGTACCCTTTCCATGGGCTTTTGACCCCACTATTTACCATTTTTTCCCCTGTATCTCTCAGACACAACTGAGGATTAACACTTCTTGCATCTAATAAAGTAGCCACAAGTTCAGGGAAACATATGCTGTCATAAACTTGATAGTCTTTAAGGTGCTGTAACAGTCTTTGTCATTTTTGCTATAACAGACTAACACATCTATCCTGTTAGAGATTTGAGAAACAAATATTGATACAAGAACAAACAGCATGAGATGGCGTATGGAGCAGATTGTCTTGTCTGCAAGAAGAAATAAATAAATAGCCCCTCCAGAAAAGGCATCAAAATGAATTAATTATATATCTACTGAGCATTCACACATGCTATGGGAAATGCCAATAGTTCCATATCTGCCCATTCATTCTACTACAATAGAACAGAAAAATCACCACAAGGAGCAAAGGAATGAGACAGCCAGACAAATGTGGAAAAGTTTCATTAACTTAAAAGTATTTACAAAATGTACAATATCTTCTCTACAAACTCACAGATGTTAGTGCAGACGCCTAAGTCTTCTGATAGCTGGGAATATGTATCACCAGTTATATACTTGGCTACCAACTTCTTAGGGCCTTTCTGAACTACAGTGTTATAGTGCTATTATTCCACTTTCAACATCTTATGGAATCTTGGGGTTTGCATTTTAGGGAGGGGCCTTTAGAATTATCAGCCAGAGCGCTCTTTGGCCTCAGTAAACTACAAAGCCCAGAATTCCATAGGATGTTGAATGTGGGATAATAGCAACATAGCAATATAACAGTGCAGTGAGGAAAGGCCTTTAGTGTCAGATCAATCTGTTCACTTTTCTTTACTTTCTTGCCTACTTCCTTTAAAGCTGTGCTGAGGTGGCATCCACAGCTGGACAACCCTAGATGTACTGAAACCACCAGTGCTCCAAGAGTGATCTCTTTCTATAGCCACTCATGCTAGTCAGCACTGAAGTGTTAGTTGATTAAATTCACCTTCACCATAAGTGCTCAGAATGCTCACCAGAGAAATTATCTTCCTCACTTGTGGGGATTAAGACTGAGAAAAGTTTTTACTGCTGACTACACTGACCTAATATCTGCCCAGACTGCTAAAACTTTTAAGTGCTTCAGTTTTCCATTTGCAAGAGCACAGAAATAAATTCTACTCAGTCCCAAGACTGGCTAATCCCATGCTATGGATTATCACTGGCAGGGTGAGTCAACAGGCTATCTCTCAGATAATAAATGAAAGGAAATGTATATTAACCATTTTTAAAACAAGTTCATCATATTAGTGGTCTGCAAGGGTATGAATAAAAATATCCACATATCTTTCACATTCCTATCATTAGAAAGAAACCACAAGTAGCAGAATCTTTGTTTTTTTGTTGGTTTTTTTAAAATCTTACATCAATAATTGTGCCCAGCTTAGAATATATCTCTTTGAAAAATAAGCAGTTTATTTAATAAGGAATATACCCACAAAAGGGTGTACATAAACAAAAATGTATAGAAAAGCTTCTTTGAAAATACATATAGATTTCCACATGAGAAGAAAAGAGGAAGCCTCACAATTATTTGTAAAACAAGGGTGAGAAGAAAAATACAGGTGAGATTTGAAGAAGCACAATCGAACAGAAAGGGACAGCCTTTCACAGCCTTACCCTTGGTTGAATACACGCAATGAGGAAGGGCAGGCTTGCCCTTTTGAATACCTTGGACAGTATTATGTATAAGCTACTTTGTCATGTAAAGAGTTAATAATTATGAACAGTTTTGTGTTTACAACTGCTACTTAATCACAATTGTGACACAATTGGCATGATTGATAAATTCAAATACATAGCCATGTTAGTCTCAATTGGTATGTAGGGGATATTGCAGTATCTTTGAGACTAACTGTGACAAAGAAGTTTGCAACACAAGCTTTCATAGACTGAGAATATTTCATCAACACATCTGCTGAAGCAGACAAATTTCTATGAAATGTTATGCTACAAACTTGTTTCTCTCAGTTAGTCATATAGCCATCGTCATAATTCTCCCTTGACCCACAACCTACCTTATTCGACATCATCTGCACAGAGAGAAGGAGGTCCATTTTCTTGATGATTGGACCATTGTTGACCCATCAGAGCATGGTGCAGGAGGAAAACAGGCCAGCAGAGGCTGTTTAGTTCAGAATATTTAGAGAAGTAGCTGATGTAGAATATTGATGATGACAACGATGACAACAACAGCAACCCATCCCACCTTTTCCCAAAATTGAGACCCAAAACTCCAAAAGAGCTTATAATTTAAAATGGGAATAATAAAGCTAGAAATATATAAAAAGTGAACATTCATGTAGAATTAAATTAGTCACAATGTTAAAACAATTTAAACATACACTTTAAAAGATAAAAAGATAAAAACAATTAAAAACAGCTCACTTTAAAACAATAGAGGCTCCTCTTACAAGGTCGTTCTTTAAGAACATTCTGTTCTAAAAGCCTGCCAGAATCAAAACGGTCTTTGCCTGCCAATGAAAGGATAATGAAGGGGGTATATAGGGATATGATTTCCCGCCATAATTGGTTGATGCTTGTTGCTCCTGCACAGCAACAGCATGAGCATTAGGGATGGAATGAATATTCAAAAACATTTTCCTTAAATGTACAATTAGCCCTGGCACCAAGGCCCTTTCTGCACCTTACCGTCTTCCAGTACTGGGGTGCGGGGATCGCGTGAGCAGCCTCTGGCGAGAGGCTCTCAAGTCCAGGATTACGCAAGAGCCCCTCCTCTTCCTTCCGCAGTGCAGCCTGGGAACTTTCCAGGCGGCGCTGGGGCAGGAAGTGTGACTGGCATGGCTCCAGAGGCTGTGCACGCCAGGTAAGTGCGCATGGGGCCTGGGAGCAATGTGTGATGGCACACCATTTTCGGCTTCTAGCTGAAAATGAAAAGGTGCGCGATCGGCACCTGTCCTACCCTGGAGTGTCGTGCATTTGTGAGTGCATTGTGCGGATCGCTCCTCACAATCGTGTGATGCTCCAGGGGCCCTTTTGCATGGAAAATGCTGTGCAAAAAGGGCCCAAGTTTCGCAAGCCAGGATACTCAAACTGGGAGAATCCTAGATGAAAAAGACTCTTCAGAGTTCAGGATGTATTCTGTACCGAAGGAGGAGTGGGGGGGAAGGGTAGGAGTTGTCTTTGTGCAGAGAACAGTATTTCAAGCACACACACACACACACACAAACATTTCTACATAGAAAATGCTGTTTTTTAATAGAAAAAAAGCCAACATGCATTAAAAAAACAAAACAAAACAGAATAAGTCTTCAACTGTGAATAGTCTTCAAAAAAATGTGTGATTTCCAACATCTTTCTTACAGTGAGGAGAAAAATATTAAAACTGTTTGTTCTTACTCATGAAGAAAAAGTTCACAAAAATCTACATCCCTATCATACCTGAAGGTGGTGGCAGTGGTGGGAATTCTCCCTCATATTCCTCATTCATTCAAAGAGAAGGGTGTATATAAAGCATCTGGACCTCAGCAAACTTATTGGAGAACAAGTTTAGTCATCTTAGATATATTTCTGCAACAACTCTTCAGGTTGGCCCCTCCTGAAACTGCATACCCCAGTATTCCATAGGATGTTGAAAGTGGAGTCATAGTGCTATAACACTCTAGTGCAGAAATGGCCTTAGTATCAATTGCAGTTAGTATTAAAGAAACAGGCCCATCGCCTTTCTCTGGTGTTTTAGTGCAATGCCCCAAGGAGATCATTAATATTACTTAGTATGATAGTGGTGAGCTAAAAGAGATGTACACATTGATTAAACCTGTCTGCAGCTAACTGGCTTAGTATGTGGTATCCCTTCACCATAAAAGTCACCATGATGCTATTTCTGGGGAGAAGAATGGATAGGAAGTCTAAATAGACATCAGGTCACTCTGCTGATTATCTAGGGCCTTTATAATTTTCTTTGTTAAGCTTTATTAATTATCATCAATCTTGTGATGCCCTTTAAAAAGAAAAAGGCTTAAGTTTCCCCAGAGTGTCTACTGAAAAACAGCTCTGTGATGGAGACTCATGCCTCAGAGTAGGAGACAATCCCCTCCCCACAAAGAACCTCTACCTGTAACAAAGGCCAAAGTCCTGTTGAAAAACAGACATGTGAGAATTTATGACTCCACATTAGCCTTCTCCAACCAACCTTGGTCTTTCCAGCTGTCATGGATTACAATTAGCATCAAGCCCAACATGGTCAGTGGACAGGGATTGTGGGTGTTGTAGTCCTAAATAAGTGAAGGTACTCAATTTGGGGTGGGGTGGCCTAGATGTTTCTCAGTTCATATCCAAAGTAGTTCCATAAAATATTGTAAGTTGCTGTGAATCCCATGCAGAAGAAGTGCAGGATATCAATCAATCAATCAATCAATCAATCAAGCTAGGAAGTAAGCAATCAATGGGGAAAGAAAATATTCAGGCATGTTGTTTCCACTCCTTTTCTAGTAACATTCAATTTAACTAGTACACTTGAGGAACTGAGCAGTAATAAGTACCCTTTTGATAGCAGCACAAACAGTCTCTTTTTGAAATTGTCAGTAATTTCTCTTCTCTGAAGGCAGACATTTTAAGTACATACTAAAGGAGATTTGTGGCTTTCTGTTGCTAGGTGTTCTTTCAAAGTACTGCAGTGACCTAGCCCTTCACAAAACACTTATCATGTAAGACTTAATGGTACTGGAAAAGTGTGGGTGACAATTGAGAATGGTTCATACAAATTATTTCCCACACCTTCAAAGCCCTCTCCTAAAATTCCAAAATGTTTTTTAGCCATACAACATCAGCAAGTGTGAACAGCAGTTTAGTTTGCTGGTGAACGAAGATCACCTTCAAACAGTAAATCTCAGAGAAGGGAAAATGGGTATATATGTGTTATGCTCTTGCATCTGAATCTTGACCTGTGAAATGGGCCCTCATATTACTTTGGCAACTGCTATATGTTTGGCATATTTGAACAGGATCATTTCTATTGGGGAAAAAAAACCT
This sequence comes from Iguana delicatissima, assembly GCA_948472985.1. Classification (NCBI taxonomy): domain Eukaryota; kingdom Metazoa; phylum Chordata; class Lepidosauria; order Squamata; family Iguanidae; genus Iguana; species Iguana delicatissima. The sequence continues at coordinate 460,845 of CAOKZL010001719.1, read as the reverse complement.
TCGTTAATCAATAATAGCTGTGCAAAAACCACAATAAAGTTTTTAAGCAGTACACTCACAAAGTATTCAGCATGTCCAATCAAATGATGTCTTCTTTGGCCTCCGTATCTTAAAGCCAGCATATTCTTTTGACAGAGACAGACTCATTTCTGTGGAGAAGAGAAAAACAATCTAAAGTTAGCTAATACTATGTTGGAGTCTTTCATTGCACAATAAAAACATTTTTATTTTATTTATTTATTTATGCATTTTTGCATAAACGTAGACTTCAGCTATCATTGGTCATGTTCATCCTCCATTAATTTGCACAGAAGCTTCATGCCGTTGTCAAGAAATTATGAAATAATCATCACTGCTATTACAATTAATGCAATCTATAACTATCCAGTGGGTTTTTGGTTTTTTTTGCCTTCCCTCACTTACAGCTAGGTACTAGACTATGATTTTTTTGGGTTTTTTTGCAGGGGTAGGGGCATGAAAAATATTTGCTGTATTTCTAAATGAAAAAAGCAACATCCAAAGCAGTATCTACAACAGTTGTCACTTTCAAAAGAAGCAGTCAAGGAGGTCCTTGCTTCATGTCATGATTTCTACAAATTGCGCAGAATGTTTCCAAGCAAAGGACACACACACATACATACAATAAACACAAAAGGGTAACTGATAAAATAAGACACTAATAAAGTATCAAATGCTTCTGTTTTTTTTAAAAAAAATCCATGGAATCATATGCAGCAATTGTAGTTTACCCACACAACATACAAAAACATTGTCATTGCAAATGTGAAAGCTACCTGAAAACTATCAGAATATTTCTTTCAGATCTTACATTTGAAAGGCTCAGGTCCTTTAAAGTGTTTTTAAAAAGTCCAGTATTAAAATCTGTTAATTTTCCCAGTAATGTGGGGCAAATCTCTATATATTATATACTTCAGTGATTGATCAAGATACTGCTGTGATTAACCATGAATGGAAAGATAATATTCCAGGTAATCAAATAAGGCGGTCCCTCTATATTATCGACAGTCTGGATACAGGTTTTGCAGCTTTTTATGGGCATTCTCTATTAGCATTTGTATAAAAAAAAATATTTTGCATTTTGGCAAGCAACAAAATATTGAGTTGGGTCCTGATGCAGCTATACCTAGACAAAGAGAAATAAATGGCACAAAGGGTCTTTCTGCACTGCACAATAATTGCACTGTAATTCCACTTTAATCATCATGGTTGCCACCTATGGAATCCTGGGGTTTGTAATCTTGGGAGGTACTGAAGCTCTCTGGCTGAGGATTCTAAGTATCTCTCCCTAAACTGCAAACCCCATGATTCCATAGAACACAATGGTGGAAGTTAAAGTGGAATCATACTGCAATAGTTGTGTGGTGTGGAAAAGCCCTATGTTAGGCCATTTCTGCACTACACCATTACAGTGCTATTATTCCACTTTCAATCTCCTATGGAATCCTGGGTTTTGCAGTTTAGGGAGGGGTCCTTAGAATTCTCAGCCAGAGAGCTCTTTGGCTTAAGGAAACTACAAACCCCAGAATTCCACAGGAGGTTGAATAACAGCATTCTAACAGTCTAGTGTGGAAATGGCCTCAGATAGGAATAATGTTTGTCCCATTGATGACAAATAGTTTACTGTCACAATGGCCAAATGCAATAGAAAGCACAAGACAGATTTCTCTGCTAAATGATTAGATCAAAAGTGTTTCATACAATGAAACTTTATAATATTACCAACAAACATAATAATGTAGCCAACTATGATCTCTTAACAGTATCAGTACTGCTCTAGGATTGAGACTGGTTAAATCTTCTGGCTCTGATTCTTGATTGAAAGACTGAGAGTTGGACAAGAGAAAATGAAAGGAACTAGTCAGATTTCTGGAGACTGTCTTAACTGGCAAATTGGCCACATGATATTTGTGACAAGACAGAGGCCCTTTCCACAGCACACTCCCATCTCACCATGGAGATGGGAGAAGAATGGGACTGCAACCATGTCATGCAGAAGCATCATCACAGTCCTGTCCTTCTCCCATCCCCAGACAGTGCAATTGTGGGTTAAATCATTGACAGGTTTTCCCTGTCAATGACCTGCGATCATGCCACCATCCTGCAGTTACCTGTCCTGTGGAAGCCCTGGAAGTGTGATGGCTGTGCTTCCTGGCCCAGTGCAGCCTGGGAAAGTACCAAACTGCACTGTGGAAGGAAGAGGCATGCACTCTCTTCTGCCGGGACCCAGCCAGTGTGAAGGAAAGCGCTCCTGTTGCGCTCTCCTCCAGCATAGCCACTGGCGGTATCCCCACCAGATGACTTCGCAAAAGGTCGGGTCTGGAAAGGGCCAAAGAGGTCAGACACTGCATTATGGGTTTAATGTGTAGGCCACAATTTTAATACAAGTAAATATATTCTTCCCTGAGTATGATTACACACAATAGTTTGAGAGTACATAGGACCCAATGCTTATGCAACCATCCAGTGTAAAGGCAGGGATTGTAGCCATATATATTGTTAATTTTGAGCAGTACTTGTCACATCATTCCACCTCTGGATCTTACCAAATCAGCCCTCTGATTTAGAAATTATGTGCATTTGCCCAGACTTCCCACTTTGCTACCCCACAGGTTCTCTCTCCTCAATTTATCTTGTGTCTGATGCCCCTTCTTCCCTTATATATCAGCCAGTTGTGATGATTTAGCTACCCAGTATAACCCAATATAAAGTAGAATATACCCACTATTTGTTGATATTGTGTGCCTTCAAGTCATTTCCAGTTTATGGTGACCCAAAGGCAAAACTATCACAAGATTTTCTTGGCAAGATTTGTTCAAAATAACAACTACCACTAATAATAATATTGTCATGTACCTTCAAGTTGATTCTGACTTATTGTGACCCTCATCATAGGGGAAGATTTGTCCAGAGGAGGTTTGCCATTGGTCTCATGAAAGACCTTGTGGCTTGCCCAAGGTCCTGCGTTGTGTTTTCATGGCTGAGTAGGATTTGAACCCTGCCAGTGTGCTGTAGTGGTTTGAACACTGAACTGTGATCAAGGTTCAGTTCCCCACTGAGCCATGGAAACCCACTTGGTGACTTTGGGCACATCACACACTCTCAACTCCAGAAAACCCCATAATAGGGTTGCCTAAGGGTCACCATTTGTCCAGCACCAAACCACTAACCACACTGTCTCCATTATTATTACTACTTCAATTTATAGCCCACCATTCCTAACAAGATACACTGATTGCTAACTATCCACATAAAAACAGCTAAAATCCCACATAGCTCAGGTGGTGAATGTTAAGGAAGACACTCTTCCTGGAGATTGGCTCCCACAGCCAGACTGGGGCTTTGTCTTCTGTGACAAGGAATCACTTGAACAAAGAAGGGGCTGGCCAGTTATCCCCTTGAATTAAATAACTATATCCTTGTATGGAATGCAGGCATATTTGTTCTGATTTTTAGTTTCTCTGGCCCAAGACTGCTTTGTAGATTAAGAATGTCTTCCGTCCTTGAACTGCAACCTTTTTTTCAGACTAGACATATTTAATCTCATATATCAGCCCTGCTCTGTGACTGAAGCAGTGAAGTGTGGAACACTTTTTCAAATTAAGCATTAAGCAGTTATTTATGGAGTCACAATGTAAGTATTCCATGTTGACATCTGGTCAAAATACAATGACTAAGACCTCTGCTGTAATATAAAGAACATAAGACTAATGAGGTTTATAACTACTACAATTAGTCTGCTGTAACATCTCATCCAAAATGCTACACTGCACTGAAACACCTCCCAGCACCTTCACATGTGATGTGGTTAAGATCTGCCTTTAATATGAAGAAGGATGCCAAATGGAAGTCATGTTCTCATCTATTAAGAGATGTTAGTGAGTCATTGTAGTGTTTCCAGAAGAACATGGAAATCTTTCAAAACAAACTGATGGCAGAGAGAGGGTCAATCTCCCTTGTACCTAGAAGAGAAAATATGAGGCATGACACAGTATTCATATTAATCTGGAAAGGGGGGAAATCTGTGCGGGAATTGCATTCTAAACAGACAGCAAGCCTGAAAAAAAAAAAAAACAACTGAGGGGAATACACGCAATTTTAATTGGATCATTTGCTTAAATTTTTAAAAAACTTTTGTGATATATAGTGTTTTAATTACATTTTGTTTTACATACCGTAAGATGATTTGGTTCCCATGTTGGAAGATAAGAAGTGTGTGAATCAAATTAATAGATAAACTAGTAAGGCCATTTCTGCACTAGCCTGTTATAGTGCTATTATTCCACTTTCAACATCCTATAGAATCCTGGGGTTTGCAGTTTAGGGAGGTGCCTCAGAGACCCCTCCCTAAACTGCAAACCCCAGGATTCCATAGGATGTTGAAAGTAGAATAATAATGCTATAACAAGACAGTGCAGTAATGGCCTAAGTTACTGGAAAGAAAAAAAAATGGAAGGCAAGTAGTATCAGTGATCCAAAATGGGGCAAAGCCCAGCCAAGACAAGATTACAAGGATATACGTAACCCTATCTTGCTACATGCAAGTATACATTTTCTGACTTTAAAGACAATGCCAAAAATTTGTACTAAAAGAACCCATGGAAGCTAACAAGTAGAACAAGAAGAAGAAGAAGAAGAAGAAGAAGAAGAAGAAGAAGAAGAAGAAGAAGAAGAAGAAGAAGAAGACGACGACGACAATCAAAAAGAGCTAACAAGGGAAAAAATGATTGCAGTATTGTTATAAAAAGAAGAAATATATTACATGTGTATAACCAGAAGAATCATACCAAAAGGTAACTGTCAGTAACCCACAATCACAGTCATCAATGCAATCTAAATACCCTATGAAATTGTGATCAGTACAGGCGGACATACTGTAACGTTGGTGCCATAGCTGGAAAGGCCCTGTTCTTAACAAAGATAGGTATAGAGGCACTGACTATTGCACCATACTAAAAGCACAGTATAATGTTCAGGATGTCACAACTGAATCAACTTATATTAGTACAGCTGAGTTATATAATGTTTTAAACTAGATCCTGGAGACCAGTCTTCAATTTCCCATTTGGCCATGAAAATCCACTAGGTGACCTTGGACACATCACACACTCTCAGCCTCAGGTGACCTTACGGTCACCTTAATTCAGAAATGACTTAAAGGCACACAAGGGCAAGGTGGGGTGAAAGGAAATATTGCAGTATATGCCCTTTCCCATTTGTCCCATTATATAGTTGAAAGTGCCCCTCAGTACATCTATGTGATGCTACCTCCCTGTATTCAAACCCTTCTTCAAAATGTGCTTTTCTTCCATAAAGTTTTTGAAATTGTTCATAGTCTACTTGCTCTGCAGTAGAGCTGGGGAATATGTAACCCTACAGGTTGCTGGCCTGCAGCTCTCATCAACCCTATCCAGCATAGCGAATAGGAAGGGACAAAGGGAATAACAGACCAGAAGCATCTGTAGAGTCACATAGACCCTATCCTTCTATTACAGTAATTAAGCCCAAGTATGCCCAGCTGAAATAATTGCACATTCTTCCTTTACTCTTTTCTTATCTTTCTCCCGTCACCTGTTGTTTCTTTGTCATGTGTGTCATCCTCTCCAAATTTCACAAATGAAAATGAGACACATGTGGCTAAACAACACCAGAGTGTGGCCAAGAAGGCAAACATTATTAATAAGGAAGAACATACAAGTTAGGAGAGGCTATAGCAGTTTGCTTTTGCCTGAGCCTATGGAGGAGAGCAAGATTCTACTCCCTCCTCTCTGCAACTCCATACTGAGTTAATTGATTGGAAACTACTCTTCACTTTGAATTCATTTTCAGCAAATTATTTAAGCTAAAGACAAAGGGGGAAAGTGGGAGAAGGAGAGAGAAACTGGGAGAGTTTAAAAGCAGTGTTACCACACCATGCACCCTGCATTCTGTAGCAAGTGCTATCTTTGTAATTGAACATATTAATGGCTGAAAAACATGTTTGAAAGTATACTGGCTGGAATCATGTTGCCAGGTCAGGATGACCTCAGTTATGGTCAAGTCATAAGTTCAGAGAGGATTGGGTGGGAATACCCAGTCCTAGTGGGCTTGTGATAATCCTTTCACCTCAGGCTCCATGCGCACCCAAATACAATGGAAGATGAAACTGCCCAGGTAAAGCAATCAGAGACCAAGCTGTGATTTCACTCTACAGAAATCTTTCCTAGAGCCCCTGCCTGACGAGTTTTGTCACCTAGAGTTAAGACAATCAGCCCCTTCTAGACTCCTTTGACAACTCTGTGAGAAATATAAAATGTCCAAAAAGAAACAGATTTTTTCAGATAATGAGAAACAAAGATGGTTTCTGGGTTCACTGAAGCCTGGAAAGTTCTGCTTTTCATCACCAGATGTTGTATACTAATTTTAGTTCTAGTTTTAGAAATCTAGTTTGGTCCCCAGTGTCATCTCATCTCAGGAACAATCCCAATATAACTTCAGTCAATATCTTAAAAAGACTATCTTTGTCATTTTCTACAACATACACAGCATGATCATGGAAAATAACACATGATGTGCTAGACTGGGAGAAGGACCTCCTTAGTACCAGCCTTCTGCAGTGGCAGACCTTGGAGTGTGGGGAGGGGGGCGGGGGGCATGGCTGCAGTGCATGGGGGCATGGCCAGGGCACACAGGGGCATGGCAACAGGCTGAGATGCCCCCAAAACATTGCTGCCTGGGGCAAATCTCCCACCCCCACTCCTATGTCTCTACGCAACTGACCTTCTGCCTACTTGTACAGTAATGAGGGGAAAAGCTTCGAATTAATGATGACATTCTGGAGTTGGTTTGAGATATTCAGGAGGTTTTGTATAGAGAAGAAGCAAAGTTGCCTCTGTCAATTCCATCAGTGTTGTATTCTACCCATGGAATACATACATCACATGATCTTGAAGAATGGTGAGGGACAGAATAAGAAAGGAAAGTACATAGGGATTAGATTCATTGGTAAATAATCCAGCACAACAACACTCTTTTGCCAGCAGTTGTGACACTAAGCTGTTAGCAAAGATAGGGACAAAGAAGGCCACTTTATACCGTATCAGACCATTGCTCCATTTAGCCCCACATAATCTACTCTGACAGGCATCAGCTACTCACGGTTTCAGGCAGGATCTGATCCTAGTGTAACCTGGTCTCCCATCTAAGTATTGGACAAGTCTGACCTTGCTTATTTCCTCAAACTGGATAAAATCCATGTTTTCAGGAAGGTATGGTACCCATCCAGATAGACAAACACATCCCTGCTAGTTAGGATTTTCAGTATTTTACAGGCATAAATTCATTTCCACAGAAATATATTTTGTGGTGTGCCTGTCTGCATACTTGACAACAAACCAGCCTACTTATAGAGAATTCCTGGGCCTGGATCCTAAATTTAAGAGGAATATCTCATGGGAAGCACTCAGCAGAGATCTCAAATCAATTTTGTCAAGTTAACTAATTTGTCAAGAGTAAAAAAAAAAAAGACAGTTCTCTTGAGATAAGTGATTGAAATATAGCAGAACAGCAGTTTCAGGTGAATCTTGGGATGTATACTTTGTGATCAAATTTGAGCTGTCACTGAAAATGTGACTGTGCAGCTCTGTTTTTGGCAAATTGTAAATGTATGAAAAGCTCTCCTTAAACCAACAGGGCCATTTTTTGTTCTTCTTTAAGACAAGCCAAAGACAGTAAATCAAGTGAAAGAACCGAAAATAAGTTAGCAAAGCAGTGAAGTGGGAACAAATATTAAATGCTGTATAGCTTTGGCTAAAGTCTTGTGTTCTTTGCATGAATAATTTTTTTTTTTTAGTAACACTCATAGATACAGAGTGTCCAAAGTACCTCTATTTCATATACATCATAACAAAAAGCCCCATTCATCACTCCAGTGTGATTTATAGAGCGTTGGACTTGGACATGGTAGCCCAATTCAACTTCTTAGCCATGAACTTCACCAAGTGACCTTGAGCAACTCATTCTTTCAAGGACAGTATCTCCTATATAATCCTGTTTGTGCTCTAAGATCTCTGAGAGAGACTTTTTTCTGTGCTGCACTACTTCCTCAGTCTTGTTTGGTGAAAGCAAGGGAGAAATGTTGAGCTTCCTAAGATGGCTCCCTCCTTGCTCTCTTTCCAACAATGGAAGGTGAAAGTGTTACCCTGACTTCTGGAGGTCTCTTGCGGGGACGCCTTGATTTGCTTCAAAATGTAAAGGTTGGGGAAATTAGTGGAGCACTGGCAATAGCAAAACGAGCAGCAGGATAACCCAACAGAATCTTTTACCTAATGTTTACAGGGTCAAACCAAGTGAAAAGACTGATAAATATGCTAAATGGTTTTTATTAATAAAAATATTCTCACACACCAATGCACTCACTCACTCGATAGGCACACAAGGCCTATCGGGAAGGGAAAGAGGTCACAATTAATAGGGGATTCAGTGGAGAGGGTGTAAAAGTGGTAATACTGCACCTATCCTGAAGTCTTCAGTCTGGGAATCGGCGAGAAGAACGGAGCTCAGTGAAGAGAAGCGGCTGAGGGGATCACTCGACTAACTGTCTGCTAGTGTGCTGGGGAGTCCTCTGAAGAGACCCTTTAAAACTGGGACTACTTAAAGGGCAGAACGTACCTCAAGGGCAGACCCTCACCCAGGAAGAACAATGGCCAAAATAAAGAGAGAAATGTTGAACAATAGCAACTTGGTAGTTTGCATGATTGATTCAGGCAGATGGATCTCACCATGTAGGATTTACTAACGTTGGAGTTGCTCAACCTGGGGGAAAACCAATAATCCACTCAAGTTGGCTATTCTTTGGCTGAGGACCCTTTGTCTGTGCAGACATGTTTAGCCTGAAGTCTCCTTGGGAAACGTGACTGGGGATTTTCCTTGCCTGACCTAGTTTTGGTTGTTCGATCTTTTTCTCTCTGTACCCACCCGGGCAACCTCTCTGGCATGGTGGGCATTTTTGACATCAATTTTATATCTTCCCAGGACAGGGTATGCCAGTGGGGTAACAAAAGTGCTGCTATTTGATACAGCTTTTAGGAATTGATTATAACAGGCTTTCATGGTATGCTGTTTTGTTGATTTTTAATCTCCACCTGGCCATGGAAACCCACTGGGTGACCTTGAGCAAGTCACACTTTCTCAGCCTCAGAGGAAAACAAACACAGCCCACCTCAGGAAAAAAAACGGCCAAGTGATAGGTTTGCCTTAGGGTCATCATTAGTTGGAAATGACTTGAAGGTACGCAACAACAACAACAATAAATTTTAAATGCTTTTAATTTGACAGTTTATTTACTTTTCAATATATATGTATGTATGTATGTATGTATATTTTTCTAATGTTTTAATGCTTTTTAATTTGTAATGGTTTCAATAATTTGTAAGCCATTTTGAGCCCCATTATTGGGAAGAAGACAGGATATAAATGAAAAAAAGAACAACAGTATAGCCTAACCTACCCCAAAAGGCAAAATGAGAAATGCTTCATGAATTCTAACAGGATAGATAGATACATAGGTAGACAGACAGACCAGTGTTCTACTCAGGCAGTCTGAAATTTGAATAAAGTGAAGGGAGAGAGTGTAGTCACCCTGCTCCACTTTGATATAACTTACAGTTGGTCACCATATATGGAGGTTGACTTTCTTAAATGGAGAGCCTCTTCCCTGCATGGAGACTCCCCATGACAATTTTCCAGTTCTGAATTTCTCAGAATTCATGGTTGCATCAATAGTAACAGAGAGAGGAGACAGGAGACTCTCCTCTTTGGAAAGTTGGAAGGAACAGAGTTAGATACTTGAGACAAGGGGTGCAGGACCAGCATGCTACCCGTCCTCATACATTGGATTCACTCAAGTTTTAGAATGTCTAAAAAGGGCTCCATAGATATAAGCCCTATGCAGTTGTTTGTCCACACATATACCCAGGGTGAATGTATGGAGGGGACATGAGTGCACACATGTAGTCCACCTCCAGTGTTCCAGTGCAGGTAGCAGCATTCTCAGATCTTTGCACATTAAGTGAAAAGACCTGCAAAAAGGCTGTCCGAGGAAAGTTTCTATAAGTACATTCAGGAACTCTGACAAGGGTAAAGTAATGACTAAGTCCAAATTATAATGTTCTCTGCTTTGTTCCATACCAATACAATACAGTACAATACAATACATGGCTTTGGCCCTATTTCCACCAGATCACTGTAGGTAAGAATATGCTATCAAAACAGTAAAAACAGTCTAAATGAAATGAAATTCTAAATGAAATTCCTACCTATATCTCATGTAATCACATGATACTTGCTGACAGATAAAGGTCAGAATTCTACAAAATGTGCTCTGGTCCAGGCTCTGGTGAGCCTGTAAGATAAAAGTATTCCATCATGGTACAATCATCATCAATAACTCATCTGTACTTTCCTGCAATGCTCCAATTCTGGGCAGGCATAAAACTCTTAACAGAGTGTTCTTTGTGTCTATCAGTCTTACTGTTTGGGTGTGACAAAGAAAAAAGATGAGACATATGTAAATAGCCCTCACAGTTGTATAACCTCTGCTGTTATGGATGTTTCCTGTGTAAATCAAACAAATGAGGCTACACTGCTGTGATATCCTTGAGACAATAACGCAAATCACTAGTTTAAAATTATGTCACAAAAGTGATTCATGAGTGCAGGCTCTGTGGTAACAATCCGAGAAGAAACAGCTAGCCTATGCAGAGTGGAAGGAGACATCTGAGAGGGGCTCAATGTCACCCTCCATTGATTTGAGTGATGCAACATGTCAAGGATAAAGAACGTCATATGGGAATAGCAAAGAAGCAACAATGCATGGTATTTTACAGCATCGCTTCCATTGTCAGTTACAATAAAACCTGGGGACAGACCTTGGGAGGTAAGCCATACATTGATTTGTTCTTGAAGCTTTGATGGTATGTTGGTTGCTGTGTAATCTTTCTTAAACCTTGCAATAAAAAAAAAAAGGTACAGATTGTCTTCAGAAGACACTGCCAGTAGCTTTGACACAGACGTGATTGATTGTCCACATAGCTTGTGCTTCTCTTGTTTGTTATACAAATATTTTCAACCTTGCCTTATAGATGTAAGCAAGCAAGCAGCCTAGAGCTACAAAGAAAAACATATGGATATCAGTTCCTAAATCCTACTTAGTTCCTTGGAACCATCTTAGTTGAACAATTATTTACATACACTTAACATGGTTGTCTGATTTAACTGCTTGGATACAAAACCACTTGGATATAAAAATGATCTAACATATGGATGCCTGATCCATGTATATACATCACTTGATTTTTGTCCTGGCATGAAAGTCTACTCTGCTGTTGTTATTCTTATTTGCCGTCAAGTAGTTTTGACTTACGGTGATACTATCAATAAGAGACATCTAAGACATCAACTTTCCTGATCAGATCTTGTAAACTCAAGACCTTGGCTTCCTTGAATCTATCTGCATGTAGTGCAGTTTTCCTACTGCCTCCCACTTTAGTGAGCATTATCGTTTTGCCCAGTGAGTAACTTTATCTCATGATATAATCCAAAGTACAACAAGATCAGTTTGGCTATCTTGATTTTTAATGAGAATTCAGGCTTGATTTGTTCTTGAACCGATTATTTGTGTTTTTAGTAGTACATGGCATCTGCAGAGTTGATTTTCTTCGTTATCACCTTTCTTTGCTGTCCAGCTTTCACAATATTTTAAAGAAACTTGAACTACTATGACAGGGATGACCCTGACCTTCCATCTTAATTAGTGATGTGAATATTTCTCAGTTTCAATTTCATTATTTCTCACCTGAATTTCTTTGATATTGTTGTTTCCTATCAACTTGTGCAGGGTTTTTCTTCCCACATAGGGATTCCTGAGTATTTTGCTATGCACTTTTCTTAATGTATGTACTTTTTAATGCACTTTTAAAACGTACAAACCTCCTCACCCTCAAAGTAATTTTTAAATAGTAGCATTTAGTCTCTGGGATTGAGTAGAATATCAGCCACTCAGTCAAATAAATAAATATATTACATCCAGAAAACTAGAAACTAAATGTTATAAACCAAGATATTGGAAAATGGCTAGATCATGAATGGCTATAATAAGTGATAATTAATAATAGTAACAGCATGATTAGGGGTTATTACTCATTCTTGATCTCCCTCTCACACACATACACCATTTGATTTTTTCCCCCCTATGTATGTATTTAATGTGCAAAACATCTCCAAGATTCCTAGACTGAACATACAGCTCAGCAATCAATAATTACTTGGGATTTCGTTCAGGAACCATAGTGCTCCTAAGACATTAATTATGAAATATTGTGTATGTGTATGTGTATGTGAGTGTGCGAGAGAAAAAGAAAGTGTGGCTTCATAAGAAGATAAGGGTTCTTGCCTAATGGTTGTATAACTTGGTTGTGAAATATGAAGAATAGAGGAATGACTTCAGATGGCAAGGAGTAGTAGTTTGGAAAAATGTGTCCAACTTCTTAAGTTATCTTTTAAAAAAATGTCCATCAAGTTATAAAGTCCTAGATGTCTGAAATACAAATACAATGAATTAACTTAATGAATAGAAGCTCAAAAAGATGACATTTTAATGAAGATGATGGGAAAAAGAAGACAGCTGTCAGAAAACTGGCAGAGTCTTTTCATTACACAAGAAAGAAAGAAACACTAAGAATAGGTGACAGGAAAGAAATGGAAGTTTCCACAGGATAAAAGGAGACAGTTCGGATATTCACATTTTGGATGTATGTGTGAAATCAGGGCTCCCTTCAATAGCTATTATATCTACAAATATACCTGCTCCACCTTTCTTTCCCCAGCAACATCAGAAGATAGGATCCTCCTATCCCATCAGCCCCTTCTATCTCAGATTTTGTAGTGATTCAACAGCCAGCAGCCTTCTGAGCACAGTGTGTTATCTGAAACTGTGGGTAAAAGTAAAAACTTCATAGTTCTTAAAACTGAATATGCACTATAACTGGTTTATGTGTGTGTGCATATATGCCTTCAAGTTGCCTGTCAAGTTATGGTTTGATTATAGTAGAATATATATAATATGCACAAAAATTTTCTCTAAAGTTCTTATGCACTTGTATCATCACCATCACCATCATCTTCATCTTCATCATCACTATCATCATCATCATCATCATCATCATCTGTTTGGTTTCTTCTAGTTTAAAGATTCCATCTTACAGCTTTAAAATGTGAAGGAGGTAGATTGTTACAACCTTTGTTCCAGGTTTGATCAATACAGAACATTATTTTATTGAGACCCTTTCACATTATGCAGTTACAGCACTATGAATTCAATGTAACTGCCATCATATGGAATCTATCTTCAGGAAAGCAATTTTGTTTGGGGGTGGGTGGGTGGGGAGATAGTTAGAATTCTCAGCCAGAGACCTCTAGTGCCTTGCTGAACTATAAATACCAGAATTCCATAGGATGCAGCCGTGACAGTTAAAGTGGAATCATAGTGCTATAATCATGTAGTGTGAAAGAGCTCTGACATTAGGCTGTCTTTCTTGTGTCATGAGTTCAACGGCTGTTCTGATGCTTTCAGGCTGAACTCTTAAACGGAAAAACAGTGAAAGAAAGAAAGAAAAAAGGAAGCCTCTTCCTGGATTAGCAATACAAATGCAAATATCTTCCTCAGGCAGTCCTGATTGCAATGCTCCATTATGACAGCAATTACAGCCCCATAAATCTAGCTTTTCTGTCTAGGAAAAAAAAATGCATAAGTTGCTGAGAAGAAAGTTACAGTTCTTACCAGACAATAGAGAAAATGAGTAGCATCAAATACTTTTGTTATAATCCAATTACAAATGTAGGTGTTAGGAGGAATGAGTGGATATAAAAGATCTGAATGTTATTTTTTTCCCTTACACTTAACCTGTAAAAATTGATTTTCAGAGTAAAATGAAAGACAATAATGATAAAGAAGAAGAGTATCTGTCAAGGAATTATAGAAATCGATTTCATTCTCAAACATGTATACAGGAGTAATGATGGATCTGAACATTATTGGAGCATAGTTCAGATGAGAGAAAGCCAGGCAGGTTTGTAACACTTGCTTTAATAAGAAGAAAGCATTACTACTCTGAAAGTTCTGCTTCAGCTCAAATTAAAGTCTAAACCACAGTGCAATTTAAATCAGTAATGTTAAACATTTCAAGAGAAAGGTCTCATATCACATAATTATATATGAATTATACACTAGCAACAATATCACAGAGAGATGCATTAATATTAGAAATTGGAAACTGTTCCTGTCATCTCTCACTTTTAATTTTCTTCATTTTCTTTTGCTATCTGGCTATAAATTTGCCTTCTAGAATAATTATTTAATGAGTCAGGATTAGCTCTGACTGTAATGTTTGGGCTTCTTCTTAAAATGAACCTAGAGAGCTCATCATGCACTTGCGTAGATATGGCCTTTTAAAGATGCGGCCTTTTTGTGGAACCAATGTTTTTCTATCATGAAATAATGAATATTTGATTTTGTTTTCATTTATACCTCAACTTTCCATCAAATGGTCTTTAAGGCAGCATTTATGGTATTTAATTCTCAAGTCTGATGATGGAAAAAAAATGGATAAACAAAGCAACAACATACAAAGATATACAACTGAAACCCTCATTGGAGCATACAGTGCTTTTCCCAATTGGTGGCTGTTTGCTGCCATAATGTTCTCTTTGAAAGTCCCACATATAGCACTTTCTAGTTTCATTTTAGGAAAAAAAAATTACAGTCAGAACCAAATCTGACTCATCAAGTCATATATAAAAATACAGATTAAAGCAAGATCATGAACAGAACCCTGAAGCATCACACTTGTCACTTTTCTGCAAGTCCATGAATGGATTTGAAAATACAGTGAAGCAATCTCCTTGAGGTACAAACCGAAGATACCTCCACAAATGCTCGCCTCTTCTTTGTATATGAAAAATTGCCCCACTCTGGAACCTATTTGCTGGAAAGAGGAACTAAAAAGCAATAACCTGGTGTGATGTGAAAAAGCTATTTGTGTTGTTCTTTAAATACAGCATTAATGAGCAAGTCTGACATAGGGAGAAACAGCCTGATACAGCACAAGAGCCAACCAGATCTAGGTTTTGAATGTGGAACTGATGACAATATCCCAGATGATACTGAAAGAAAGAAAGAAAGAAAGAAAGAAAGAAAGAAAGAAAGAAAGGAAAGGAAGGAAGGAAGGAAGAAAGAAAGGAAGGAAGAAAGGAAGGAATCTGTCTCTGCAGTAATGGAGTAGTGACGAGTAATAATCTCAGCATTAAGCAAAATAGCCAGATAGTGCTTTGAACTGTGAAGAGTAAGCAAAATAAAAATAAAAATAAAAACAGAACTTGGTGAAAATTGTTTGAACATGTAATGAAACGCTGAAGATGAAACAATGGGAGAGGAATCTTTAATAGCCTCCTATTTCATATGTACAATAAAGAGTAACTGTTCATGCCAGGAAAAACTGGATTGGAATGAATAAATGTAGAGGATGATCCTCTGTGGGGGGGGGGAGGATCCTCTCCTGCCCTTCTTCTCTTTCTCCTTTTCCTCATGAATCTAACCTGAAGTGTGTCAATGGAACGTCTCAGAGTGGAGAAAGAGAATGATTATTTGTCAAGAAGGTTAAAGAACAGAACTCACACAGAATAAACATTTCCAGGACCTCCTTGGTCTGACTTAGTTACTGCAGACTCCAATGACCTCCTGGCTTAGAACTTCCTTTATTAGCTTCTTCTAGATCAGCATTCTTAACTTTTTCACTATCTGGGACCTCCTGTAAATATTTTTTTTTTTTTTGCCAGGGACCCTCCAAGACTTAACTCTAGATTTAAATATTTAAATTTATCCATATTTGCCAGCCTATAAAACACACTTATGTATAAAATGCACCCCATTTATATACTGGCAAATACTGTTTGTCGGCATATAAGACACACAGCCATGTAGGATGCACCATGGATTTTCCCATACCTATTATACATCTTTTTTCTTTTACGTCTTTACAATTAAGAAAGGTTTTAAACATCCATATATAATAGAACTTGCAAGCCTCAATTGGGAGAAGACCCTTCACTGTAGCTGGGACATATCTTAAAAGAGATTTCAGAATACCTGCCAATTTCTTTCTCACAGCCTGAAAGAACAA
Organism: Iguana delicatissima; assembly: GCA_948472985.1. Classification (NCBI taxonomy): domain Eukaryota; kingdom Metazoa; phylum Chordata; class Lepidosauria; order Squamata; family Iguanidae; genus Iguana; species Iguana delicatissima. Next base: position 444,613 of record CAOKZL010001719.1, on the reverse strand, counting down.
TTATACTTATAATGCATTATTTTGAGGGGTAATAAAAACGTTGTTGTGACTTGTGAGCACATAAAGGTGATTTGCAATGTTGTGCAACATCTATATTCTCAAGAGGGAAGCAGAGATACAGCTTTGTGTTCTAGACCATTGCACAAATTGAATCAGAAATGTATCTCTTGTGCAGTGGGTCCTGTTGCACAATGGGCATCATGCTACTGTTTGTCTCCTTATGAAATGAAAAGCTCCATGAGATACACTGTTACTGTTCACCAGAAGGGTTGTGTATCATATTAATGTGGTAGCCAAATCATCATAATGTTATATGTAGTAGTCTCTGATATGGGACTGTGGACTGTGTATTTTTCTTACAATGATAACTAGTGGGTTATCTATTTCACCAAGGGAAATAATGAGTTTAACTGCTTGGTAAAGTAGAAGGCAGTAGGAAAAGAGGACGATCACATTACAAACTGAAAGACTGAATCAAGTAAGTCATGGCCCTGAATCTGCAACACCTGAGCAGGGCTGTTGATGATTGAGTGATGTGGAAGTCTCTCATTCATAGGGTCACCATAACTCAAAGGTGTCTTGATGTCAGTTAACAACAAAGTAGAGCCTAAATATCCTAAGGCACCAGACTGGAAGATCAGCTGGATCACCTGGCTAGTACTTGGATGGGAAACTGCCAATGAATACCAGATTCTGCAGACTAAATTTCAGAGGAAGGAACTGGCAAAACCAACTTTGAGTATGTCGGGAGATGGAGTTTACAGTACCTAGCACAAAATCCTCCCAGTAACCATTGTGCTCTGAGAAAAACATGTTCCAGAGGCAAGCAGTAGACATACAGCAGAGTATCAAAACAGCAACAAGCGTGAGCAGCTGCGGAGTGTAACATGCAGCATCAGCACTGACCCCACTCTACTCACTGGTTAGTAACTCTAGCACACAGAGTTGTCATCCAAAAATACCTGGAGGCTTTTATTCTTCAAGTTCCAATATATAAACATCTGTACAAGCAGGATACGCAGATCCTCAGTCATAGGTTTAGCATCACAGCATCAGGCAGAGGTTTGCTCAGTCAGAGTCCCGGTGTCATAGCATCAGCAAGAGTCAGGGAATCAGAGAGAGAACCTGTCTGAGCTCACATCTTTTATACACACCTGCTGATAGCTCATCAGCTAGGTACAATGGCTGATGCAACCCCTTGCCAGGATTTCATATTACCATGACTCAGCCTTACTGTCCCCTAGGGATTACATCATGACTTGTCCAGTCATTCCCCAGGTGTATCCCCACATGCTCATCAAAAGTATTTTTAACTGGGGCAAATGTCACAGCATTTCTATCCAACAGAGTATTCCTTGCCTAAGAAAACCGGATGAAATTCGTGGAGTTGCCATAGGTCTACAGATAACTTGAAGACACATACATACATACAAGCCTATGCTAATGGTAAAATGCAAAAATAAAGATCATGCTAAAATACAACAGTCTTAAAGGTTCTGCTTTATGAATGAAGCTAAAATATCCTTGTACAAAAGTATGTTTAAAATAAATTAAAATTTTAAAGGATGAACCTTTTTTTTGTGCTCTATATTACATTTCTTGAAATTTTAGAAGATTATTCTTTTAAAAATATACCAGGATTTGGTTGTTAGAATGTTAGAATGAATTCTGACATCAGATATTCTTTGAAGGCTCAAATATTTGTTGAATATTATTTGTACGTTTGACATCTCAATTTCACAAGGAATGATATTTAATGTCAATATTTGACATCAGGGTTGTTCTTAGCCAGTGTTTAATAATCAGCATGAAACTGTAGTTAGTATTCAAATGTAGTAATAGCTAATACACTATGATATATTGTGTATGGTGGGTGGGTTGATTTATTTGGTGTGGGAATGCTTCCATGGATACATCCTTGAGGGGAGTGTTTGACCATGCCTTTCATCTATGAATGATGGAACCAGAAGCAATAAATCAGAAATAATTTTGCTTATCCATTTCAGTTCTCTCTCACACAAAAATGAAGAAAACACGTTGGCCTTTCAGACATTCAGGAACTACTGTTGTCATTATTGCTCTTCAGCCCTTTCAAGCCTAGTGATTGCTAGCATGTTATAGCTTGTGTGTTGATTGTTCTATAATCTCAATTGACCACAGTATCTGCATTCTTTTCTGAAGTACTACCAGCTTCTCATGTTTGGAACATAAAGTCATATATGTAGCCTGTCTTCAGTCCCCAATGAGTGTCACAGATAGTAGTTTTTAGAGTAGTGTCCGCAAGTACATGGTTCTTATAGTTATACACATTACAGAAAGGAAAGATGGAAAATGTCTATCATGAGCAAAGAATATTTCAGCTAGAAGAATATTCTTAGCCAAGGACAAAGTAATGCCAGTTACAAAAGGAAGCAGCAGCAGCAGCAGATGATAGCACACTGTGTCTGAGATTCACACCAGCACAGTCACTCTTGAGCAAACAGCAAGAGGTTTTATTAAAGCGAGGAATGACAGCTGTGTCATTGAGTGGCTTTCCTTCCCTCTGATTTGAAAGGATGTTCAGTCACTGCTTGGCTTACTGTTAATTAACTGAATACTATTTTGAGTAGAAAAGAGAGAGTAGATTTTATTTTATTGTAGTTGTTGCTCTTCCATTTAATGCTTTATGCTAGAGCAGACCTCCTATCTGGGGATGTATAGGGCTCTGCTACCAGAAATTTTGCCCCATTGTCTTTAAAACAATATCACTAAACAAAAGTAATGTTTACATCCTTTGGAATATGGAAAATAATTTTGGAATTTCACTGTATTTGAAACTCTCTGGCAATGTGGGAATGTGTGGCCCCGTCTAAGAAATTTCATGAGAGTTGTTCCGGAACTTAGAAATTTTCTTTGATTTTTTTATTCCTCACCAAAGTTTGCAGAATCTCTTCCCTGTATGACTTTTCCTTCAATACATGGCAGAAGACATCCTGATGAAATAATATATTGGACTAATATATTCTCAAGCAGGAAACATCATTTTCTAAGAAAAAAAAGTGCACATTTTGGCTCAGATAAAGTCACAAATTGTGAAAACTGCTTAATTTTGGGTGACTTTCACACACAAAGAAAGAAAGAGGCAATATATTTATTCTTGAAAGCCAGTATAATGTAATGGTTTGAGAATTGGAGACCAGGGTTTGATTCTTGGCCATGCCTTGGCCATGGAAACCCACTGGGTGACCTTGGGTGCATCACACACTGTCAGCCCCAGAAAACCCCATGATAGGGTTGCCTTAAGGTTGCCATAAGTTAGAAACAACCTGAAGGAACACATCAACAACAAGAAAAACAACAACAACAATAATTTATTATATCTTGTGACAAAGAAATTTATGTAGATTTGCATTCTTCTTCCAGAGAGTGTTGAGTACAGATAGCCATGTGGTGTTACAGAACAACACAAAATGCATGTAGCCATTACAGATTAATAGAAGGAGGCTATAAAAAATGAACACAATGCACTTTGTCTAAAGAACACTCCATCCTAACCTCATATAAATGTATTATGGGTACATCTGTCTGGGAGATCTTTGATAGAAAGGTGGGATGTAATAAATGTTTAAAGAAAATAATATTATTATGTCAGAAAATATTTGCAATTATTGGAGGTACCTGTCAATTTGTCTTTCTCAGTATTTGGAAAATATTTGAATGGACAGTCATTTCTTTCCATTGCACAATGAAGAAATTCAAAGATTTGGTTAAATTCTTAGTGAAACTAAACTGTAATGAAATTCTCAGTCATCTGTACTGGCAGAATTCAATTGGTACCACTATTCCCAGTGTGAAGAAATCCATATTGTGCCCTGCTAACATAGAGGTGTGAAACTTGAGGAACTTCAGCCAGGAATGGCAAATATAATACAGCTCTAACAGGGCTGAGCATGCAGTGATTAAAAGCTAGATTTTTTTTAGAGCCAATCATTCAAAGCTCTGGACAAACCTGTCAGCCTTTCTTTCTTCCATGTTAAGGCTTCCCTTTAAATATCAAGTTCTGTTAGTCCCAAATATGGAGACATCTGTTTTGGCAAACTTGTTGAAAGATCACTGTCACCCATTCCTGTAACAATGTGACTGGCCTGTCTTCAGTCTGACCACAAATCATAGCTTCTAAGGAATCTTTTACTGTAAGTCTTATTTGGAGGCAGTGGGACCAGAAGTATGGATTAAATGTGGCATAAAATCATATTCTGACTCCACTGAAGACATAGCTTTGCTGCCATGCATTTCTGACTTATCAGCAAAAGAATAAGGATCTATTTTCTTCAGGGAAATACACTCTGTTTTTATTACTTCCCTGATTATAATTTGTGGCAATAAGCATTGCTAGATTGCCTTTCATTTCAGTACTATTATTCATTTGTAATGCTTAAGCCCAAAAGAAATGGTATTTTATTATACCTGTTGACTGCTTTAATGTGAGGATTCTGCATCCAGCATTTCTAGAGGAGTTTACAAATACAAGTAATGAGAAAGTGTTTGAAAACAGTGTTCCACAGATAGATGTACTGGCTACTTATTGTCTTCCATGGCTTCCAACTATAATTCAAGGTGTTGATTTTGATGGGGTGAAGTCATCTCAAATATGACATTCTCATGATCAGTCTTAGAAGCCCTAAGAAGCCTGCCTCGGGTTTTTTTAATAAATTTTTAAATTAAATGGGAAAAAAACCATCAGAAACACAATCCACACATACAAAAGAAAGAAAGAAAGAAAGAAAGAAAGAAAGAAAGAAGAAAGAAAGAAAGAAAGAAAATACATCCATAAACAGACAGACATCTACATATAACTAAAACTAACTAAATAACTAAATAACTAAATTGCTCAAATTTTAATTTACTTATTAACCTATTCTAAATTACTTTATACTAATGATTATTCATCTAAATATAATAATAATCTATATAAAAATAACATTTTGAAAGCACAGAATACGTCTTATAAATCTACTTTTAAACACTTCTTATTAACAATATTGATTTTAGTTATCAAAACCTACTGTCAACAGATCACTTTCATTCTTTTTTAAAAAATCAACCAACCACTTCGGTTCAGACAAAAATTCATTTTGTGTTCTGCCCTTTAATCTGTGTGTAAGCTTACACATTTCAACAATTCCCATCTGTCTGCTTAGCCATTCATCCACTGTTCAAAATTCCAATTTTTTTCCCAGTGCTTTGCATACGCTAACCTTGTTTCTAACAGCATATGCTATAAGAGCATATGTTGCTTCTTATCAACAGCTGTATCTTCTTCCCAGATTCCTAGCAGATATAATACAGGCTTTTATACGTAACTGAGATTTTAAAATCTTTTGCATTAGTTTTTGTATCTTCATCCAGAGCTGTTTAGTTTTATTGTATGCCCACCACATATGGTACAAGAAGTCAATATAATCCTGGTATTTCCAACCTTTGACCTTAATCTCTTTATAAAGCCTGCCTCTGGTTTTGATTCAGTAATACCCCCACACACACATCATTTCTCTTTGTGTACAATATGGAGGCTTGAGCATCATTCTTCTATACCATTGTTCATGTAGGAGAAGTGTGGGTAACTTTAGTGGGTCTGAGGTCTGATTTTATTTTTAGACCCACACAGACAACCCAGCAAGTAGCTGGAAATCCACTTCTGGTTGTGAACAATGGATATTTGTGCATGCTAAACAATTCAGAACAGCCAGTAGTTTGAGTATTGCATTATGATTCTAGGAGACTGGAGTTCAAATATCCACACAGTCTTGGAAACCCACTGGGCAGCCTTGGACAAATCACTCTCTCTTAGCTTTAGAGGAAGGCAATTGCAAACCTCCTCTGAAGAAATCTTGTCAATAAAACCATGTGAGATTGTTGCTGTGAGTTGGAGTCAACTTGAAGGTGCATAATAACAACAAAAGAGTGCAAGGAATGGTGATGCTGTAACCTAGTTTAAAAGGTGAACTGCTGTTTGGCAAGGCTTCCAAAAGAGCTAGTTCTGATGGAGAGTAAGTGTGTGGAGAGTGAGTGTGTGCAGCAGCTAGCAATTCTTATTAAGAATTAAGAAATGGGAAGAGAACCATGACTAAAGAAACAAACTACAGTCCTCCTTCCACATTAGTGGGTTGACCTTTGTGAATTTGATCATTTGTAAGGCAGGTGCTTGCCTCCCCCCCAAAATTTTTCTCCTCTCATCCATTGCATTTCCTAGCCCAGGCTTGCCAGGCTTGTGTTTAAAATGGACATTTTTTTTTCTTTTTGGGAGAACAAAGCCCCCTACCATGGCTGAAGGTAAGGCCTCTCTGCCATGTGGTTGCATACTCTGCTGTGTGTTGGTTGCTAATTGGTCAGATGCTTTATTTGTTCCTATTTCCCCTTTCTCAAGATAACCACCAGAAGTAATTAGAACTCTAAAACTCTCCTATTCTTCTGTCTGAGGGGAAAGTAACAGTAAGCCCTTTAGGTTGTCTTTTTTTTTCTCCCCCTCCCAATGCCAGTGCCAGAGACAAAGGAAGGGATATGGGGAAACTCCGGAAGGTAATGGAAGGGGAATCATGGAGGGAAGTTATTTGGGGCTTTTCCACTTTCACAAGGGTTCTGTGCCCCCAACCCTTGTGAATGTGGAGGGACTACTGTAAAGTTTTCATTTTAAAATCTAATAGTGAACTAAGCTAATTTTACTTTTTGTAGAAGAAAAAGAATAAGGAGGCAGGAAATGAAGAGGTGGAAAGATTTCTGTATCTCTTTCCTTCTTGGAAAGTCAGGATAGGTGAATAAGAGATGAGGAGAATTTGGGCCAGAGAAGACTACATAACCATATCACTGGTGCAAAACTGCCTTAAATGCTGAGCACTATTTTACTTCCAAGAAATTCACACTCTTTTGGAGAAAAAAAATATGGTGCTCCAGGTGAGACTGGAGGAAGGAGGCAGGGCTGCAAATGTAACTTTGAGGAACAATAACCACTGTCTTCTGCTTTGGTCAGACCTCATCTAGAATACTGTGTCCAGTTCTGGGCACTTCATTTCAAGAAGGATATTGACAAGCTGGAATGTGTCCAGAGGATGGTGACCAAAACGGTGGAGGATCTGGAAGCCAAGCCTTATGAGAAGCGGCTTAGGGAGCTAGGGATGTTTTTAGTCTGCAGAAGAGAAGGTTAAGAGGGGACATGATAGCCATATTCATATATTTAAAGGCTGTCACATCAAAGCGGGAAGGGACTTGTTTTCCACTGCTCCAGAATCTAGGACAAGGAGAAATGAATTCAAGCTACAGGAAAAGAGATTCCATCTGAACTATAGGAAGAACTTCCTGATGGTCAGAGCTGTCTGGCAATGGAATATGCTGCCTCAGAGTGTGGTGGAGTCTCCTTCTTTGGAGGTTTTTAAATGGAGTCTGGATGGCCATCTGTTGGGAGTACTTTGATATGTGTTCCTGCATAGCAAGGGGTTGAACTCAATGGCCCCTGTGGTCTCATCCAAATATATGATTCTATGATTCTATAAGCTGTCCCAAGGCTGCACTTTGCTGACCTCTAATATAGAAGTGCTGGAAATACTCGTTTTCATGCCCAACTACCTCCACTAATTATTCCAGGATTTTGCCCTGTGGAACTGTTCTGATTCTTTCAGTCTAGAAAGGCACTTAGAAAGTCATTTTGTGCAATGCTGAAGAGATGGACCATGGGGTAGTGGGTTTATTTGAGAATTTTTATCTTGCTACATAGCTCCATTGAACTCCACTAGTGACTAGTGATGTAAAACACCAGAAAACATCAATAACACTTATTTATAAGGACAAGAACCATCCAGCTAATACACAACGTTAGAATAAGTTGGTGGGGAACACATATTTCAGAAGCAATTTTATGACAGTTCAGTGATTTGAAAGGGCAACTGATGGCTGGAAGTTGTAACAAATGGAGGAAACAATGTGGAAACCCTTCTTAATAAGCTGTTCTTGCTGTTAAATGCCTTGAAATCATCTCTGATGTAGGGCAATCCTATCCTAAGGGTCTCTTTGCATGGTTTATTGGATAAGATTTTCTGTTGCTTTCCTTAAAGAGTGTGACTTGCCTAGTAGGTTTTTATGACAGAGCAGGGATTCAGACCCTGTTTTTTTCTGGAGTCCTAGTCCAGCACTCAAACCACTACAGCACAATGGCTCTCCTGCGTAGTGTTAATCTCTGAATTATTTCATAATAACCTGCCCACCGACACAGTAAACATTTTTTTCTTCAGATAACATTTTTCTTCATTTGTTGTTCGTGATGTAGGCCATTTCCACCCTACACTGTTAGAGTGCTATTATTCCACTTTCAACATCCTGTGGAATTCTGGGGTTTGTAGTTTACTGAGGCCAAAGTGCTCTCTGACTGAAAATTCTAAACGCCTCTCCCTAAACTGCAAACCCCAGGATATTTTGAGTGGCGTAATAACACTATAACAGTGTAATACAGAAATGGCCTAAGAAAAAATTGTTAGGGATGGGTGAAAATCTTGTTTGTTTGTTTGTTTTTTGAAGTAAACATTTTTAAAAACTCAGAAATGTTTCAATAAGCATAACAGAGAGAACTTGAAGTTTAAAATATATCATTATGTTGGAGAAATTGAAGCCATCAGATTTGTTCACCATGCCTAGAGGCTTTGAGTTTTCACCTTATAAAATTATAGACCTGAAGTCCAGTGTATTCAATGATACTGGTATTGAGGTTATTGCTACTTTTTATGAGAGCCTCCACATCTTTAATATCTCAGTGGAAGGCAGAAATAACATAGTCTTGTCCACACTGGAAATATCCATAGCTATGGAATTTGGTCAAGGCAGAAGTTTGAAATTTTCACTTGTCTCATTTTTGATAAGTTTTTTATTTGTATTTTTTTCATAAATGAGATGAAAAGAGCTTAAAATGTGAAAGAAAGAGAAACTGATAGCTTCATCCATCTCTAAATCTTGAGAACAGTTTCATCATTGCAAGACTTTCAGGCTCAGAATCTAGTCTTTATGTGTCAAGACTGAGGCCTTGTATATGTCAAGAATGAAGTTTTTTCTCTGCCCTTCATTTCTCAACACAGTCACAGTCTGTATCAGTGTTAAAAAGCTGCACAGTCAATTTGGAGAATTTTCATGCACCAGCAAGAGAAGATTATAATTCCATGCATATTTTTTCCTAATGTGTGAGTTTTAATCATGCTTTTCATTTATACACTTTAATATGAGAGGTGAAATTGACTCATAGTATGAAGACACGCAGTAAATGCTACGTTTTCCCCATGAGATTGCCGACTTCATTTCCACAGCAAGCGCTAGAAGTTCTCGATGTAGGGAGGGGGAGATATCAAGACACAAGGGAAAATTCTGATTATAAGCCACTGAAAGAAAACGTGTGGTTATACTGTAACTTTAATACAGCTACAGTGTTTAAAAGTGAAGCTATTAGCTGGAGTAAATTAAGCTTGCAAATATATGAAAATTCATCCTACAGAGTTTAAAGTAGAAGGAAAGTACACTTTCATATCCTTCATGAATTTCTTCCAATAGCTTCTGAAAAAATCATACTGATGGTTAACTAGTAACTTTTCTAATAAGACTTGGGATGAAGATGGATGCAGATGTCAAATGCAGATTATTTTTCACAAGGGTCTTGCCTTTGCAACCCATGAAACTGTAAGATTTGAAGTGAAGTGTTGATAAACTACATAAGTAACATCCACAACAAAAATGAAGCTAAAACAGAAAAGAGTGCTTACTTCTGAAACTACAGGTGTTTCCTTGAATCATGTGAACTCTTTTAAAGATAGCACCTTCAATCCTGTTAGTCACAATGTTGAAAGTTGGATTTACAACTATGCAATTGTTTCCCATTCACATTTCCGGTCCTGGTACCATTGCCTTTAAAAAGCAGTTAGTTGCACTGAGGGAGGGAGTTCTGTGGCACTGGTGAATGGGGGCACTGAAGGATGATGTATTCAGCATTCTCCTTCCAGTAAGTGGCCATGCAATATTGGAAGCAGGAACCCCTGCTGGATCCTGTCAAAACTCTTTGGTGCACCACCACTTGCTGGTGGGAGAAGACTGAACATACAGTCCTTCAATGTATTAGTGGAGAATAACATATCATTGAACTAAGCTGCTTCATGTGGGTAGTTGCATTTTAAAGCTGGTTTCAGGGGTCAAATTGAGAAACAGCTCATATCCATGATCTCATGACAAAGTGTCAGGTGCAAGATCTTGGCCAGCATGTCCCCAGGCTTCAAGATGAGAATTGTGTGGGCCTATCTAGAACTCAGAAATGCTGCTAGGGTTCACCAAAAAAGTTAAAAAATGAATGTTGAAGCCAACAGCTTCCAAAGGGAAGTTTAAGTTACCCAAACACAGTGGTTTAGAAAATGCCATACATTCAGTGTTAAATAGATGGAAAACACAAAGGCTATTTCCGTACTAGCCTGTTATAGTGTTATTATTCCACTTTCAACATCCTATGGAATCCTGAGGAAATGGCCAAAGAGAAAACATGCTGGGATGTTGAGTGATGGTGAGCATGAAGCGGGGAGGGGGGACCCTCCTTTTCCTTTCTCACATGTACCAGTACTGCTTTTGCCACCTCCACACATTAAAGTAGGGTGGGCAACTTTGACAAGCCTAGAAGCCCATCGCTTTCCTACTGTGCTTGCAGAGGATTCTATCAGGACTGAATATGACAAAAGGGAATTTGAAAAACTTGAAACCAGAAATGCCCAAACACTCCTCAGGTGTTTGTTTCTTCTCTTCTTCTTCTTCTTCTTCTTCTTCTTCTTCTTCTTCTTCTTCTTCTTCTTCTTCTTCTTCTTCTTCGTCGTCGTCGTCTTCGTCGTCTTCTTCTTCTTCTTCTTCTTTTTTCTGAGGCGGAGCAAGCTAGGGGGAAGTTGATATTGGGAGTAAAACCTGTTACACAAGAAATGCTGATCTTCTGGAAGGGGTAATAAGGAGCATTGTTGGGGCTGCAAAAATGGCTAGGGGAGGTTATGAGTTTCACCTTGCCCATTTCTGTTTTGAGATGAAGCAAGGAGAATGGGTGCATTGTTTGCAGGAATAAGGGTCTGAAAGGTTTTTGCTGTGCATATTTTTGCTTGACTGACAGGAAATGAGGATTGTTTTCCCTCTCAACAGTCCCCATCAGCTCTTTGGGCTGGAGATGTGGAGAAAAATAATCCTCAGAACAGACAGGTCCAGACATAACCTGTTGAAAATTTCTGATGCCAGTGAGATAGCAAGGCTGTAAGCATTTTCGGTCATTGCATTTTCTGTGATTTGTGCAAAAAGTCACTGTGTACAGCTCTCATCTTTTCTCATTCTGTAGCTAAGCAGGGAGAGAGAGAGAAAGAGAGAGTACACACAAACTGATTGATCAAAAAGATGCAAATAACTGACCCAAACTACTACTTGTAAATAGTCCATGCAACCAGGAAAAATGTATTATATTTCTGAATTTTGCAGAATACAAACAAAAAAGCAGTCTCAAGCATTTGTAAAATCCTCTTGAAAGCAAACAAAAAATCTTGCTGTGCTGAGATCAGAAACAGCCGTGGCCTGAATTTTCCATTTACAGCATGAGGAGAACCCAAAGCAAAATTTACATTATTAATTTAGTTAAAGTACATTTAAACTGTATGTATTTTAAAATGTATGCATTTCTCCTCTAAAAGTTCCATTTTTTGTATTAATTCTTCAACATATAAATTTTCCTCTAACAGATTTTTTTTGTATGCTTTTAACAAAAGCGAATTATATCAGGAAAAAACCCCCCATAAAAATACAGAATCCAAAGGAAAATTATTCTCTCACTTCACCATTAGGTAAGACTGATTTTTTTAAAAAAACATGACCATCTAAAATTGTCCATGAACCCAGTTTACAGGGGCTAATGTTATATATTTATTTCGTTCTGTACCTTAAATGGACTCTGGGACCTGTTAACACATTTGCTAGATTATGTCCCATGTGGTAAGTTAGTGGGAACAACACATTAGAAGAAAGTCATGGTGTTAATAGGCCATACATTCCTACACTTTGATATGGTTTAACTGGCAAATATGATTTAATTGGCATAAATATAAATTATACTTTGCCATGGCTGCATGGCTATGCTGGCTAAAAGGAAAAGCTGGCCAAATACATGCATTGCATAACCAGGTCAGGAAAGACTTCGAAGCATAGCCAGGTCATAGTCAGAAAATCAATAGGAAACTCTAGCGATACTGAACATACAGTTAGCCTTCAATGACTCAACTTTTAGACATAATAGCACCTGCAATGTTCCCACAGGATGGCTGATTCTTTTAGTCCCTGTTCCTTTGATCAACAAACTTCCCTTTTGTCCTCACACCTGTCCAGCAATCAAGGAGCTATTACAATTTCCATTTGTCTTGCTCACCTAACTCTAAGACTTTTAGCTCATTTTGGAACCCATTCTCCACTCTGCAAACTTCATTGTTTACACTACCATAGAGCCATTAACACCTTCACTCTCCAGACAGAAAAAGAGTATTTAAATCCCAGTTTTGGATTATCCAACTTGCAGTACACTGGTTGCTGGTTGTCATTCTGCTGCTCCAGTTCCCATTTGTGTAAGCCACATTGCTTCTTTGCTGCTGTACAGATTGGTAAATATCACCCACTTTGCCCTGAAAATCTCACTATGCAAAACTGTTCTCCCTTTTCCTTCAGTTAGCCTTATGTGATTGTGTGACTGCTTGAATTTTGTGATGGTAATTCCCCCAATAAAACAGACAAGTTAATTCTGGATCTCCAGCTGGTTCTTCCCAGCACTAGTACCAGTAGACATAGGTGTAAAAGATCTTGTAAGGTTACCCCCCCCCCCGCAGGACTCCTCTTTGAGCTAATATTCCCCACCATTTCATGGAGGTGCAAGCATCATGGGTGGACCCCTGAGTCACCAATGTTTTGGGGTAACAATGGGAGTGGGCCTTCTCTTCTGTGGCATTCCATTTGTAGAATTCCTTCCCCTTGCAGGTCTGACTGATCTTATGCTGGTTTCTTTAAAGTGTTAATGCAAAATGTGGCTCTTTGTTAAAGACTTGGGCCCTTTTCACATGCCATTTCACATGCGAAAGGACATCCAGAGTGTTGTGCGATTGCAAGGACCGTTTCACATGGCATCCTCGCAATCGCATGATACTACCGGGGCCAGTAGGTGGCAATCATGGAATATATCATTTTCAGCTTCTTGCTGAAAATGATGCACAACTACACATCGCTCCCAGGCTCCCCACACACTTACCATGCATGTGAAGCCTCCAGAGACACGGCCCTCGCACTTCATCCCATAGCTAGGCCTGTGAAAGTACCCGGCTGCGCTGTGGAAGGAAGAGGTAGAGCCCTCACACTTCCTGCTGGCCAGCAGGGAGCTGCTGCAGAGAAGAAGCAGAGGGGACGCGAGTGCCTCTCGCAAGAGGCTGCTTACGTGATCCCCATGTGCCCATGTTGGGATAAGGTAAGCTGCGGAAAGGGCCTTGGAGGCCTTTTCATTTTAAAATGGCATTAACTGTTTTTAATTTGTAAGTTTTTTACCTTGTCAGCTTGGTTAAGGTATTTAAAAAAAAAAGAAAATTGAAAAAAAAATTAAAAAATTTTTTTTTTTAAATCCTGTTTAAATTATTTTATTGCTTTAAATCAACAATTCCACTGTTTTAATTTGTTTAGGTTGTTTTATTTGTAGGCCACTCTGAAACACTCTGATGAAAGAGTGGGATGCATATACTTTAATAAACAATAATAAGTAAATCAGCACTGTTAGGACCACCTTCAGAAATCAAAGTTGTCATTCACAAAGAAGTCAGATAATAGACAAGAAGAAAGAAACATTATTCATCAATTCTGGACATGATTAGGGGAAGTCCATAGTTATCATACCATGATTCTATCATATCATCTAAAGCAAACGTGACATGTTACTAAAGGTGGTAAGTGGATGTGCATTTCAGCATGGCACTTCCATTTGTCCCCTGAGGTTTGTTTTTTTTCTTTTTTTTTAATATAAGACCTATCTCTAACCTTATGGAAGGGGAAGTCGAAAAACATGTTTCACAAGCATCAAGATACTCTAATGAGGATAATCCTGAACTTATGAGAATATTTACAATTTGGGAATTATTCTAAACAAAATTTGCATGTGGTGCTTTTGCAACAGCGTTTTCTATTCAGGAAACAGCTTTCTGTGCATAGAAAATGTATTTTTTGTTTGTTCGTTTTTTCCTATGCAAATTTCTATTTTCTCCATGAAAGTGCTGAGCATGAATTTTTCACAGAATAAGTCTGAAACTGCAAATTTTTCTCACAATGAGAAGAATATTGCTAAAATTTCCCATCTCTTTCATTGAAAAAAAATTAGTCAAGAATTACATCACTACAAAAAATCATCCCCCTTTGCATTGATAATGCATACTAATGGTATCTGAAGTCAGATAAAGCAGAGATGGCAAATCAGGACAACAACAGCACCCATTTGCCCTCATTTTGTCAAACAGTCTATTTTCAGACTTGGCAATAAGCATCAACATTTGTGTGTGGATGTGTCCCATTCTTCTCCTTTTTAAATGTTATAGCAGGTGGGGAGTGGGGGGCCCAAAGGGAAAGAACACATGCAGAACTGGTACATGTTCCAGATCTCCTGGCCTGAGAGTAAACTTATTTCTACCATCTATCATTTCAAAATTGGTTTCTTGTAAATGGAAGCTTAGGTGGAGAAGGAGACATTCATGGATCAGCAAAGCTGCTTGAAAAAGAATCAGCTTAGACTTCCTTGGTAGTTGTTCCAGGGCTTAGAGAAACCACTTAGAAATCCTTTTTCTTACACCCCCCGCTTGATATGTCCCAGACAGTGGTGGCTCCAAAATAATCTCCCCTAAGAACCCCAAAGCCTGGGCATTCTCAGTTCTGCAAGGTAATTTCAAGTGGCAAGGGCCTCTGAACAAAAAGAAAAACAAAACAACAACAAAACAAAACAATTCTGCAGGAAGCAGAGAGTTGCTATATCATATTCAACTGGGAGATTATGCCATTTGCCCTACAAGAGGTCACCAGACCTCTACAGCCACCTTTGGACCATTCTGTACCTGCTAACTGTTTCCCTTTCCCAGTGTGAATTCTGCTTCCACAACCTTTTAAGAGTCACACTGTCAGCATGCAGAAGACATTAGATTACTTGAAGAAAAAAAAATCTGAATCTTAGTAGTCCTTCTGGGAAATTACTGTCTCATGCAGATGTCTTGTTGTAAGTCTATATGAAATAGTACTTCTGTGTACCAGAATCTACTTGAGTGGGGCGGGGCCAGGATATGGGCCCAAATGGTAGCTTGAACTGTTAGCTCAGAGCTACCTGCTGTGAACCCGTAGGGAAAACATCCCCTGGGGACCTTTGTGGTCCCCTAAATATTCCCCCTTAACAGGTAGGGGGAGCAGGGCAGCTCACATGTCTGGAAAGTTCCTGGCTCCAGCAGAGAAGAGGTGGAGGTATCGGAGTGGTAAGGAGTGAGGACAGAGTTAATGCCGTGGATTCACAGCCAGTCTTTTGAACTGACAAGTGGTGGTGAAAACCCTTTTTTAAAACAAAGAAGGTGTTGTTTAAAGCAATCCAGCTGGGTTAAAAGGAGAAGAGAAGAAAGACTTAAGTAGATTAAAAACTGACCTGGTATGAGCGGAATGGCAGAGTTTGGAGAGATGATGAGAGGCAATGATGGGAGAATTGGGGAGGCATGGCGAATGAGGCTTGGATTTGCTGAGAGGAGTTTTTTCCCCCTTGGGAGCAACGGACTGAGCCTTCCCCCCCCCCCCACCCCACCCCACCCCCGTGTATGTGTGAGCAGCTAATGTTTTGTTGAAACTTGTTTAAAAACCTGGCATGGGAAGGACGAAATTTGCTTCTCCCTATATTTGAAGAACTTTGATTAAAGAGGGTTTGTTTTTAACTCTTTTTATGGATGACGGAGGAGGGGGGAAGTAGGAGGAACAGAAAAGAAAGAGAGGAGAGGGGAAGATGGTGACAGCAGTGTCTTTTTGGAGAGGACAGTAAGGTCTTCCTTTGTTTTGGTTTAACAAGAATGATACTTATGGAGTGATTTGTGGATTTATATTGCATTTTTAAACCTCTTATGGAACAGTTGTGGATTAGCCTCACCAAGAGAGGGTGAAGAGAGAAGTTTATGAAGTTTATGAACTGTAAAATTTGTATAAATTGTGGATTGTAAGTGATAGAGATTTTTCCTCCCTCTATTTTTTCTTGAAAGAACTTTGAACTAAACAAGAATAATTATCTGAAAAGAACAAACTAACTGACATTATAATTATGGAACACTGATGGACTGAGTACTTGGATGATTAGCTTTTGAACTTTTGCATATGGATTAGCCTTGGGAAGAGAGGTGAAGACAACAAAAGGGAAGGTATTGACTTTGATGTAAGCTGATTTGAAAACTGAAGACTGACATTGAACATAGTCTGAAAATAGAAAAAAAATTTTCTATAACAATTGATATAATTTGGTATAACAAACTCATATAAATTGTTTCTAATAATTTCTAACTGTTAATGAATAACTGTTCTTCATGTTTTTTTTTTGTATTACTCTATTTTTAAAGGATGGATAAATCAAATAGAATGATAGAAATCTGACTTGTATAGTAGATATAAGCCTTTTAAAACATAGTAATTATTGGTGTATAAAATTATAACAACTAGTATAATAATCAGTATTTAGAATAAGCTGACAGAATAATAGATTGGTTTAAAGATTTGATTCTTGAATTTTGGGGATTATAGCTCTAAAGAAAGTAATGAGCCAAGGTATGGCTACAGGTCAAAAAAAAGACAACACAGACACAAATTCAGCCACAAGTTTTGGAAAGAAGAGGATCTACAGGTTCAAAAACAATGGAAGTGAATAGATTATTAGGAGAATTTCAAAAAATTAGAACTGATATATGGAAGAATTAAAAGCAACAAAGATAGAGCTAAGAACAATGAGAACAGAAATAAAACAAGTTTTGAAAAAGGAAGTAGAGAATCTAAATCAGAGTTTGCAGAAATTAACTACAGATATATCACCAATAGATCAAAAAGTGGAAGATATTTGGGAAAAAAGCCAAAAACTGGAGGACCAGGAAAACAGCTGAAGAGAGAGCAGCAAAGAGATAAAGAAACTATAATGAGATTAGAAATTTCCCAACAAAAGTAGATGTTTGAAGTTAAGGGGTCTCCCTAACAAAAAAAAGAAAACCTACACTAAAAGTAACAGATATTTGGCACCATATATAAGCCAAAGAAGAGCGAGATTTGAACATGAAAAAGTAAAGTTTTCAGAATTGAGTCGGCAGTGGCAAAATGTAGGGAAAACTTCGAGACATTGTGGTTTATTTTACCAGGGAAAAATCGGGATCTAATTATTGAACAAAATTATAAAGAAAAATTAATAGTGGATGAGAATGAAATTAAAATTTTCAAGGATGTACTGCCAAGTGTGATGAAGAGTAGAAAAAGAGTATGCATTTTTGGTAAAGATTCTCCAATCAAGAGAAATAAGATACAGATGGGAGTTACTAGAAGGGCTTTCTTTTTTCTTTGAAGGTAGGAGAAGGAGGATAAACTCAGCAGCAAGCAACGGAATTCCAACAGAACTATCTGAAAACTGGCTCTAAAATAGCAAAGACTAAAGATAAAAAATCAGAAAAAACAGGGGACATGACACAGATAGGAGTGGCAGTGGCAGACAAAGCTAGTCCAATGTAAGAAGAGGAGGAAATGGTAGAATCAGAAGAGAAAAAGAAAAAAGGGAAGTAAAGAAGAACAG
Source organism: Iguana delicatissima (assembly GCA_948472985.1). Lineage (NCBI taxonomy): Eukaryota > Metazoa > Chordata > Lepidosauria > Squamata > Iguanidae > Iguana > Iguana delicatissima. Next base: position 426,750 of record CAOKZL010001719.1, on the reverse strand, counting down.
TAAATATGAAGATAATTTCATGGAATGTATGAGGAATAAATTCACAATCAAAGAGAAGACAGATTTTTCATCACTTAGAAAGATTAAGGCCTCAAATTGTGGTATTATTAGAGATTCATATAAATAAAACAAGAAAAAGAACTTATGCAACTCTAAATTAGGTCAATGTTTGCTTCTTCATATGTAAAGAAAAAAAAGAGGGATTGCTATTTATATCGAAAAAGATATTCAAGCAAAATAAATTTTTGAAGATGAAGAAGGAAGAATATCGGGCATTGAAATTCTAAAAAATGATAAAAAAAATTTATTGGTTGGTGTTTACATCCCAAATGAAAATAAAGCTGAATTTTACAAAAAATTATGAGGAAAGATATCAGCATATGAGTATGAAGATTAGATTTTAGCGGGTGATTGGAATGGAGTGCTGGATATTAAAATGAATAAAACAACCTCTCAGAATAAAGAAGACCAAGCAATGAGAGGGAGATTACCAAAAGATTTCTTTGAGATGTGTGAAGAATTATCTGTTTTAGATGTATGGAGAACTATTTATTGCTAAATACCAAAGATTTTACTTTTTTCTCTGAAGTTCCTCAATCTTGGTCCCGAAAAGATATGATCTTGATTTCTAAACATTTGTTATGAGAGACAAGGAAACAGAAATATTGTCAAAGGTCATATCTGATCATCATCTGGGAATGTTGCAAATCTAAGAGAAGACTAAACAATTCAATGGCGATTTGAATGATAGTTTATTGAATGATGAAAAGATAGTAAAACAAGTGAAAGAAGTGCAAAAAAATTATCTTAAAGAAAATATAAAAGAAGACATGAAAATGAGAACGATTTGGGATGCATCAAAGGCAAATGAGAGGGTTTTTTATACAGCAATGACAAATCCAGAATAAAAAAAGGTGAGAGAAATATCAAGTGTTATTGACCAAACCCCAAGAGAAAGAAAAAAACTTTAGAAAAATCCATTGCAACAATCACTACAGCAGGAGATTAAGAAAATACAGGAGATGGCGATAATAACAACTGAAGATATAGAGAAAAAGATGAAACAGATGAAATTAACTCGATTAAACATGCTAATAAAATAGGGAAATGGTTAGCATACAAACTTAAGAGAAGAAAGAGAGGAATATAATTGTTGAGTTGATATGTGGAAAGAAGTTGATTACTCAACAAGAAAAAATAAAACAGAAATTTGAAGAATATTTTGGGAAATATTTTATGAAATAAAATCCCTACTAGAAGCACAAAAACAGTTGAATAAATCAATAACAATTACTGAAATTGAAGATGTTATAAAGGATTTGAAAGTGGACAAGGCACCAGGACTGGATGGGTTCTCCACACTATATTATAAGAGATTTATAAAAGAATTAACCCAAACAATTCAAGCAACTTTGGAGGAAATTGAAAAACATGGTAAACTGCAATCCTGGGAGAATCTAACATTGTATTGATATCTAAAGAGGGTAAAGATAAAAAAGAAGTTAAGAATTACAGACCAATCTCCTTGCTGAATGTAGATTATAAAATGTTTGTGTCAGTTTTGGCAAAACAGTTGAGACAGATATTACAGGATAAAATTCAAGAAGGTCAAACAGGTTTTCTCCCAGGTAGATATATGAGAAGTAATAAAGGGACAATCCTAAAAGTAATTGAATATTATATAAAAACCCAGGGAAGAAAAACAGCACTCATTTTTTTGGATGCAGAAAAGGCATTAGATAATGTTTCCTGGGCCTTTATACATTGGATATTGAGGAATATGACATGGGAGAAGATTTTTGTAAATGGATTGAGATGATTTATCAAGAACAATCTGCAAGATTAATAATTAATGGAGATATTTCCAAACTTCAAAATTAATAAAGGGGTACGAAGGGTGCCCATTATCACCATTATTATTTACAGCTGTTTTGGAAGTATTGCTAAATATAATAAATGAGGATTCACAGATAAGAGATAAATAAATAAAAAGGAATTGAAATTAAAAGCTTTCACAGATGACGTAATTATATTTTTGGAGGATCCACAAGAATCAATTCAGACGTTGATGGAAACTTTGCAAAGATATGGTCAAGTGGCAGGATATAAGATAAATAAGGAAAAGACAATGATGATATTGAATATGGCTAAAAAAGAGCAAGCTGATTTGGAGAGTAGATCTGGATGTCAACTAAAGAAAAAGATACTTAGGAATTATGTTAACAAAAAGGAACCAAGAATTATTCGACAACAACCATTTGAAGATATGGAAAGAGATTAAAAATGATATGGAAAAATGGAAAAATCTAAATCTATCTCTCCTGTGAAGAATAAATGTTTCAAAATGTCTTTATTACCAAAACTTAGGTTCCTTTTTCAGAATTTACCAATAATAAAGAAAGAAAATATTTAATAAATGGGGAAAAAGGGTCTTCAAAAGTTTATTTGTCAAGGGAAAAAGCCAAGGATAAGATTTAAAACACTTCAGGATGCAAAAAAAAGAGGAGGATTTGATCTTCCATCACTGAACATTTATTATTATGCATGCTATCTAGATTGGATTAAAGACTGGATTCAATGAGAAAAAGAACAACCATGAAAGATTTGGAAGAAATAAATAATAGATTTGGATGGCATGCATATTTATATTACGATAGATTAGCAGTGAATAAACAGTTCAACAATCATTGTGTCCGAAAAACGTTGTTAAAGGTTTGGCTACAAATAAAGCGGAAATATTATACAAAACTTCCAACATGGACTTCACCACAAGAAGCTTATAAAATTGCTCCAACAAAACAAGGAAATTTATTAACATATCAAGACATATTGAAATGGGGAAAGGGGGTAAACCAAGAATGTGTACAATGGAATGATTAAAGGCTGATGGGCATGAGTTAAATTGATTCCCATGGCGACAACTAAAAGAAAGGATTAAAATGGATCAAAAACTGTATGGATTTGAGAGAAAAGAGAATGAATTAGACTTATTGATGAAGGGAAATCAAAAGAAAAGAATTTCAAATCCTACAAACTATTGTTGAAAAGAGAAAAAGGAATCAGAAGTAGTTAACGATACAATGGTTAAATGGGCTCGAATGTGGGACACCCGATCGAATTAGAAGTTTGGGAGAAAGTATGGAAAACTACAAAAATTTACCCCAAACTTAAATTTAAGAGCAAACTTTTACAAAATGTTACATAGATGGTATATGCCCCCAGAAAGATTGCATAAAATAACTAAAAATGGGAATGTGAAATGTTGGAAGTGTGATGAAAAGATTGGGTCTTTTTTTCACATGTGGTGGACTTGTGGAAGGGCAAGAAAGTTCTGGAAGGGGATACATGATGAAATTAAAAGAATCTGTAAAATGAACTTTGAATGATACGGAATTTTATTTGTTAAATATGTTAGGACAACAAAGTGAGATTAGAAGTAATCAGAAGATATTGTTATATTTATAACAGCTGCAAAGTTGACATATGCACAACATTGGAAAGAAAAGAAAGACATTCATTTAGGAGAGTAAAAATTTAAAAATTCTGGATATGGTAGAGACAGAAAAGTTAGCATTTTCATTGAAAAATAAACCTATCCAGAACTTTGAAAGGGAATGGAAAGGAGTTTTGGAATGGATAAAAATTTAAAAGTATATGAAAGCAAAGAAAGAGAAAAATGTAATTGTTTTCTTCTGTAATGTAACTGTTATTCTTTCTTTTTCTTTTGGTAGATGGAAACAAAGAAGACTCAAATGGAGTAAAATAAATGGAAGCGAGGGGGGAGGGTGTGATATATCTGATAATGAGGTATATGTTTTTTATGCAACGAAACTTTTAATAAAAATATTTTTTTTAAAAAAGAATCTACTTGAGGTATGCTTTGAACAAGTACGTATTATAAGTGCCCATACTCATGCACATGAGAATGGAAAAGCTATTTTTTAGGATAACATTTCCAGAAACATTTGTATACTTCTCAGTTTCATTATTGCTCTGTATGCTTTTTAGCAGCTACATGAAGCCATTGGGGTGAAGTCATCCAGATTTTGGGTGATAGGTATCATCAGAATGTTGGATGTCTCCTAAAAATCTTAAAGTTTGGACATTCTCAGTTCAGCAGGGTGAATGCTGGTGATGCCCATCTCTCTCTCTCTCTGTGTGTGTGTGTGTGTGTGTAAGTTCTAATTCATTGCTCTGGATTGGATTGGATTGGATTGGATTGGATTGGATTGGATTGGATTGGATTGGATTGGATTGGATTGGATTGGATTGGATTGGGTGAATAAACTGAGGCTTAATCCAGACAAGATAAGAATGCCATTGGTGAGAAGGAAAGCTGATCTGGACTTGGGATCACAACCTGTTCTGGATATGGTTGCACTCCTTTTGAAAAATAAAATTCATAGCTTTGAATTGCTCTTATACTCAGAGCTGCTTCTGGAAGTCCAGATGGCCTTTGGTTGATCTGCCAGCTGCACCCTTTCCTGGAAGGGGGTGGATCTGGCCACAACAGTTAATGCCATAGTTACCTCCTGATGTAATGAAATCTACCTGTATCTGTCCTTGAAAAGTGTTTGGAAGCTTCAGCTGGTACCAAAAAAAGTCTGTTCTCATGTATATGTATTAGAGACCACATAACACTGATTTTACAGGAACTTCCCTGGCTTCCAGTTTGCTTCTAAAGTCAATTCAAGCTGCTGATTTTGACTTACAAAGCCCTAAATGGCTTGGAGTCAGGATATTTGGAAGATCACACCCTTCCATATGGGTCTCCCTGAAATTTGAGATCCTCAGTGGAGGCCTTATTATATGTCCAAACACCTCATGAGACTAGGACCATTTCCACACAATGATGCTCTCCTGCATCATCCTGTTACAATCCTGGCAGCACCTCTGCTGAAATGGGGGCATATCCCAAACACTCTTCTCTGCATGTGACCAGCTGCTGGTGGAAGGGAGTATAAGGGAGATGCTCCTTCCTTCTGCACTACAGCTGATCTTCTTCCCATGTTGCAGTGGGGAAGGAAGCATATAATCGTCTTTCTGCATGGCCCTTCTGCATGGCCAGAAGTGACAGAAGCCTTGCACAATCTGGGGTCAATAATATACCCCACAATCATGCCAGCTGGCAATGTGAGAAGGGTGGGACCATGACAACTTCATGCGGTAGTGTCGTCATGGTCCCGCTTCTCTTGTATCCCCGCCAGGAAGACACCATCCTGCAGAAAGGGCCTAGGACAGGCATGATAAGACTTTCTCTGTAGAAGGACGACAAATGTGGACACACTTATCAAACAGAGTTCTTTCTCTTCTGAGTTTCCAATGGGCAGGTAAGAAGTGCTGTTCTGCATGGCCTTTGGTCCTTCAAATTTCTCTTCTGTTTTAACTGTCTGGTTTTTTTAAAAAAAATAAGGAGTGTTTTAATTTATTTTCAATAGTTTTTATCCATGTTTTAATTTTAATTTAATGTTTTGAAATTTTTAGTGTGCTGTGCATCACCTCAGGGCTCTTGGGAGAGGTGATATTTGAAGTGCCTTAAACAATCAAACAAACAGTTCCCTGTGACCTGGCGGCCTTTCACACTACAGAGTTTTAGCAAAGTAATTCCATGTTAACTGTCATGGCTTCATCCTATGCAATTCTGAGCTTTGTATTCTGGTGAAGCACTGGAGCTCTGTGGTTGAGAATTCTAAACACCCTTCCTTAAACAATAAACCCCAGGATTTCATAGGATGTTGTCATCACAGTTGAGATGAAACCATAGCACTATAATTGAGTAGTATGAAAGGGCCCCTGCCAAGTGCACTTTTACGGTGGTTACCATGCTAAGGAATCTCGTCTGATCTGAAATGGGCCCTGCTCTAGCCACTGTGCCCCAGTTGGCACTGTTAACTCTTGAGACTGCAATATTTCATAAACTTTCATGATGATAGTGATGATGATGGGAAAAAAAATAAACTGCTTAATTTACCACAAAAAATTGCAATGCCTGTATTAGCCTAGAAAGTCCATGGAAAATTAATCAGTCTGCTCGGTGGTAGCATAGCATACTTTCCCATTTATAAAATGAATATCACAAAACTGAAAGCAAAAAATGTGGTTATGCATTGAAGAACAGAATATATTGAAAACAAAGGTTATTTTTCTATCTACAAATCAGTTATAAGATGTTCCTTATATCCTTCTGAATCACAGCTACTCCATATACTGACAAAGCCCAAACATTTAAGCTGCAAACACTACAAAACACAACATTATAATACAATACAACAATACGACACAACATTATAACCAGGGAAATACAACATCTGGTTCTTTATTCCTTAACCTCATTTTTATTCAATTATTTTGTAGAAAGACAAGGATACCAATGGATTTGCTGATGCTGTGATGTACAGCAAAAAACAATACATTATATCTTTGTCATTATCTGTGCCCTATAAGTTACACATTCTATTGATAAGGCAAAATACCACAACTGAGTGGGTAACAACAAGAAGTCAAAATACCAAATTTTATGCAAACTTGAACGTTACTTACTAAAAGAATTACTGTTATGTACAATCCAGCATGCTTTGCTGATATGATAGAAGCCTTCTGAACACACTTATTTTTTATGCTCAGACAATTCATAAAGCACTGCAACAATCTGCAAAGCCCATGCACATACAGGAGGGTGGTATAAAGATACCAAAGTTGTACATGTAGTTCAGCCAAAACCAAATTCTGGAGTGGATCATTCCTGATTTTGTTCACTCTCAAATAGCTCAAGATCAGGAGGCTTTTCACACTGAACAGTGGTAGCACTATAAGTCTACTATAACTACCATGGTTCCTTCCTGTGGAATCCTGGGATTTGTATCTTAGGGAGAATTCTCAGTGAGAGTGCCCTAGTACTTCCCCAAACTACAAAAACCAGGATTCCACAGTATGTGAAAGGGCCCTAAACTATATTCAGACTGGATTGTTTCCAGAGCAGGCCAAGCTACTTCGAAGTATTCTGGTGCTTATAATTCTAACTAATATTTTGAGCTGGAATAAGAAAATTTTACCCTCCCCCCAATGTTGCAGTTGTTGTGTGCCTTCAAGCTGTTTCCAACTTATGATGACCCCAAGGCAAAACTATTATGGGGTTTTCTGTGGCTGAGAGTGTGTGACACAAGGTCATCCAGTTAGTTTTCATGGCTGATCAGGGAATCAAAACCTGGTCTCCAGGTCATAGTCCAATGATCAAACCACTACAGAATGCAGGTTCCCTACCCCCAATGTAGAACACTAATATTCTGATGGAAAGAAGCTGGTCAAGAAGCTGTAGCTTACAGTCTGTGGCTAGAGTCTCACTGAGAGCTCCAATCATGGCAGTTTTAAGGAGAGTTTGTGTTTATGTCCCCAAAGTCGTATATTCTGTTTCATATGCTATCCCATTACTTCTTTTAGCATCTGCTTGGGGGTAGATAAAAACTAGAGAGAGACTGGGAAGATCTGAGGTCTCTATGCACGATAGCCTTATCTTACATGAAATTCTGGTATTTTCCATTATGGGAAAATACCACAGATTAAAGGATAAGCAGAGTGTGAGGTCTACACAGTAATAGTTACATCTAAAATGTTCACACTGTCCAGGATGGGTTAGAGGGTGAAGGCAGTCAGATTTAACACTATAAATGCCACAGCTGTTATTGCTTTGTACCTTCAAGTTGGCTCCAACATATGGTGATCCTATCATACGGTTTTCTTAGCAAGTGGTTTGCCACAGCCTCCTTCTGAAATTAGCCTAGATCATTTGGTTCTCTAGCTGTCTCCCATGCAAGTCTTAATCAACATGACCTTGTTTAACTTCCTAGATCAGACAAGATCTATTGTCTTCCATATTTTGGCACTGCTAAGAATCACAGCAGGGGCATGTAATGTGTTTTGTTTTACTTTGTGGGAGAATCACTATCATGAAGGAGAAAGTGTGATCTCTTTACTCAGTCTTTATAAAACCTGTGGCACTCTTCCATGGGCCCGTTTTCCTCAGCAGTAGAAAGATAGATGTTGCAAAGCCAGATCAAGCAACACCATTCCATATTTAAAGGCAAGTGCTCTAATAAAGAGGAGCATCAAATTGCCATGACAACTGATGTTTCTTGGCAGGCGATGAAACAAGACTCTGATCAGAAATTGACACTCATTAACACCATTCTAACTGTGCTGGGTTTCATGTTCATCTGCTTGTGATTTTTGATGTTTGGAAGTCATACCCGCGAAAGAGTAAAACTACGTATCTAAAACTTTTAGAAGGCAGCTTATATTGTTATCATAAACAAATAAATTGAATCAATGCTGACATTTATTTATAGCTACTGATTTCTACTCCTTTCTTGTAGCAATCACACTGATCTTGTCTCTTTCTAAAGAACTTTTCTTATATATCCACTGTATACCACTAACAGTAAAGTGGTGTGAAAAAGGGGAGAAAATAAGTTGTTGGGACATGAAAGTTGAAGGGTGTAGTTGTTATTATGGAAATAAAGTTAGCATAGTTTATATTCTGTTGTCTTTTTTTTTGCAGACTGAACACATTTTCTCATTACCAGAAGTGGCAAGACAACAGCACCAGTGCAAAACGTATCTACAATGACATCCTGTAGTAAAAGTCATGTCTTTTTTTCATGAAGTAAAATTGCTTGTTTTTAAAGGCTGCGCTTATTGGATGTATCATCATTCAAGGAGTGAGTGCTGTCTTTGCATGCAGAAAAGTCTCAATTCCAGTCTCCAATACTTAAAAAAGGATCAAGGAGTAGGTGTTGAGGTAAACATCTTCCAGAAATCTAGAAGAGCATCTGACAATCAGAATAGATTGACAGTGGTGGGCAAAGTCAAGGTCTGGGGCCACACATGCCTCCGACTCATATGAACTTGATAGAGTCTCTCTCTCTCTCTCTCTCTCTCTCTCTATTCCCTTTACATAGGTTAAAGGACCTCCTTTTAGCATTTAATATTGGGGGGGGGATACATTTTTTCCCAAAACCAGTAGTGGACTTCTGGCCTCTTTCAACTTTTTTTTTGGGGGGGGGGTGGATTTTTGGCAGTTACTGTGACTGCTCCCAAACCCTCAGCAGTTTTCCACTCCTAGAACAGACCATACTGAGCCAGATGAACACATAGCTGGTGTGTCATGGAGCCCACCTAGACTTCAAGTAACTCAGATGGATCCTGGAGTACTTGCAAGACATTTAGCTGTTCTTTCAGTGGTAGTACAACCTCATCCAGAGTGGGCAACTCATTCAGTTCCTAGACTTGAGAATCATCAGTCCACAGAACCTCCATCTTATCAGGATTGGCCTTCATTTTATTGGCCCTCACCCAGCCCATTACAGGATACAGGCACTAGTCTACACTTGCACAGCCCCACCTGGTTCTGATTTTAAAGGAAGAGTAGAGCAGGGTTGGACATCAGTTGCGTCTCTATTCTGTCTCTTAGGCCCAATACAAGGTGCAAACTCTTAATTGTGGTGCTAGGTAGGATGTGTGAGGCTAATGGATAATAGCAACTCCTCTCTCCTCTCCCTCCAATCTGAATTGGTGCTGCATCTAATAGCCAGGCGGACATTGCTGAGGCAGATCTATTTTGCCTTTCTCATCCCACCTACTCTTTATAATTCACACAAAGCTTACAAATGGAATAGACACAATCCACTATATAAAAGTCAAAGTTTGTGAATGAGTTTATCTGTTTGTCTGCATCAGGCAGGCAAAGACCTCATATGATTGGCTGTAGCCTGGCAAAGACCTTATATGATTGGCTGGCTGTGAAGAGTCTGTGGAATCCTGGGGTTGGCAGTTCAGGGAGGGGCCTTTAGAATACTCGGTCAGAGAGCTCAGGCCAATTGCTATGGAGAGAATGTGTATCAACAAGAAGGAGGGCAGTGTATTCCCTCAGGAAACCAACCTCTGTATTTTGATAACTCTTAATGCAGATGTTCTCTTATTTTCCCTCAGAAGTGCCTCTGAAGATATAAAAACCAAGAGAAGGGTATTCCATCTCAAGGCCCAGCCATGGCAGGGTTTTATAAGGAAGCTACCCATGCTGTATGCATTCACAACAGAATTTATAAACTGTAACTATCTAGCCTTTCACCTAAAAAAAATATATTCTGGAATAGAACAATAAACTTTTTTTTTCCTGCTTCTTTCTTTCCTGCCTTCTCATTAGGGAAATACTATCAATACTGTTCTGAAGAGGCAAACTGCAAGGTCTTTCTCCAATAAGTCTTTTATCCTTTTAACAAAAAGCAGGTCCCTGTAGAAATTAACACTGAATCAAATGAAGCTGGAAGTGGAATGGTTTGAGGAAATTATAAATAATTACAATTTTAAAAATAATATGTGATTGTCTGCTTTTAATGTATGGTCTGATTTCCCATAAAATTCAAATTCTTGCTGTTATTTCTGATAGCCAGCCTAGAGGTCTGTAAGCCAGTAGTGTACTTTTGAGTACCGCTGGAGCAGAACCTGGAGGTAGTATGTGGCTGGTTAGTAAAATTACCTGTAACATGTTACTACTGGGGTGTAATGAGGACAGAACAGTGAAGCTAGTGTTGATATTACTTGGGCCTCCAAGGAAGGGCATTCCACAACTAAGGTACTACAACAGATCAGGCCCTCTCCCTCATACTTCCACGTGTATGGCTCCTACCTACAGGCAGAGCACGACTTCTCCAGTAGACCTCAGTCCTTGAACAAGTATATATATGGGTAGCTTTTTGTTCAAGTTATTACATGCTGCACAGCCACCAAATGTCCCAATTTGGCATGGACAGTCCAAAGTAATCCTCACTTTTTCATGTCTTTTTTAAATGTTCTAGTTTCTTTCCCCTCCACACACTTTTACGCTTTGGCTTACTTTAGTTGCTGAAAACTGAGTCCCTATCTGCACTACAGATCCTGGGGTTTGTAGTTTAGCGAGGGGCCTTTAGAATTCTCAGCCAGAGAGCTCTTTGGCCTCAGCAAACTATAAACCCCAGAATTCCACAAGGTGTTAAAAGTAGAATAATAGCACTAGAATAGTATAGGGTGGAAATGTCCTGAGCAAAACTGCAAAAGTAGTGCTCAATTAATTCAGCAGGGGAAGAAGGATAGGAGTGCAAAGTCTTGCCCTTCCCAGTAGCCTCAGGAAAAAGCAAACCGCTTCAGCCTCTTTTTCAGTTTTCATCTGTGAAATGTTGGAGAGTATGATTTTGGACTTTTTCTTCTGTGTTTCATATGTATTTGAAAATAATTATTCACAAAAGCAGATGTAGTCCTTGTGTTTTTCTGCTGTATTTTATACAAGATTTGTAGTGCTGATTTGAATATGTATGTTGCTGATGATGAAGCAAGAAAAGGCAACCGCTCAAGTCTAGCATAGAGGATGACCCCTTGTGGATTATTTGATATGTTTTAATGCAGCTATAAATTAAGATCATTATTAATAAATTCATTGATGCAAAATTAATAATGGGACTATCAATAACAACAATAATGGAATAAAATCATGAATGCTCAAATGCTATTGTTTTAGCCATAGTTTATTTTAATCTGTGGTATGCCTCTGGTCCCATTTTGAGAGAAAGGTACACTTCTGCTCTGCTTTAAGCAAACATGCATTTGAAAGCCTGCCAGGGACAGAAAGTTAATAGGATAATGATATTTGAGGTTGTAAGAGTTACACATTTTTCACGTAATGTACAGATTGGAATCTAACCTATAGATCTGTTATATACTCCCCCCCCAGCTGACATGTTACCCTGGACCTGTCACTGAGTGAGTTGTTATATTATCCTTCTTAAATGACACGTTAAATGTGCCTTCATGCTGTTGGCAGGAGAATGAAGGAAACCACTCTTGCAAACACCCTTTGATCTGCATTGCAATTAAAACATCTATAAAATAAGTTAGAAATATCTCATGGTGCCAGAAAAATAACTATTATTTTAAAAAGGGAAAATGATTATTCCACAAATTTGTGAGCTAATGAGAAAGCACCTTTTTGTGTATCCAGACAAAGAGTATAAGTGATGTTTTCATCATTGGTCTGTTATGTTATTCACTACATGAATTAATATATTTGCAGCTTTCAATATCTGCTCATGTTTATATTCATTGTTAGTTTGCAAATGCCAAATACAGTATTACCAGCTATTAGTTGTGAACCAGCTAAACCAGACATGCTTGAAAGCATTAACATTTGTGTACACTTCAGATATGCATAAGTTTGAATCTAATCTATTTTGTACTTTGGGGGCATATAGCACTTAGAATTCACAGGGGTGTCTGTTTTTCAGTCCATACTGTACTCAGCGTATTTTTCTAGGAGGCCATGCATGGTCTGGTGGTTAGGGAGTTGGACTAAGGTAGTTTAAAGATGTAGGTACAATATCTTATGGCTGTTAATATCACTGACACTGAAATCCTGTTTAACTCTCATTGAACATGAAGTTCTAATGGTTTACTTTCACCAAAGCTTGAAGGGATTATAGTAGATTTAACAGAAAAGTGGTTCTGTTTACATGGGTAAGGAACCAGTGTGTGCCACTTTCCTACATGCATAATCAAAGCATAGCTACTGGTGTTCCATGCAGACATAACCATTTCATATATTTCTTTTGTTACTGCAGCTTCTAGGTCACCTTGGCGATAGCATAAAGATATCATTTTGATACCAATAATTCGGCTCTCTTCCACCACCCCTCTTCGCATCTTTGTGAGGCCCCCGGACAAGCACGAAACTAGGTTCAGTGGCTGATTGCTATAATATTCCTAAACAATACAGGCAAGCCAGAAATAGCCAGATCACAGCTTCAGGAGACCTCCTGGCAAACACCCTATTATGTATGTGCGCCACCTACAAAGGACTCCCTGCCCTGAGCAGGTAACTTGACTAAGCTGAACTATCAACTGTCCAGCATTGCGCATTTGCATACTGGCTACTCCTTTGTCAATTCGGACCTAAGTCAGTCATGTTAAATTTTGACCTTTCTGAGGCTTCGTCTCGCGCCTGAAATCCATTGTTCTCACCAAGTAAGGCATAGCCTGCAGTCACACTTCTCCCTATATAAACCCCTGATTCCGAGACCCTCCTCGGATCGCTCCCGAGTTCCTAACTGCCTTGCTGCTGCTCTGCTTGGTGAGCCTCCCCTCAGCTCCACGTGCTGAGTCACATTGAACCCCAGCATCGCTCTCTATTTTTCTGGTCTTCAAGGCAGGTTTCGTATCACCCAATTCAACTATCCCTCTGAAAATCCCTCTATCCCACTCCCACTTTCATTTTCTACAGTTATCTGAGTGAGGGTGTTGCATACACTGTTTGGTTGTATTTTAATAAAAGATCTCATTTATCCTTTCAAAACAGTTTGCTTCTTCACTGGCCTGACCCTGTAGACATTGGGTTAAAGATCCTGCTAAGTTACCCTGCCTCTCGTAATGCTAAAGCAGTGCTCAGAGCTAATTTTCCCCACCTATAGTTGAGCACATTTCCATATCCCTCACGGGACCCCCAGTAAACAGAGTAACACTTTTCTCTTGCTGAAGTGGATGAGGAGGTAAAGTGCACTGGATTTATAAGATCAGGCTTCTTATGGAAGGCTTGTATGGCATATATTCCTGGTGTAGGAATGGAGCACATTCACCTGCTCATCCACTTTGCAGAGATGATCCAAGGACTGGAAGCAATATGGATTTGTGTGTACTTTATCATTTACTTCAGGCATGGGTCATAAGCCAAAATAACTATCTGCATGCCATACCTCCCATTTTTATAATATGTGAATTGCTGAGTTTCCCAATATGTTTCATAATCACATTCAATATCATACTCAAAGGTATATTCAGTCTAAGAGTCCATGAAACAAAAAATCCTGTCATTAACTCTTTGCTACTGAAAAAGTTGTAGAAGCAAGTATTTATTTTACTTGAAGAGAGGGGTATTTGTGGAAGTGGGTAGGGGTTTAACTGCAACACTTTCCATTTCGGTGCCTGAAGTTCAGATTTCATTTTAGTAGAACCGTTATCAATAAAACCACTCAAGAAATCCAGAAATGTGGCATTTTCCATAGAAGACTGCAGATCAATAAACATAGAAAACATGTCCCTCTTGCCACTGCTAAGATTTCTTCACTCCACCTCGTGACAACACATCAATAAAACTGTCTAGGCACCTGGACTTTTCTATAAACTATAAACTCAAGAGGGTTATCAGTCACTCTAATTTAGTTTTACTGAGGGTTTGCCTTTGATTAAAAGCTCTGTATTTCAAATAGTTGCATCTTGGGTGAAAAGATGGGCTGTAAGCATAAATGCTAACAGGGATTAAGGGCATTTCTTGAGGTTTCTTACAAACACTTCTCTAATACTCATAGATTTGTCAGTTTTTTAACAGGTATATAAACCCCCATTTGATGCAATAGGTAAGCACAGCCAAAGTTTTTTAATGCGATTGTCTCTTGCGTTTCCTCGAAAAGAGAGGTCCATGTGTGAGAAAACCTCTAAGGGAGGATACTGGGGGAGAGAGAGTGAGATTGAAAGTATAGTAGGTCTAGTATATCTGTTAATATATTTTGAAGTATTACCACCACTGTTCTACTGCTGCTTGTGGCAGGAAAATGGATATTTTCCTGCCCCACAGGACAGGGTCCAGACGGAATTATTATGTCTAATTTGTCCTGCAAAAGAAATAAGGCATAGTTCAGTCTCCAGTGATTGTCATTTTTCATTTTATGGTTGGAACTATGACCAATTTATGACCAACAGCATGGGTTTTTATCAGCATAGTGCACTTCAAATTATATCTTTGTTTATAAAAACTTAGATTTATTTACCTGAGAGATGTAGATGAAGTGAATCTTCACTGAATATGGACTCGGTGAACTTCTTGCCCACCTCTGTTTAGAAATCAAAAATGTCATGACACCACTTATGCAGTGGTCTGCTATGGGTTGAGAAGGCGGACACACTCAGTTTTTACAAAGACAAGTTTCTAAGTCATCCTTCTGATAGTGTTTTGCCTCTGAGGACCCCTAAAAGTAAGAAATGTAAGAAATTGATGTTTCAGAGCCAACCTTCTCCTTTTCCCTTTTCTGCTGCTTTCCTCTTATTTTCCTCACTATCACTGCTACATAGTCCTCCTCTTTCCTCATAATAACTCTGCAAGAGACATCGGATCTCCACCTTGTTTTTGGATGTGGGAAGCTTTCCCCAGCAGATAAGATTTCCTGCTGCAGATGTTTGCCTAACAACATGGGGAGTATGGCAGAGATGGACATGTTGATGCAACAAAAGATAAGTGTGAGAGGCATGTTGCTTACTGAAGGAACATCTGAAGAAAGCATAAGATAGGTTTAGGCAACCTGGTGTCCTTCAGATCTTTCGTACTGCAATGAACACTCCCATAAGTCCAGCTCAGCATCATAAGTAGTTGGAGATTATGAGTGTTCACCATTTCAAAATAGCTTGAAGGCATCTGTCTGTCTGTTCCTGATTCAAAAATGTCATAGAATGCTCTATTATTGAAAATCTGTGTGACATGGTGCTTGGGTTCATCACCAGAGAACAGGACTGTCAACTCTAGCATCACTCCCACAAGAAAAAGCTACAGCAGTCATGTTACCAAATTGTCTTGCCTGGTTTTCCTACCACTACGAACATCAAAAATGAATTTCACTTGAAAACAACGTTTCTATGATAACATCACACTTGTCAGCTTTGATTCATTAGCCTCATGGTCAAAAATCCTTGCATCATCAGAGTCTGTATATCTGGCAGCAGCTCAGTTGCTGTAAGAATAACTAACATCAACTGAAATTGTAAGTATAGCCAGGTAAGTGTTTGCAGTGTGTGCAGAAATGCTTTCAAGAAAAGGGATGAATTGCCTGTTTAGACTGATTGACTGCATGCCCAGGGGGAAAATGACCCTAACTGACTCCCTATCATCTGAGTACAACTGGACTTACTCTTTTCACTACACACAGATATTTCTTCTGTCTTCACTGTCATGGTCATTCTGTCTCATATCTGTGAACTTTCTTGGTTTCTTCCTACATTATTTGGCGTGTCTTCCTTTCCTATCCTCTGTTGGCATTATAAATATGTATTCCAGCATGTCAGTTATCTAAGATTGGAAGGCTTAAGATGTCCACCTCCATTCCGTTGTCATCATTCTTCTCTTCACCCTCAGTTCTGTATTTTGAACTTGGAGCTGTAAGGTAGTTTAAATCAAAGAGGATACATTTATGTCCCATTGAAGCTAGGACTTCACTAAGGACAATTTATTGGCCATTTTGCCTACCTTGTAATTGGTTGTTCATTTTGGCTACATTTCAGAGGGAAGAGATTTCCTTTTGGAAGTAGGATTGTTTGCCATTTTACTTTCTTCAAAGACTTTTAAAATTTTTAGAAAATTTTATAAAATGGCATTTAAAAAGGTATCTATTTTTTCTATCCAGAAAGTGGTGTAATAACCAGTTGGATATTGACAGAAAATGCACATCTTTAAACATTGTGAAGGTCATTTCCCTAATGGTTCATTTTATATGAGACAGAATGCTAAATATTGGATTTCATCCCCAAAGGAAAAGACAGTAACTGAAGAAGCAGGATTTCTTACAAACATAAATTCACAGTTACTGCCCCATGCAGCCTTGTTTCTGTCCTCAAATTACTGGATCAGTCTTCCGAATTTTGGCAAGCATACATGTTTCTCTTCAGACCTAACTGCTATTTATCTATTAGCAAAGCAAGTGTTTTGCTGTTCAATCTGGAACTGGCAAGATCAGAGGTTTAGTATAAGATTGCACTATTCTTGGAACTTTGCTACATATGTTCCCACTTTATCTGTGTCTTTCTTACTATGGACATTTCCACACTACACTGTTGTAGTGCTCTTATTCCACTTTCAACATCCTGTGGAATTCTGGAGTTTGCAGTTTACTGAGGCCAAAGATGCCCCTCCCTAATCTGTAAATCCCAGGATTCCATAGGATGTTGAAAGTGGAATAAGAGTACTATAACAGTGTAGTGCGGAAATTTATTTCTGTTTAACTCACTATTTCTCAGAATGGCTAAGAGAAATAGTGAAACAATTTGGAGAGATAAAAGAAAATAATTTTAAAAAATAAAATAATTTTAATCACAATTTATCCACTATGTTTCTTATAGTTCTTGTGATATCTGGATCCAAGCATCCAGCAACATTAAATGGACCATCATACTAATAATGTCCTCTAATCTCTACCTAAATTTGTTTTTCTCTCAGATTTCTGTGCCTAGTCTTATTGAGATTCTTTTGACAGCGGCCGTACTGTGCTGTTCTAATTTCTACCTAGACATTCTTTCTATTAGCCATCCAAACCTGAATGTTCCCATCTTGGAATGCAAATACATTATATAGTTTGATATCAGTTCAATGGCCATAGCTCTCATCCTATCAAATATTGTGATTTACAGTTAGTTGAAGTCCTTAAATTCTCTGCTAGTATCCTCCCTTGAACTACGGCATTACAGCACACTCAAAGAGAATTAAAAGTATTTCACCAAAACACAAATTCCATGACTTTATTCCAGGAACCAAGAGAATTAAAGTGGTCCCAAAATGTTATATCTGCATATTTCAAATACACTTTTGGTGCCCCCTATCTTTTCCCTACCTTTCTGCCAAGAGGGGACAAGCTGACTTGCAATAATCGACATAACTAGAAGATTTCTTCATTTCTTTGTGTTTGTCTCTTTGTGTGACTCTTGTCACAGAAAGTATTTTTCTTAGCACACAAAGAAATAGTAACAAGTCATGAAGCAAAATTTATCCTTCCTGTTTCTGAGTACTGCAGTTACTTATCACAATAAATGAATAAATAAAATAAAATAATAAAAGATAAGAAATGAAAGTCCTCTAACTGTTATTTGTACGAGTCCTCCTTTCAGTTAGGGGTAGCTCTTTTCAGACTGTCCTTATTGAGCAATGGTAAGGAAATATTGTTTCTGCTATTGAGCTCCTCAATGGCATTATGTCCTGGGATATTTATGTAAATAAACAAAAAGGGCATTCTTCTGGCAACAGTATACTGCAGGTTCCCCCTAAAATCCTGCACTTTGATTGTGTATGATTCATCTTGCTATTGTATCTTCGAATGAATTCTGTCAGCTTTAACCAAGTGGCTCCTGTTAAATTCAAAAGCCCTGAAGGCTCCCAGTCTCATAAATACAAGGCTATATTTATGGATAACTAGCACAAAGAACACTGTGAATGCTTCTCTGATACTTGATTCTTCAAGCATCTGTCACTAAGAAATATATCCAAACCAATACATTAAGCACAGTATACAGCTGGTCTTTTAGTCATCTTTTCACTATTCGTTATAATTAAAATAATAAGTGGAAATAGGCCTTAGCCACATATATGCAAGATGTTCTGTTAAAACATAAAATCATCTAGCACAGAGCTGGAAATACTTAACAGTCCAGATGACAGCCACTGAGGCCATTTCCCCACTAGACTGTTATAGTGTTATTATTCCACTTTCAACAGCCTATGGAATTCTGGGGTTTGCAGTTTAGGGAGGGGCATCAAGGCTACTGAGAAGGGCAAGTCTTTGCCCCCCTATCGTCCTTCCCCTGCTGGATTAATTGAGCACTACTTTTGCAGGTTTTGCTCAGGGCCTTTCTGCCCTACACTGTTATAGAACTCTTATTCCACTTTCAACATCCTGTGGAATTCTGGAGTTTGTAATTTACTGAGGCCCAAGAGCTCTCTGGCTGAGAATTCTAAAGGCTCCTCTCTAAACTGCAGACCTCAGGATTCCATAAGAGGTTGAAAATGGAATAACAGCACTATGACAGTCTAGCACGGAAATGGCCTGAGTTTTGGTGCTTCTGGGCCGAGAATGCAAATTCTTCTAAATGTTGATCTTGCAAGCAAGAATAAGTGATTTTACCCCTCTAATCATTGGAAATTGCAGAGTTTTCAAGGATTGTTCACAGTTCAAGACTTAAGCTATTTCTGTACTACACTGTTATAGTGCTATTTATTCCATTTTCAACATCCTGTGGAACTCTGGGATTTGTAATCTACTGAGGCCAAAGAGCTCTCTGGCTGAGAATTCCAAATACCCCTCCTTAAATTACAAACTATAGAATTCCACAGCACGTTGAATGCGTAGTAATAGCATTATAACAGTGTAGTGCAAAAATGGCCTTTGTCTGTGCAAAAAGAAATGCATGTGGAATGTGTGTGTGGAGGGGGTGCACAGAAAAGGGTGACTTGGCCAAGATTCATGGAGGAAATTTGTACCCAAATCCAGCTTTGTATTTTGGTGATAAGTAATGCAATTCTATTCATGTCAATTCGATAGTAAGTCCATACTGTTCAACAGGGATCAAGTTCTTCACCATTTCTTTTCTTAAAGAAATCAGTGTGTAATTTAGCAATTTTTTTTCTGCTGTGAGAAAGTCTTTGAAAAGCACATAACATTTGAAATCTTTTCACAATTTATTCAGCACAAAATTCATGTGTGCAGAAAAAGCATCATTTCCCATGCAAGAACCAGCGTTTTCTATTCAGAATGTGCTGTTTTCTATTTAGAAAGTGCTGGTTTCTGTGCAAAACAACCATGTGCAAATTTTGTGAAGAATAAATCCAGAACTGCAAAGATTCCCACCAGCCCATAATTTTTCTCATCAGGTTTTCTTGGCATTCAAATGCCCACTCCCACTTATTTCAACAATTTTTCAAATAATTTTAACGTCCTTTCTACTTCTACAGTACATAAGTGTTTGGACTGGATAATGATGCTCTAATTGCCTTTAATCATTCCAACCATCATTCAGATGGTTCTGAAATGATTCAGATAGCTCTATCTTAAACAGCATAGGAAGCACGTCTGTTTGTTGTATATACTTCATTGCAAAGATTTTAGCAAGCTATTAGTTCTCATTGCTGCAGGTATACATTTGAAAGTGTGGTTGTGTGAGAAAATGAAGAAGCTTTAGTTATAGTTCTTTGTTTTCTTCTCAAGTACAAATTCACCAAGCTCCATGCACCAGTTTTCATTCTTTTTCTGCTTACCCTTTCTGGTTTTCTGTCTCTCTTCAGATCTCACAAAAAGGATCAGATTTGTTCTTGGAAAAGAATGTGGATTTCTGTATGCATATCAAGTACAAACAGCTCTTTTAAAAGATATCTGTTGCATAGAGCTGTACTAAGGGAGAAGAAGAGCGAGTAAACTTGTTATCCTCCCTGAGCTTTAGGGATCAGGCAAGGTTCATAAATCTAGCTAATAACAGTTGCAATAACAACAGTAATAATACGAATAGTTGGCCCAGAGGCGTGTGTTATCCATCCTAGTGGATTTGTCTGTTTTAAATCTTTTGTTCCTTATCGGCTTTATAGAACAGAATTTTATTCACCGGTGAGACTACATGAGGGTTTGCATTATCTTTCATAATTTATACTATAGAACAAGGACTGTTCCTAGTGCTCGATTTACAATAACATCCAAATGAACTTTTCTCCCTAAAGAGAATATGTGAACACCATCTGTTTGGCTAGCAGCAAAGCAAAACCAGAGCAAAAGCAGGTCAGAGAAAAGCATCTTTATTCTTGGAGACATCTCCTCATTTTTGGCTTTCTGGAAATGTAGATTGATATGAAAATAATGTATCCCTATCTCCTACTACAAGTCTCAGAAGCTCCATCTCTTTCTGTGTAAATGATTAGGAGTTCACTCCCAAATGACCAACATGGTCAAGGGCCAGCTAGGTTGACACTGGGCCATCTGGAATTGTGCTGAATCCAAAACCCTTTCAACCTGAGGATGTTGGAAATCACTTAGAAGTAACAGAAATTGCTGTTTTCTGTGCAAAAAGACCCACATTAAATTTTTGCTGAAAATCAGTTCTGAAATGCAAAGATTGGATATTTTGCAAAAAATATTTCCATTCTTACAGTGCAACATACACACAAAATGATGAAAGAGCATCAGATTCTCCACCTGTTCCCTTGCATAATTTTTAAAAGATCTTCATCTGATGCAGGTTTTACTTATTTCATTTAATATATATCCTGCTTTATATCTTCCCAAGTTTTGAAAGCTTGGGTAGAGTTTTCAAGCTTGTACAGAGCTCCCTGCATGGGAGAAAGAAAAGATGGAGGAATTGAAGTTCTTCTCTCTTGGCCAGTAAGACTAACCAGAACTATCAGTTCTGTGTTCCTTGTCTGGCTTCACTCATCCTTCCATGATGGGTAGAGAAAATAGATGGCTTCTGGGCAGGGCAACTTGATTGTCTGATAACCTAGAAGCCTGGCCATCTCCAGACTGGCTTATTTAGGTACCTGAGCCTCCATTTTTGTGGCTGCTGCTATCACCTGACATAACAAAAATTTGGAAGGTTGAAAAATATATTTCCTTTTTGTATATTTATTAATACAATAAGATGAATCACAGTCCAGGAAGCATGATTATCCTTAAGAATGAAGCATATTCTTCAAAGACAAACAAAAAACCTCAAGCTTTTTTTTTAAAGAAAAAGAACCTAGACCTGCTAATTTTACACTACCACCTCTAAATTTCAGTTACATGTGATGAAAGTGTGGTCCACAGTGGACTTGGGTTGACTACTTGGCTGTAGCTGCCCAGCCCTATGGTAAGGAAAATGAGGCTCAAAATGAGTGACAGGTTAAAAATCACCCATTAAGCTTTCTGGCAGAGTCAGAATTCGAACAAAAGTCCAAGTATAACTATTATACTGCATATCAGTCTCACAGATGGATGGATAGACTGACAGATTGCAGTAAATACACAATATAACCAAAATGTATCAGTGATTGATTTGAAATAACAATAGAATACTTGCAAAGAAGCATAAATAGATCACGATAACAAACAATGTAGCAAAACAACCTGAAACAACAGTAGATGGAGTAATGACCCAACAGCAGACAGAGTAATGACCCATCTTTAAAAACAAGCTTTCAATTTCCTTTGGAAAATCAAAGCAGAGATTCATACCAATGCACTTCTGTAGAATTAATGGATTTGGGTGAATGTAGGGAGTGCTCTATATTTTCAAGAAAGGAAGTAAGATTAAACTCCACTTCATTATGTTTAAAGGTAGTGGCAGTAGGAAGCACTAAGAATCCAACTTGCTTTGAAGAAGAGATAAAGGAGAACTGGCTCTTAAGCAAGGATGTATAGAGTCAGTTCTTCAGATGTTACTGAGTTACAACTCCTAACAACCCTTTCCAGAACAGTTGGTGGTGGAATTTGTAGCCCAGCAATGTTTGGAAGTTTTCACTTTGCCCAGTCCATGTTCTAAAGGCATGCCTCAGCCTGCCCAAACAGATGACACAGTGATATTTGGATTCTTCTCCAAAAACCATATTAATCTTCTTCATTTGTCCCACCTCCCTATGTGAGGGGCTGATTCTGCACAACCTCTTTTTGCTTCTCTAAAAAGGCACATGACATTCTAGTTATTCTTTCATAGGCCACAGTCAACTTTTTTACTGGTCAAAACAGCTGTTGTTGGATTCATACCTGGTGGCTATGGGGAGGCTCCACTGTGTTCCACCAGTGAGGTTAATACTCACTACGAGGGTATGGAAGAGGGCCCTCTCAGCTGTGGCACCCAGTTGTGTAATGTTTCTCCTTGGAGACCTTATTGATGCCAACTTTGGCTTCCTTTAGGCACTAAGTAAAAACAGGACTGTTTACTATAGCCTGTCATGGGCCAGGAGTCAGCTTTTCCAGATGAACAGCAGCTTCAATGGAAGACAAGTAAACACAAACACACCAGAAGCTAGCCAGGCTAGGAGGACAGTAGGCTAGGATGAGAGCCAACTGACTCCAGCTGTTTTAAGGAAGGCAGAGGGTGGTGGTCCAATGCCAGAAACAACTTGTGTGTTTGCCAGCCCTTGCCTTTGTGTGTGCTATGTTTTCCCTTCTCTGCCACCTGCCTGGATTCTCTGATCTTCAGACTGTCTGACCTTGCTGCTGACTGGATTCTTGTACTTTTGGACTGACTGTAAAGTCAAAGGCTTTCACGGCCAGAATCTACAAGTTGTTGTGGGTTTTCCTGGCTTTGAGGCCATGTTCTATTAGTATTTTCTCCTGACGTTTCGCCTGCATCTGTGGCTGGCATCTTCAGAGGATCCTAGAATCTTCAGAACTCCTGGACTGACTCTTTGACTATGCTCTTTTGAACTGCTAAGCTTTCTCAGTTGTCTGTTGGCTCTGCACTCCATTTCCTCACAGTGGGCAGCCAGTGGTTATAATATAGCCTTTGGGCCTAATTGATTTAGTTCAAAATGTGCATGGTCTTAAACCGACTGAACTTTCTAAACCTGTTTTAAAATGTTAACATGTTTAATATGTGTTAAATATATTTAAATTATTTTTATTGGACTCAATTGTTTTAACCTGTTTGTATTTGTATACTTGCATACCCGTGAGATTGCATCACATAAGGCAGGTTAGAAATATTCTAATTAATTAATTAATTAATTAGAAAGATTTTAAATGAGTTAATTAATTAATTAATTAATTAGCCTTTTCTGAATGCATGACCATTGCCAAAGCAATGGCAGATCTTGCTTCACAAACCTTCCTTAACTAACTATTCAGGCAACAGATTTCTCTCTTTCTTTTAAGGCATCTCAGGTGATCAATTATTAAGCAAACCTTTTGAAACATTACTATACTAAGAGTAAAATGTAATTGTCTCTGTGTTTTGTAGCTTGTTGTGTCAATTATGTATGCTTTTTCTCTGTTCAGTATAAATTATTGGCACATCCAGATACTTCCTTTCTGCTTATTTATATACTTGCAGCTTTTGAAAAAGTGTGTAACATAACTCTTAAAAGAGGGAGGGGCATGAATAACAAAGATCCTGCCACCATGCAAATAAATCTTAAAATGTCAGCATAAACTCTTTCACTTTACACTATGTACTGATATGTATTATATTCATGTTGGACTTGCCTATATCAGTAAACTCTGACTAGCAAGTGAGCTGTAAAGCATTTGAAATTCCTATTGTGTTTGCCCTTCAGCTTAAAAATCACCTACTTTGAGACTCTGATTATGTTCCTTTACACACTCTCTCACACACATACCTCCTGAAAAAAGTGCACAGAATTAAGAAGCACTTGTAATTGGTGGTGACAAGCAAAGGAAAAGCTAAAGTGATATATAAATGGAAAATTTCATGTATACAAATCACACTCAGATTATTCCCCACTATTCAATCAAATTATTCTCTACTACTAAACATATCCTATATGTCTGCCCTAGATCTACTCTGCTCCAAATTATTTATCTTCACTGCCTTGGTATAAGGCTCCCAATATGTTAAACTCTGGTTTTTGAGGGAGGTGAAAGGGCACTGCAAGGGGCATTTGCAAAGAAGGGGGGAAAAAGTAGTGCTAACCAGTTGGTACTGCATGGAAGTACGGACAAATGTGATGGGTTCTTTCTCTCCAAATCCTGCTTCCTTGCTACCAACATGCCTGCAGTCCTTACTTCTAAAATGGCCTCTCCTCTTCCATTTTAAAAGCCTGAAAATTAGCTGTATGATTGCCATATATTTGTGCTAGCCATAGTTGTAAACACGTAGGCATAAAAGCTGGAGGGGTGCAGCTGGGCATTGTAGTTTGGTGTGTCACTATAGCCCTCTGGTCAAGAATGTTAAATGCCCTTCTGTAAACTGCAGATCCCAGCAGTACATAGGATGGAACCATGCTAGTGAAAGTGGACTCATAGTGCTGTAACTATGTAATGTGAAAGAGACCTGAGTCAACTGATTGATTGAGCAATTACAATCAATGTGAAAAGATAACTGCACTAAAGATGTTATTCTATAGACATCTTCTATTAAACTCAATAGGGCTCACTTTTGCTCACTGCTGCTACGCCATATAATTGGTTTTTTTATATATAATAGTAAGGAATCTAGCTAAAAAATTCTCCCATATGCTTGTTTCAATCATAAGGCTTCCATGATTTCCTGGTGAGTTTTTACAATCAATGAATCGGAAGACAAAATGGCATCTCCCAACTATGGAATTATACCATACCATTTTGGCTAAATGTTCATAAATGGACTTTAGATATGGCCATGATTAAAGTAGATCCATTGAAGTTGATGGCACTTAGCTAGTCATGACTATTTTAAGTGACACTGATGCCATTTGGTCTACCCTAAGAATGATTAAGCCTGGATGCAACCCTTAATACTGAACCTCAAACAGTAATTTGATATTCCTACATATTGATTCAAATTTACCCTCAAGTCATAATTTCTATGTAACCTGTTTAGGTTTTTATTTGACACCATGTGGAGCGATTTTGTAATGGATTGCTTCTTAGATTTCAAGATTATCCATCAAGTCATTACATTTCAGCATATAGTGAGGAACCTCAGAAAGGCCTGTGAATGATTTGAAACAATGGTTATGCTTTTAGCAGACTGCTTTAGCTAAGTCATTTGGTAGCTGTTTTATAGCGTGTTACATTAAATACATTTAATAATAAGTTCTTAATCAATGCTGATAGAGCAAGCTTGATTTGACAATGCATGCTGTTAAATGCATGTTGGGCAGCTACTGTTAAGCAAAGAGAAAAGCAAGAACAGGCAGGCTGGTCATATTTTTGGCTAAGTGCCCTCAGGAAAGGGAAGGGGAACATAAGTCTTTTGAATGTATACTCAGAAGTAATTGAAATAATGTACCATATTCAGTGACACTTACCCTCTAGTATGGCTTGAATCCTGTTCTTAGTGCTGATCAGAACATAGCCAATAAATGAGTTGAATTTAACCATATATTTATTGGCTCACCATTCAAGAATTGATTCAGTCAGCCTACTCTATTTGGGACTAACCAAGAGGATTCTAGTCTCAATGTTGCTATACTTTCAGAAAAAGTGGGAGAGTTATTGTTGTGTGATTTCAAGTCATTTCTGACTTATGGCAACCCTAAGGCAATCCTGTCATGGGGTTTTCTTTTTTTCTTTTTGTATGTTTGTTCCATGTTCAATTATAAGTAAATAAATAAATATCAGTGCAGGGTAACTATAGGGTTATCTTTATTATTTGCAGGAACTGTTTGCTGACTGTGACAGACCCTGTGACAGACCCACTCAGCTGAGATTTAAGGACAGCCAAAACTTTTCTGCTTATCATGCGCAGGACTACCACACATGACAGATTTTTCTTAGTGCTGGTTATGGAGTTCCATCACAGTCTGGTTATTCCTCATCTTTCATCTTTCACTGTTCACTTGAAATATATTTATTTGTATAAGTTTAGGAAACAAGCAAATGTTTTAAATGTCATTGCTGCTTTTTTTTTTCATTTATTGTATTTATAGCCTGCCTTTCTCCCAAACAGGACTCAGGCCCTTTCCACATGGGGGGGCGTGAAACACGGGGAAGCGGGCAGCGCACGTGGAGACAGAGCTTACCTTAATCCAGGTAGCTCTGTCGCTGCAGAGAGCAGTGTGCGTTCGCCGCTCTACATGGCAGCGTCATCTGGCGGTGTCTGGCGGCACCCGGTGGCGCCCAAAATGGTGGCTGGTGGCTTACGATGGCTCTCTGCCAATCGGAGAAGCACGCCAGCTGGAAGCCCGCCCCCGGGCAGCTCTGCATGGACGCGCTTGCGCGCCCCTGCAATTCCCCATGGGGCGCTGCAATGGGCTAGTGCGCGCGTGTTTCATAAAGACCACATGAAATGTGGTCTTTATAAAACACGTGGCTCCACCCCCGCGGCCATGCAAGGGCGGTTTGAGGTGGGGAAACTCCACATTTCTAACCACCCTAGCACACCCCACGGTGTGGATGACCTCCGGGTGAGGTTGTCCTACCCCGTGTTACCCCGTGTTTTCCCCCAGTGTGAAAAGGGCCTCAAGGAGACTTTTATTGCTTTTATTGTATTTTAGCACAGTATATCTCACGTTATCTGATGTGGGCGACCAGCAATTCTATTCCTCATGTGCCAAGGAACAGTAACCTATAAGCCCATTGTTTAAAATTACTCCTTTCTTTCCTGGAAACTCACCAGTGACTGTAAACCTAAGGCCTGGGGACCATGGACCATTGTTGGAGCATGTATTTGCAATTTATAACTTCAGATATTTGTAATTTCAGACATGCATACTTTGCATAATTAGGTATTCATTATAACCAGTTTAACAGTGGATTTTTAATGTAAGGTAGATAGTCACCTTGCATGGGTGAGACAAGGCTTGCTTTTTCTCCTCACAGACTGGTATAGCAGCTTGTCTCCACCCTCCACCAGTCTGCTAAAGCCCCTTATTATTTTATACACAGCTCTGCCTTTCCCTTTAAATCACTGCCTTTATGTAAAAACGGTAAAGCCTTTCAGCTGTTATGTAGAATTATGTAAGGATTTATGGTAGTGCGTCTCTGTTTGGTTAGAAAAGCAAAATTTATAAAAGTATACTATAATCTTTATTAAAATAACAAATAGAATAAAGTATTGGTTTTCATACGTGTGTCCAAGTTCAACAAAACCTCAGAATGCATTTAGACAGTTTCTGTCTCTCTATATTAGCATAAAGGCACAGGTCTGTCTCACACACAGCCCTCTGGTTACCTTTTTTTTTGCCAAAGGTCACTCTCTCTCAGGGGATTCAAAAGTGGTTTGATTTCTCTTCTGCCCCTCGCTAAGCTTTCTCTGAGAAAACACCCCCTCTTTTATTCACCCCCCACCAGTTGCCTGAAAACTCCTCTAGTTGAAGGACTGCTCCTGGGCCTAACTCCCTGAAATCCGACTCCCAAACCAAATCAGTGTGCCTGCCATGTATGCATTTTTTTTCCACTTGTCATGCCCAGGACAACCCCTCCTTTACACTAAAGAGGGTGGACTTCTCTCTGGAGTGGCCATTCTGGTTGCATGGCAAACTGTTGCTGGGTGGCTTCTACCACTAAGGATACCACTCTCCCAAGAGTCCATCGCAATGAGGCATGAATCTTACTACTAGACATGAGATGAATCCAGAATTTTCCGAATCCAGATCTGAATCTCTGGAAGGTTCTGGGAATCCACGAATCTCACGAATCTCCAATCTTTTGAATCTTTTTCTTTAAAAAAAAAGGGTTTAAAAAGCAAGGGAAGAAGGATAATCTCGGGCAAGATGCACTCTCTCAACCTTAGCAAAGGCCCAGGCAAAGGCAAACCTCCCTCTGAAGAAATTTGGCCAGGACAATTGTCGTAGTTTTGCCTCAGGATCTCACCAGATTGAAAAGGACATGAAGGCCCTTTCTACACAGGCAGGAAAATGTGGATTAATCCCAAATTTTCCTACCTCTGTAAACAGGGCCACATACAGAGAAAATCCAGGTCAAAACTGGATTTTCTTTGCATAGCTCCTTCTAGTATCCTGGGGTTTGTAGTTTGCTGATGTACCAGCACACTTTGGCAGAGAAGGCTGTGACACCCTGTAAAACTACAAAGCCCAGAATTGTGTACAAAAGAGCTTTGCAAGAGAGCTATGCAAAGGAATCTTTCAGCTATCCTTGAAATCTCAAGCCTGTACCTTCCAGTCAAGTGCTGAACTTAAATATTAAATGTTCAATTAAATATATTAGAATACAACCCCAGGTGTAATTTCTGAAATTGTTAGTAAAGGCCATTATTACTCCAAGGGAAAAACTCACCTACTTGCTGTCTCCCCTTGTGTGTTTGGTTTCCCAGGTTTTCAGGCATCCTGGTAGCCCATGTTTTCAGGTTTCCCAGTCTCCCATGTTTTGAGGTGTCCCAGTCTCCAACAAACTATTTGTTTGGTGGATTCAAAAGATTTGGTTTGCCTATTGTGGCACAAGGATTCAGATTAATGAATCTCAAATCCTTGCCCAAGATTTGAGGATTTGGTCGGCCCATCCCTACTCACTACAATCACCACCACTACTACCTATACTGTTCTCCCAACCCCCTGGCATATCTAGGAGTCACCTAGCAAACAGAAAACACAATATGTAAGGTGGCAAGCCAAAAATCTTCCCAAGGAAAAAAGTTTCAAAAAACTATGAAAAAATAATGCGAATACAGTTTAGTGTGTACCATACCAGCACATAAGTACAGTTTGGCTTTCAGATTTCTGATGCGATTTGGAGACCTTGGAAACTAAGAAAAACACCAAAATGGTTTGAGCTTGTAAAGGGACACAATATTCACACAGAAGGCATAACAGGCATTTTTATAGAGCTACCCAATTACTTGGAATGTAATTGGACCTCTACAAACAGCATTCCAACCAAATAAGATGAATGAAATGAAAATACCTGTCTGCCTTCTGGTAGGGACTGCAGCACATTATGACTCCATTATGCCAGAGTTCCATTTTGATATGTTTCATTTCTCCTTGGGCTGTTCATCTGCCTTATGCATATTTTAAATAGTGTGGTATGGTCTCATATTAAACAAAAATTTAATTACCTCAGTCTAATCAAGTATTGTAGCTCACTTTTTCTCTCTTGGAAAGAAAGTTCGTAGGTACTCACAGCAGAAATACCATCAAAAACTCTGTGAGATCTTATAGGCCATTTTTTCACAGCTCCAGTCCTGGCCAATGGGAGGTTTAGATTCAGATTTGAAATTACCATGTGTTAGGGTGCATGCACAATATTTACTGTACATATTCAAAATTCTTACTACTGTATTGATTGCTTATGGGTTCCATGCAGGTATTTAGCCTTAGGTAGATCTTCATTATTTTACTTTTGACTGCATTCCTAAAAATTGTGACTCCAAAAAGATCTTTTCCTAGCATCCACAGACTGTTTGGAAGCATATCTTAATGGATTCTCACCTTCTTGAATTCTGTCTTCAAAGTTCTTTTCAACTTTACCATACTTGTTGACTTTTAGTCTTATGCCACCACTTTGGGCTACATTTCCAAGCAATTCAACTGCAAGAAGACCTGATCCCAGTGTGTTCCTAGCCCTACACCATTCACAGGTACCTTGTATCAGTTTTATGTCCTCTTGAACTCTAGTTTTGTCACTCAGGTCACTTACAACAGTTACCAAGGATGACTCAAAGCAGCACACACTTAAACAGAATGGTACCTTGATGGTTTTGCTTGTTTCAATTATAGCAACTGTTATAATATGCCAAAATGATGTTTGCATGAATGCTGTCACAAGAGAAGATGACATTGGTACAAGTAACAGCAAACCAATGTGTTTAAACCAGAGGTGGAGAAAGTATAGCTCTACAGATGTTGTAGGATTGCAGGTTCCATCAGACAATGGTGGAGGCTAGCTACACAGCTAATGGTGAGCAATATGGGAGTTGTACATTGAGCACTGTCATTCAGGTACTATTTTTGGACTCATTTTTTTCTACATTTTAGAGTGTTGGGAACAAGAAAAAGTCCACCAAGGCCAGGACATGAAATTTTGCAACAGTTGGTTCATGAGCACCATCTGCTCATTTCTTCTGCTTTGAAGGACAAAAGGACAGAAGGAGAGATTAAGAAAAGCTAAGCATGTATTCTTGAAGATTATATGTAAGAAACTTTTTGCGAAGGGCAAGCTAGACTAAAGAATTTAAGGAATGTTAGAAGATAACACAGGATTTATAATGTTCCATTGTCTTCTCCAGTCAAAATAAACTTTGAAAATAAATCCTTATGTCTGAGTTGTACTCACCTGAAATAACACAGAACAAAGATAGCAGAATAAAGAAATGTTATTTATTTAATTAATTTTGTTAAGATTAGATAGATAGATATATAGATAGATAGATAGATAGATAGATAGATCTTCACATCTTTTTTCTGATATTGTTTTTGGTGTTTCCTTCACATAACTTTCCTTTAATTCTATTTTTTTAATAATCTGCCAATTCATACTGACCATTTGTTTTCTGTGCTAGTGCCTAATTTCTAAAGCTAAAAAATCTCAAGGTCATTGTTTCCATTAAATTCTTTAAGCCAGTTCAATGGGAAGCAAGTGATTATTGGAAGAGGGAGCAAATAATAATTAGATTCTCCAGTCCAGACCTCCTACATCTAATGTCAGAACAAGGAGAAAGGTTCACTTCCAAGTGCCATGTTTTATGATAGCCCAGAGTTGAGTGATATTCAGGATGATGTGGTGATTTCAGGGACAACACAGGGGAAATCTTATAATTCGTCTCCCAAAAAGAATTGTGCCTCACCCATAGACTTGGAGCTTTTCGCACTATGTAGTCATAGTGTTATGATTGTACTTTAAACATAAGTTCCAGTATTTGTTTTTCTTTCTTTTTCCTTTTTAAAGAAAATCCCAAATTGTAAAGGAACCAAGTATTAAAGTCCTTGGGCCCAAGACTGTCTAAAAACATTTTGCTGTCTGAGGGAAAAGGACAATATGGTGACTGTACAAAAATCAAGCTGCACTTGAATCTTGCTTCAACGATTGCAAGAGGAAATCACACTCCACTGTACTGAAGAGGAGCAGAATACCATTGAAGCATCACAGACGAGCAGATGGTATATATAGCTGTAGCCCTGAAAACCCCATTACTCCTCCCCAACAGCAAAGCGGGTGCCCCATTTCACCTAGTGATGGACCTAGCCCTGTATCTATTTATTTGTCTGATATTTGGCAGACTTCATTCCCTTAGAAGAAGTTGGTAAATATATCCATTTCTGACAACAATAACAGAAAGTCCTGACAGCATTGTTGATATTCCTCCATTTTAATTTACTGAGAAAGCTTTGGAAAGTTAACTACAGTGAGGCCAAGCTTAGTTTCACTCCAAAGGTTACTGTCTAGCTCAGCCTCTGAAATGAAGTCACACCCTACTCATTCCAACAGGAAGAGCTCTAAACTACTCTCCCCCCGCCCCATATGTGCATAAGAAGTAGAGAGATTAGAATAGCCAATCTAATGCCAATGCACTTTGATCTTTAAGCAAAGCAGTCAGGTTAGGTTTAGTTGGTAAGTACAATTCTGTTTACTTGAGTACCACTTGAATGTATTCAGTGCCCACCACCAATTCCAGTAGACCCTGCAAAGCTCACACATGGATATCTTTTTTAAAACCATATATCCTAAATACTCTAAAGGCACTAGATCCTGTCTGATCTTGGAAGCTAAGCAGGATAAGCCCTGTTAGATGGGAGACCACCAACTGGATGGGAGACCACCAATGAATACCAGGTGCAATGTAGGCTATATTTCGGAGGAAGGAATTGACAAAACCAACTCTGAGTACTCCTTGCCTAAGAAAACCCTATGAAATTCACAGGGTAACCAAAAATGGATGAGCAACTTGAAGGCACATACACACACAGCCATATAGATTCCCTGGTTCATCTTTGCCATCCTTGTCTGATGGTTCTAGAATCTATCTACCAGCCCAGCTTCAGACACTTCACCTACCTTGACATTTTTAGGGCTTGTTTACCTAATCTGGAACCTAACTACAGGGATCACACAACTCCCATGGTGCAGCAGCTCCACTGGCTCCAGTCCATTTCCTAGGCACGATTCAAAGTGCTAGTGAGGACTTTTTAAACCTTATATGGCTCAGGTCCATATAGGGTTTGAAGGACTGTATTTGAAAGGCTGTACTCTCTCCTATGAATCAGGTCAAGCTCTGAATCTTCTGGAGACGCCCTTCTTTCTCCCCCATCACCCTCACAGGTACACCTGGTGGGAACACAGGGGAGGGCCTTCTCAGTGGTTGCCCTAACCTGGGAAAAAAACAGGGCATAAATAGAAGAAGAAGAAGAAGAAGAAGAAGAAGAAGAAGAAGAAGGAGGAAGAGGAGGAGGGGAGGAGGGAGGAGGGGGAGGGGGGAGGGGGAGGAGGGGGAGGGGGGAGGGGGAGGAGGGGGAGGGGGGAGGGGGAGGAGGGGGAGGGGGGAGGAGGGGAGGGGGGAGGGGGAGGGGGAGGGGGGAGGGGGAGGGGGGAGGGGGAGTTGTCTTGACAGTGGGCCATTTTTTCATACTATGTAGTTATATTACCATGATTCTACCTTAGCTCCCATGGCTAATGTAGAATCATACCTAATGTACACATACATTACTACCTAATGTAGTTTAGGGAGGGGTATTTTGAATTATCAGTCAGAGAGCCCTAGTATTTCCTCAAAATACAAAGCCCAGGATTGCATATAATGCAGTTAAAAATGGTATCAGAATGCTATAATTGTGTCGTATGAAAGGTCATGTCATTATTTGCCTCTGGTTCTTTGGACATCACGTTGTTTGTAGTAGAAATGCACCTGTCTCTGAGTATGGACTTAACCTGTCAGCTGCATAAACATTTAGGAAAGCATGGGCCTAAAGTGACATTCAGATGACAGAAAATCACATAGGGAAAAGAAAAGTGAAAAATTATTCATGTTACTGTATAATATTGCATACTTAGTTACTTAGAAAGTACACCTAAAAGAGGACAAGGATGGAAATGTTTTGTAATTACAAATGAATTGTGGTAAGTAAAAATCATAAAAGTCAGATTCTACATATTACACGAAAAAAGATGAGGAACAATGAAATCTTTTTCTAAAAAAATCAGTGTTTTGTTGACATTTCATCTAAAATTATTAGCAAAGGTAACAAATCACATTGTGCTTCTGCATTTTGTTGGTAGCTGCTGAAACATTCCTATTCAATTTAATTATGTTATTTATTTAAAGTGCTCTCTGGGAATCCCATTTTGTTTCTAATTGTTCGTACAAAAGAGAACATAGCATGGTTGTTTACTGGTGAGCTCTTAACTGCAGTTACCTGTCACTATGCAACAGGATCCAGCACCAGTTGCAGGCATTTTCAGTGATTCCGAATAGAGCGGATTTCTAAACTGTACTTTCACCTTAAAGGAATACAAACTTATATTTACTTTTAAAACTTGGACTTCTGGATATCTGTAAAAAGTAGATGGATCAGATTAGACTGTATGATGTATTTCCCGTGAGATTCAGGTCACACAACTAGGAAAAGATGGTTTACAGTTGTACTAGAGGAGTGTTTTTTAGGGCCAAAAGGGTAAGAGTTTTTCCTCTCTTTGAACAGAGATTGTTGTATTTCCTTCCATTTAAAATGAAATGGGTAACTGCAAAGGAGCAATTTACTGGAAATCTCATAAAGTTGCTAGGAATTACAAGGGAAACAAAGACTACAAGGGAAACAAAGACTATAAAATCTGAAACTGAAAAGGCAAAGCTCTCTGTGCTGAAACCTTCAGTGCTGAAACCTCCAGCATTGAAAAGTGAAATAGATAAATAGTTTAGATAAAGAGGCTAAAACTAGATTGTATTTGAAAAATCATCCTTAAGAATCGAAGAAGATATATGATAGGAGTGGGAACTGAACACCATCCAGATGTTGAACTACAAATCCCAGCAGACCTAGGCCATTTCCACACTAGTTTGTTTATAGCGCTATTATTCCACTTCCAACATCCTTTGGAATCCTGGAGTTTGCAGTTTAGGGAGGGGCCTAAACCATGTTGGAAACCATGTTTTCCAACTTTTGAAAAACACTGATGAGAGGAATTGTGGACTGATGAGAATCTTCACTGTTTGGACCTTATTCTGTGCAAAATTCTCATGTAGTTGTTTTGTTCCGAAATCAGCAGTTCCTGAATGGTGAATAGTATTTCCATGTGGAAATATTAATTCCCAAATAGAAAATGCTGTTTTCTGTGTATACAATGCTGTAATTTGAGGAATAAATTTATTTGTCATAAACTTACTTATTGTACACTTTAAACTTTGTTGTATACTTTATATTGTAAATTTATTCTGTGCAAAATTTAAAGATGGTAGGTGTGCATAGAAAACACAATTTTATTCACTCAAACCAGCATTTGTTGATCAGTAATTAACATTTCTACATTGAAATATTATTTTCCATGCAGACAATGGTGCTTTCTATTCAGAAAATACTGTTTTCTTTGCTGAACAACCCCATGTGAATTTCACTTTTTGAAGACTTTCTGCAGCAGGAAGAAAACTGCTGAAGTTACTAATTGTAACCATCAAGATGAAGCTTAGTATCTGGAGGGATGTACAAACTAAGACTTTACAAGAAGAAGCTAATTTTTCAGAAGCTTTGGGCCTTTCCTCACTACACTGTTGTATCTATGGAATCCTGAGGTTTTCCGCTTAGGATGGGGCATTTAGAATTCTCAGCCAGAGAGTTCTTTGGCCTCAGCAAACTGCAACCCCCAGAATTCCACAGGATGTTGAAAGTGGAATAATAGCACTATAACAGTGTAGGACAGAAAGGCCTTTTATTAAATGAAACATGCTTGCATTTATCCACAAGTAACCCCATAGGACTCACAGAAGTGGCATGCACACACACACTCACATACACACATGTACAGAGCAGTTGAGTAGTCCTTGGGGCAATTATAAAGCTATACTTTTTAATAGTTACTGAGAATTCCTCTCTCATTCTTTTTTAATGAAAGGCAGGGAATATCTTTCTTGTTTACTGTTCCAGTTACGATGCATTACAGGGTTCTGCATTAAACAACACAAGAAAAGGAGCTTCCTCTTCCTGATGCCTCCCTGGAATGGGCATTTGTGCTGGTTTATGCTGATCTAAAATCTAGCCTGATTCATGTGCCTACAAGGAACTAATATACATACAGATTTTATTGTATCATGATAATATTCTTATAAAAATGTGTGGAAGTTACAGACATTTGTTTGATCCTGATGATGAGGATATGATGGAGATGATGATGACGGTGTTCTGAGGTTGTGGTTTTGATTGATATTAAAAAGAAATAAACCTACCTTATGTTACCCGGTTTCTCTGGGGTCCTGGGAAGGACGCCCAAATGACCAAATATTAACACAAAATTGGGGAAATTAACTGGAGCAGACTCAAAGGCTAGCTAGAGGCAGGGTAACCCAGCAGGACCTTTTTGCCCTATGTATACAGCGTCAGACCAGTGAGCCAAACAAATTACAGAGTAAACCAATTAATGTTTTATTGAAAAGAAAACAAATAAGACAATCACACCACTAACTAAATCAGAAATAGGAAAATGGAAATGAATTTTAAGGATAGGCAATACGTTCACGTAGTCCTGAACAGCTGAAGAAGATAAGACTTAGTAGAATTCCTGGGGAGCTCGCTATACAAACTGGCAGCAAGGCGGGGTGAAATTCGAAAAGTGGCTCTCTGAACTATCAGAACTAGAGGTTTTTATAACAAAATTGTTCCTGTCATCCATGTCATAAACTTTGAGAACAAAGTTAACTTTGAAATGCACCAAAAGGCTTAGAAGTGGATCAAAACATCAATCATGCAGCCCAAGTGCCAATCGATGGACACTTTTTATGGTCTTGTATATATGGGCGCGAATCAGGTATCTCGTGAGATGAAAGGAATAAACCATCCAGATCCCGGAACAACAGCCAAGACTTTGAAATGCTCGCCTGAGAGAAGGGAAGTTGTAATTCCCGTCATTAAACGGCTGCTCCTTGTGTCTGTGTTTCCTCAGGATCCTGGCAAACATATGAGCCAGGGTACCATGGAAAGGTCAAATTATTTGATATCACAAAGGGATATCTAATGCTATCAAAGTTTATGCCTAAATCACAGTTACACTTAGTTGCAACCTTAGTTGCTGAGAGAAATAACATATATTTTAGCTTCTGCGCTGGGTATACAGTATTAATAACATGTATTAGTAGCAGATATTTTGCTTATTTGTATAACACATATTGTAGATATATGTACACATAGGCCATTTCCGCACAGGGAGAGGGAATCGCCCTGCGCCACTACTTACCAGATCTTCTGGCTCCCCGGTCTGCTCCAGGCTGCGTTCTTGTCACTCCACACTGCTCCGGCATCGAAAATGGCAGCTTCCAGTTGATTGAGGGTCTCAACCAACCGCTGAAGCTCGCCAGCCTAAAGCCTGCCCCCAGCAGATCGCAGGCTCGCATTGGTGTGAGCCTGCAAATCTGCACAAGGGAGCAGGTTTGCAGTGGCGCGCTCCGTGCTTTTGAAAGATCTGATTTTTCCAGTCTTTCACAAGCACGCTGGACGACCACTTGGGGTCATTCTGGAGTGGGCTGAGGTGCGGATCTACATTAAGTAGCCCGGACCCAGTCTGCTCCCAGGTGCAGATGTCCTCCCTGGAGGACGGACTGCACCGTTTCAAATACCCCATGCGGAAATGGCCATAGATTCCAGTATATTTTGTAGTTTGGCCTCTACAATACACTATGTCTAAAGTAAACTGCTTTCCAGAAATTGTAACAGAACAAAGGAGGGCCTCTTAACCTTCGATCTTTAGGGTGGCTTGTGGGTTTCAGACCTTGTTGATAACAACATTCCAGACAAGACAAGGCTATAAGGAGTAAACTGATTGATAGGGACATACCAGAACACAAAGGGGTACTTTGAAACTGCTAATGAGACTCCTTGAATGAAACATGAGAAAAAAAAGATACACAAGGGGAAGACATGGGCAGCTCATGATCATTCCTTTTAAGGAAAACTGTAAGTAAGAGTAGTGGGCACTAAATAGTGGGGAGGGGGAAATGTAAACTGAGGCAGGACTTAGGCGAACCTGACAGGCTGTAACCTTTGAGGTCCTATCCAATGGGAATCCAGAGAAGGGAAAACCTGTGATGGGGACAGATAATAAAAACAATTTGTATTCAACTCTGGGGTGTGTCCTTCTCTTTGGGGAACACCCGCTTCTGCAGAAACGTACTTTTAATAAACATTAATGCTTCAGCCAATCCTGTGCTAAATTGTTTTATGAGTCTTTTCAGCTGTTTCTCACAGTTGCACCCTTATCATGGTGCTAAAACAGGGCCTGAAATGCATTTTAAATCTTCAGATCATTGTTAAATGTTTTAAACCATGGCCATTTCCACACTAGACTGTTATACTGCTATTATTCCACTTTAAACATCCTGTGGAATTCAAGGGTTTGTAGTTTACTGAGGCCAAAGGGCTCCCTGGCTGAGAGTTCTAAAGGCTCCTTCTTGAACTACAAATACCAGGATTCCATAAGATATTGAAAGTGGAATAATAGCACTATAACAGTGTAGGGCAGAAATGGCCAATATCTAGCTCAGTTCTAAGATTAACAGATGAAACAGTAACATCCTCCATATAAACAAAAGCAGATCTGTGAGAGTAATAGGCTTAGTCCTTTTATGGGGGGAAAAAGAGTCTTCATTTAGAGACTATTGTCAGATAAAAAAAAAGTGCACCAGTGAATCTCACTGCCAGTCCTTGGAGAAGGGAAAAGGAGGGAGGGGAAAGGACCAGCTGAAACTCAGTCACCTGCACAAAAATTCACAGCCTGCATACAAAAAGTTCATTTTATACTGTTTCAGATATTGCGAGTTGTATGGACTTTAACATGTTTTACCCTGTTAGCTTTTGCTAATCAATTGGTTTGGTGTTATAAAAGCCAGCTGGATGCAAAATCAGTTGAACTGAGCTCTGTGTCTTGATGATGACTGCTGCCTTTTGCAGTCCTTTTTGCTAGTACTCTTTCTTTTTATCTTTCTTTTCCTCTTTTTTCTTTAAACAATATTTTATAATGTGGAGAAGATATTGTCAGGCGTTTCTCAGTATGGGATGATAGATGAAAGGGAAAAATGTTCAAAATGTCCTTTGAAAGCACTGAACTTTTTTTCGATATGGTAATTTGCAAATGTTATGATTTTAAAATTCTTTAATGCGGCTATTTATTTATTTATTTATTTACTTCATTTATGTCCCACCTCTCTGTCTCTCTTTCCATAGGACCCATCTATCTATAGCTAGATAATGTGCTGTTACTGAATAAAATGGTGTGAAACATAAAGCTTGAATACTAGTAATAAAAGCACTCCTATTTTCCACAATACTTGAGAAAATTCTAAAGTTCTGGCTAGAGCAGAGTGGGAATTGTGTGACCCACCCAATGTGCTGAACTACAAATCCCAGCATTCCTCATCATTAGTTATGCCTCCTATGTCTGATTAGAGCTGATGTTCAACAACACGTGGAGGGCTGCATGATTCCCCTGTGCTAAAGCCACAGCCCCCTAACAGCTATCTCTGGTGCTCTGAACTAATTAAAAAATTCATACAATTAATTTCTTTTTCCAGTAATAAACCTGTAACTAAGGCCATTTCTACACTAAAAGTTATAGTGCTATTATTCCACTTTAAAAGCCCTAGAGAACCCTGGGGTTTGCAGTTTAGGGAGGAGCGTTAAATTCTCAGCCAGATTGCTCTTTGGCCTTAGTAATCTACAAACCCTATGTTGAAAGTGGAATAATAGCACTATAACAGTGTAGTGCAGAAATGGCCTAAGTTACAGTATAAATGCAATTGGATGAAGGCATAACTTTAATCTTTTAGTTATGTTTATAGCTAAAAGAAGTATGTATGGTGTAACAGAAATACCACATAGTTAAAGTGCAGGTTCATGCAGTTGCCTCGCTCTCTTTTTTAATGGGTGTTGAGGTACCAGTGAGGTGGATAGGAGAAAAGTACATTTTGTTTTGATCTAACTAAAGGTATCTATTTTAGTTAATTTTAGAAAACATAAAAACAAAATTTAAACAAAACAAAATTTATCTACCCCGGGAGCTTGTAAACATAAATGTAAATAAATACTTTTTAAAGTTGCACAGTCACTCTCTAAAAAGCCTTTACTTTAATATCCGTCAGTTCTCAAAAGGCCATTAGAATTAAAAGACTTTACCTGCAAACAGAAGAAGACCAAGAAGCATTGTTCCACAGCCTAAGAGCAGCCATCTGAAAGGCCCTATCTCACATTCCCACCAGTCAGTCCTGTGAAGGTGGTGGGACTAAGGCCTTTTCTGCAGTTAACGTGGTCACGGAGACATCCTGTGTGGGTCCTGGCATCAGCTGTTCCAGGAGGGGAGCACCACAGGAGTGCTTCCCTCCACACTGGCTGCTGTTGTGTTCCAGGAAGCACAGGGCCATGCCTCTTCCCGCTGCAGTGCAGCTGGGTAGTTTCCCTGGCTGCGCTGGGGCAAGAAGTGCAGCCATTGTGCTTCCAGGGCTTCCCCAGACAAAGTAAGTCTGTGATGGCGATGCAATCAACAGTCATTGATAGGGAAAACGCACCAAATATTTGTGGAGAGACTGTGCTGTCTGGGGATGGGAGAAGGATGGGACAGCAATGGCATCATGCATAAGCATCATTGTGGTCCTGTCCTTCTCCTGCCCCTATGGCGGGTTGGAAGGGTAGAGCTGAAAGGGCTTAAGACAACAGCTTCTCCTAAGGAACTCAGGGCCCTGGCCAGTTCGTATGGAACAATATAGTCTGAACCTAAAACATATTCTTTCAGCTGTAACATCTTTTTATCTGAAATGCAAATTGTGCTTTCTGCACAGTTAGCCTTATTCTTATTGCCCAGCTCTTTTTACAGCATCAATCTAGCTCTCATCTTTTGGGCTTTTGGCATTTTCTATAACATGTACCTAAATTGGGCCGCTTATGAGTACTGTGTATCTTGATCTGAGTAGATCCTATTTGCTGCTCTGCTTCAGGTAACAGAATGTCTTGTGCCAACAAAATTGAGAAGTTTAAGGAGCACATTGTATGCCATGTGATACATAGCTTTGTCCTTATACACCTTGCCACTGTTCCCTGCCCCGTTACATCTTGATGCTTGTTTTGAAGATGCGACTTGTTTGAATCCACCTGCATCATCATTCTCCTTTAGTCAGCTGGCCCTTACTAGCTGCCTTCTTTCTTCTGCCACTAACAGGAATGACAACCACAACATCCATTGCTCTTTCTCTCTCTACTCTTCCTTGACATTGATTGACTGGTACTACATATTCTTCAAATTTCCACCAAAAAAATACATTTTCTTCTTGTTCCATATCTTAGTTAGAAATATGTCTGCAAAGTACAAGTACTGTGATACAGGAGAATGAAAAATTTCATATTTAGTCTGTCTGTCTGTCTCTCTGTCAGTCTATCTGACAATTTATTCACACATGCAGCAGGGGACAAAATTTTCCAAATAAAATGGTGCTAACTGAAATATTTTATGTTTATGATATGTGAATAATGTAGAGGGCTGCTTTTTAAATCAATTTCAGATTTTGGTTAGCTAAAGCCTAGAAGGCAATTAATAAAAAAAAAACACTTACTAACATTATCTCTTTTTTATTTTAATCAGGCTAATTATTTCCCTAGCGTATATGTACATTCATAGACATGTGCACTTACACTCGTGCACATACACTGATAAACATACAATACACCCTTGCAGATAAAAAGAGTATTCTCAAATTCTGTAATCTGCAAGAATATAAACAGTTTAAGTGGATTAAAAAATATTTTTGTTAAGTTTATCAACTAGATTAAAAAAAGAGAGAGAGAGAAATGTAACACAAAAGAAAATAGCAATGACATATATAGAAATAGCTCATTTGTTCTCCAATTCTTAAAAATATATTCCTATTTATACAGTGGCAGCTGGTGGCTTTCATGTCTGTGATGATGAATCTCCTCCAAGTTTAAGTCTGAACTTTCAAAAAGCTATCCAGGCTGCTGACTCTGTTTTGTGGTTGGGTTCAGCACCCTGCCTAGCTCTGTCAAAGTTTAAAATTCAGTAAGGATTCATTATCACTCTAACATGGACAGCATAAGTCACCACTGTCCTGAGAACCGTGACATTTCAAACAGAATTGTTACTGTGTGCTTTCAAGTCATTTCTGAGTTATTATGACCTTAGGTGAACCTATTACTTTTTTTTCACAAGATTGGTTTGGAGGGGGGAATTTTCTTTGCTTTCTTCTGAGGCTGACAGACTGCGACTTGACCAAGGCCACCCACTGGGTTTCCATGGCCAATCAGAGATTCAAACACTGGGCCATTTCCGCCCAACAGTGTCATAGTGCTATTATTCCATTTTCAACATCCTATGGAATCCTATGATCTGCAGTTTAGGGAGGGGCCTTTAGAATTCTCAGCCAGAGAGCTCTTTGGCCTCAGTAAATTACAAACCCCAGAATTCCACAGGATATTGAAAGTGAAATAATAGTACTGCAATAGTGTAGTGCGGAAATGGCCCTGGTCTCCACAATCATAGTCTAACACTCAAACTATTACACAACACTGGCTCTTACAACCTATTTCTCATTCTCTGGATTGTTCTCAATCTCTTATAACTATATACTTGGTTTCTTTAAAGAGACAGACAAGAGAGAATAAGAAGTAGTAGAAGAAGACTGTTTTCCTTTTAAAGTTCTATGGTCCTGTCTTGCTTGAAAGCTTCTGGAGAAATCTATAAGTATGATTTAACACCTTCAGATCAGGATCATATATACACTTACTGCATCTAGACTTGCCAGCACACATGGAACTCTAATTTCAAAGACTACAGTTTCTCACTTAAGAAACAGTAACATGTACAAACATATGATAGCAACAAGACAATTGTCAGGTTCATTTAGAACAGTGGTTCTCAACCTGTGGGTCCCCACATGTTTGTGGACTTCAGCTCCCAGAAGCCCCAGCCACTATGGTCAATGCTCAGGGCTTCTGGGAGCTGAAGTCCAAAAACATCTGGGGACCCACAGGTTGAGAACCACTGATTTAGAACCTCCCATCAGGAATCTATCAATCTTGTTCTCATCCAAATTCTAATTTGGCCATCTCTAGATTTACTCTGTCCCACTTGTACACCAGATTGCTAGCTTTGCTTTTCCTCACACTAATTAATATATGCATTTGTAAAATGTGCACATTTGGGAGCCTAAATTCCAATTTGCACATATTGCTAAGGATTTTCCATTGAAAAGAAGAATGCTGGATTTTTCATAAACATGTTTAGCTGCGAGTATATGTTCAACTCCCTCGCCGCACGGGTGACACAAACTAAAATAATACAACATAAAATAGCTAAAATAAGATACCACAAAAAAAAAAGAAAAAAAAGGGATGAATGATTGTGTTCACCTCAGTAATATGAAAAAAGAAATGTTACACCATTTGAACAAACAATGGATGGAAAGAATATTTGCAAATATTTATTGCCAGGTCAAGGAAGAGAATTCTTATCAGGAAGACCAAGAGGCCAGCAAGACTGTTGTGCAATTTTCTCTTGGTATTTGAACATCAGAAAGTGTGATGGAGCAATTTTTCTTCAGAGAAAAATACATGAGATTTTGAACAACTGCCCCCCGTCCCAGTTTTCTGTGCAGAAAGCAGGTTTCCTGTGTATAAAACTTGTTTTCTGTGCAGAAAATAGATTACTTTTGCAGGAAAACTGTTTTCTGTGCAGAAAAGGAGGGGATTTGGGGGGTTGGGACTCTTGTTTTTCTCTCAGAATAATTCCCCTGAAACACTTTGGGATGTTTGAATATGACAAGAATACTGTGGAAAAATGTTCTGCAGAGAGAAAACTGATGTAATTGTTTCTTCTTGAATGTGAGGATGAAATTGATGATTTACATTCCTGGTTGAGGAATTGCAGCGTTTATAAGGCAGGCAGTATAATTAACCAAAATATTTGTTTGATGCCTGCCAGAAATCAAAGAAGAAATATCTCAAAGATCTACTTTAGCACAGAACAATGAATAATAGAATCATAAAGTTGGAAGAGACCACAGGGGCCATCCAGTCCAAGCCCCTGCTATGTAGGAACACTCATGAAAGTATTCCCAACAGATAACCATACAGCCTCTGCTTAAAAACCTCCAAAGAAGGAGACTCCACCACACTCCAAGGCAGCATATTCCACTGCCGGACAGCTCTGACTGTCAGGAAGTTCTTCTGAGGTTCAGGTGGAAATCTCCTTTCCTGCAGCTTGAATCCATTGC
The DNA here is from genome assembly GCA_948472985.1 of Iguana delicatissima. Classification (NCBI taxonomy): domain Eukaryota; kingdom Metazoa; phylum Chordata; class Lepidosauria; order Squamata; family Iguanidae; genus Iguana; species Iguana delicatissima. The sequence goes on along the minus strand of CAOKZL010001719.1, from coordinate 382,938 downwards.
TTCTTGTCCTAGTCTCTAGAGTAGTGGAAAACAAGCCCGATCCCTTCTCGACATGACATCTCTTCAAATATTTCAACATGGCCATCATGTCCCCTTTTAAACTTCTCTTCTGCAAACTAAACATACCCAGCTCCCTACGCTGCTCCTCATAGGGCATGCCTTCCAGACCCTTCACCATTTTGGTCCCCCTCCTCTGGACATGCTCCAGCTTGTTGATATCCTTCTTGAAATGAGGTGCCCGGAACTCCAAATGAGGTCTAACCAATGCAGAATAGAGTGGTACCATTACCTCCCTTGATCTAGACACCATACTCCTATTGATGCAACCAAGAATCACGTTGGCTTTCTTGGCTGCCACATCAAACTGCTGACTCATGTTCAGCTTGTGATCTACCAAGACTCCTAGATCCCTTTCAAGTGTACTGTTATCCAGCCATGTGTCTCCCATCCTATATTTGTGCATTCCATTTTTTCTGCTTAAGTGCAGGACCTTACATTTCTATTTATTGAAATTCATTTAGTTAGCTTTGGCCCAGCTCTCCAATCTGTCAGATATCATCATTGGTTTGGCATGATTGTTAGTTGCTATACCATCCATACTGATCCTGCTAATAGGTTTGGATGTGGATATCAGGTGTGTTATCTCTCACAAACACAGTAATAACCAAGGAAATCTGACATTTGGAAGTGGCTTAACACTGTACTGAGAAGAAACAAGCCTCAAACCCACCCTGCACCCAAATACCACAAAATGTCATGACATTATTTTTTTCACCATTATGATATTTATACTATACAATTGACATCAAATGTCTCAGAAATAAAGAAAAATCATGTTGATATTAAAGCTGCTTGCTTTAATCATCCATCAGTCACATTTGGGGAAATGATGGACTCCAACCCTCCCTATGGACAGTACTGCTTAACAAACAAAAAAAATCTTACAAATTAACCAGAATATATTGCATAGGTATAACTGTAATTGGCCAGAGTTCAGTCTCTCCTACATAAGTGGTGGATATTTTTTTTGTCCATAGTTGAAGACTATGGAAGTAAAATTGCACATGCAGTGTCACTGTGAATGTGGATATGCATTTGGTTACTCATTTGATTGTGCAACACTGCCATACAACACAATGTTGTATTGCCCTATCAGTGTATAATTGACCACTGTGTAAAGACACACTAAGGCAAATTAAATGAGTACAGAGAATTTCAGATTCAGGGACACTAGCTAATGAACAGTTTAATGTCACATAGCCTACATATGATGGTACTGTATGCTACAGGACTGAGAGTAACTCACCCTTTGTTAACCCACAACAAACAGGTAACATATGAAACTGAAATTGTAGATTTCAGTGGATTCCTACGATTTCCAGATTTCCAGGGAGCCAGCAGATCAGACTGCGACTGAGACATTCATGTACAAACTAGAAATTAAAAGGCTGTTTCTAGACCAATTTGTAGTTCTTAATAAATGAGTTATCATTCTAAGAAATGTAGGTGTTAGGCCCCAGTGTTACAAGAGCAGTGTGGTTGCCCCTTCCATGTGTTTACTTCCTTCCCTATGTCTGAACTGGTAATGTTTGAATTGGGGAGATCCTGCAGGAGGTACAAACCACATGCATAGCTTGAACAAACTACTTTTGGGACTATAATTCTATATTCTCCAACAGTCCTAATTTGTCCTGGGCAATTCTCTGTGCCCACTTTTTCAGTTGCTTTTAAAATGTCCCAGTTTCCTCTCCTCCTCTCACTTTTCCCCTTTGTCCAGGGGTTGCTTACATTGCTGCAAACTGAATTCAAAGTGTAAAAATAATTTGCACTCAGTTAAGTCTGCAGGGAGGAGAGGAGGGGACAGAATTTTACTTTTCCTTGTAGGATCAGGCAAAAGCAAGCAGCAGAAGTGTCTCCTTACTTGTCTTTTTATTAGCTCATTAATAACTTTTGACCACATTCTAAGCTTGTTGGCCACATGTGAAATTCTGGAGGGTATGTAACTCTCAAAATCCACCAGCCAGCATGGCCATATATCCAAGCTCTGAATGGTTGCTTCTTACACTATTCCTCATTTGGAAGGCAATGCGATCATGGAAAGCAATATTTGTTGTTGCTGTGTAGTCATTAACAGAGATGTAAAAATGACTACACAGCAACAACAAATATTCTTCTCTGTCACATGAGAACTGCACCATATGAAAAAACACATCTGTGGATTGTTCCCCCTCTCCTGAATTTAATAGAGCCTAGTGTTGATAAAAATAAATAAATATGTCCAGTACTCTGAATTTGTTAGCCCTCCAGCACAGGCATTCAGAGTTGTCCAGTCCAGCTGAGCTCTTCCCACTGAAGGAAAGAAAATAAATAAGTTTTGTTCCCAGACAATAATAAAATTCCCTCTGCTACCCTTCTGCTCTTTTTCTGCCAGTTTCTCTGTGACAATGCAGTATTTTTGATTCACTGGGTTCAATGAACTTGGCTATTTAGGTTATTAGTTCAAAAGCATCACTCCTCAAACCCTGCGCAACTTTCAGATAAAAGGGTCAAGGAGACTCCACCTCCTAATTCTTAATTTCCCAGAACTCACTGCACAGGAATAAATATCTTCACTAGGTATTAACCTTTCTTCAGTTATTCTGAAAAGCATTTTTTCCCAAAATGTATATGTTTCCCTCAGCCCTCTGAGATTGTGCAACACAGTCAGGGTTTCTCAGGAACTAGTCCGATTGATTTCCCTCATGTGCATCAATTTGCAATTTTCTTTTCTTTTATTTTACTAAAAGAATTGGGTGAATGTATGAGCTTTTTTTTTAGATCCCAACTTTTTAGAATAACTATTGGCCTTGAAACACTCCATCACTATGCTGCTGCTTTTCTGGTGTTAGCAATTACTTCTGAAGTTTCTGGAAGCCATGTTTTCCAAGTGATAGACGCAAGAACTGTGACTCCCCTGGAGGCCTGGGAAGAGGCAGTAAGAACACTAACACCAAGTATTTTTGAAAATTATATTGAGGCAACTCCAAACTCAAGATTGTGAATTTGAGTAGCCCCTAATGACAAAATGCCTTAGAAATACAGGGGAAGAAAAGAAATTAAGGGGATGCTTGAGAACATGGAAGTAACGCTGCCTTTTAACAAATATATTTTGGAATCTTCCTCTGAAATAACTGCAGTCAGGCATCAGGTGGTACAGTGGATTTAACCAGGGAGAGAGAAATCATTACTCTGGCATAGGTGATTTGGGGCAGGTCAGATTCCTTCAGCCAAGTCTGCTTCACAGGGTTGCTGTGGGAGTTTTTGAAAGGAGAGTGGTATAAAATAAGAGTACAATGCGTACTGACAATTCTTCTCATCCTTGACAAAAAGAGTGTTTTACTGTTTCAAGTCAACCCATGAAGAAAATGGTCAAATCTCACAAGATTTTCTGTGGTGTTTCAGGACATTTTTTGGTTAAAAATTGATTTGCTGTTTATCTGCCAGCTCAAACATGTTTTGTTTTTGTTTTTTTTGTCACAAAAAGTTCCTAAAGTGTGCAAAATGTTTAAATAATGGCCACAAACTCATAATTTCATTTAGGGGCAAGCAACCTTGGAAATTATTCATTCTTGCATACCTTCCTGCATGGAAAAATGAAAGAAGCAAAGGTTTATGTCCTTCATATACAACTATGATTTAGACAATATCAGGCAATTATTAGGCCATTCTTCTGAAATGAGGGACTGTAGATTCCTTTTCCTCAAAAGAAACTGAAGAAACTGAACATAAAAAAAAGGACAGTTCAGCAGAAACTATAAAAATATCTCCAAGAGAGAACACCTTGGCTTTTCTTATAGTGACCATCATTGATATTCTAGAGGAAAAATATATAGGCTATTATTCTACTTTGGGGTTCTCAACATAAATCTCCACATGAAGATTTATGCTTTGACCATGCTATGAAACACATGTGTCACATGGCAACACTGCATAACTGAATGCACAACTGAATTTGCAGTGGAATGAGCAATCAAATTTTGCAACCAAATAAATAAGCCAATGCAATGCATGTGTGCAATAGATTGAGGCACAACTCCACTTATCCAACCATGACTGAATATAGTTCTTCGCAGACGAAATGTCCAACCAGTTCTCTGGAAACTGATGCATTGTAAGCCACCAGCACAATTCCAAATGCAAGATCATCTGACGTACTCATCATATTCACTTCCTATTATCCCAGGATTACTTTTGTGTCTGATACTTCATAACATGGAGCTTAGCAGAGTTCTGCCCTATTCTGTGGCACTCACATCTTATAATGGCACCTACACTAATCCTCCTCTTATACCAGAGTCAGAGGGATTTAATTTGGGGATTCATTACTCTGCATGTTTTTCCTTTAGGTGGAAAACAGCTTCAGGTTGAAGAACAGAAAAAGAAGAAGCAATGTTTTTTTACAAGCTCCTGTGTGATCCACCTTTCTTTTGGTCCACTCTAAGATGGCCACACTGAGATGGCCTCCAAGTCAAATCTGTGTTTTTGCCCGGAGAAATAGCAAATATTACATTTTCCTATCTTTCTCTTATTCTTTGTACTACATTTGCTTCCTTTCTTTCTGATTGCTTATCTGTTTGCTATCTCTCTATATTCCTCAAGTAATATCTCAGATGAGCTTTGACCTCAGATAATGAGATAATGTCTCTGATTTTTCCTTACTGAATAACATTTAACAGAGATCTGCTGCAAGGACTTGGCAAGGTGTGTGTTTCTGAAATGTTGACTTTCAAATTTATCATGAGTCTGGTTAGCCTGAAGTTCAGATTTTTCAGGCTGCCTATAGCTTAGAAATGATGCTCCCCAAGAGCAATGTCATAGATTGGCCAGCTTCCTTTGCTTATGGCATTGCTTCTGATCAAACTTCAGAGACTTAGATGTACATAATCAGTTTGCCTACATCTCACATAAACTGAAGATCATAAACTGGGAGACCAGAGCTTGAATCCCTGCTCAGTCTTGGAAACCACTGGGTGACCCCAGGCATGTCACACTCTCGTAGCCTGCAAATAGGGCAAAGACATGAGACTTGCCTGAACGAATCTCAATAAATTAAGGAAATAAAATAATAACACAGCACAAATATGCTACAGGTACAGGACACATGGGTGAGAGGCATGATTGCCATTCCAGTACACCAGAGAGTTTGAAATGGAGCATCCTGAAAGAAAGTCTGTCTGTCTGTCTGTCTGTCTGTCTGGCCTCCTGAACACTTTGCAGTATTTTATGGTAGCTCACTTTTGTTATGGCAAATTGTCATTTACAGACTTATCATCTCTGAAAAGCATATGTGTATTGGATCTGTTTCTTTGTGTTACTTTATGGTTTGCTAAACCAAAAACATGGACAACTGTAGGCACATGATATTTTTAACACAAAAGATATGTGTAGCTCATGGACCACTAGGGGACTGTGATTTTCTAACACTGTATGTTGCCAAGAAAAACATTATCTTACTGAACAATGTTGTACATTTCTACCATAGGAAAATGATTTGTGGGAGAGGAGGAGTATATTTAATCTCTGTATGTTTGGTGCATACAAATGTCGCTTCTCTCTCATGTTTCCTTTGTAATGGATATCAGCTCAGGCTGCTACAGGAAGCAGCGAAGAAAACCCCCTGCTTTCCCAATTACCCACCAACTGACCTTGGGAAAAGCTTAATGTTGACTGGTGGCACCAAAGGGATTAGCAAGTGCTCCATTTTTTCCTACACTGTCTTAAATTACTTTGATGAGCAATTAAAATGCTAATTAAAAAACAATCCGAAACTCTGTACTCGGAAGGTTACAAAATAATAAGCTCACGTGCATGTGCCACAATTGGTACTGATAAGGAGGTCAGAATGCAGATGGAACACAAAGGTGTTATATCAAAGATCACTTTACTCTATAAGGAATTGAAATTTCTTGCCAATTACTTTATTTTATTTTGTTATTGTTAAACTTCATTGCTTAAGTGTTTGCACTCTCTTTATGTCTCTCCCTCTCAACCACCATCTTTTCTCAGTTATGTTTTAGGTCAGTTCCCCCTCGCCATGAAGAACTACTAGTCTTTCTCCATGAAAAAAAAATATCTATAAGACCATGTGTGCCTGAATGTGCAAAAGAATCTGCCCCCACCCCCTTCAAGCTGTTGTGAAATTAAATTGCTGAAACTCTAATCACCAATGTAGGACAAGGCATCCTAAATGAAAACATTGTAAGTGACCAAATAAAAATCAAATTAATTTTACAGACAAATATTGCAATTAATTCCATCAGAATATCCTCTGAATAACAAGACGGAATAGTGTAATACCAAAATTAGCTCTGCAGTCACTGGACATGGATATAAATCATGACTTGATTCTTTCTCACAGGCTAAACAAGAAAATGGCCTCGGCAACCCCTGCCAAAAAATCTATGAGCTAGTGAAGATTCCCTCTCTGCTTCTGCCTTCCTCTCCTCTTCCTCCCCTCCTCTTCCTGTCTTGGAAATAATTAACACGTTTGCCTGTGCATTTGTATAAATGTATCCAGCTTGAAATTATTACGGGCTCCTCCAAGTGAATTCTTACAATACAGCTTCTTAGGTTTTAGGAGCTTTTGCCATTCGTAGTCATCTCTGCATCCCCTAGTGCCATTCTCTTGGGGGGCTGTTCATAGTAATTTGTGGGATTTGCACTAGGGCTCCTCCGAAGCCATCCTCCCAACAACAAGGCCATAGATTGCTGAGTTTGTCCTATGGTTTGAAAGGCAAATATTCTTCATTCCCAATATTTCTTTAAAGTTATCAGTCAAAACTGTCATTTCACTGAGGCACTATTACTCTTATAAAATATTTTTTAAAAAAGTAAAAGAAGAGAGAGAAGGCATAAAATGGGAAAGATAGCTTTGTTCCAATATGCCAGTGGTTCTCAACCTGTGGGTCCCCAGATGTTTGTGGACTTCAGCTCCCAGAAGCCCCAGCCACTATGGTCAGTGCTCAAGGCTTCTGGGAGCTGAAGTCCAAAAACATCTGGGGACCCACAGGTTGAGAACCACTGCAATATGCCTTAGAATTAAAAATCAAACCATTCCTGAGATGGGGCGGGCAGGGAATTAAATGTTACAGATAGTGTCAGGGATTGCCAGGAAATAGTTTGAGACAACAGAAAAGTCATCTGGATATTTTTTTTTTTTTTTTAAAAAAAAGATCTACATCAACAAATACTACAACTTTTGGAACCTCTCAAAACATTTTCTGAAGTTGTGGAGATCAGTAACTGTGATCATGCTTCATGAGCTACTAAAAAAATCAAAACACTGGATGGGTTACTTGTGTCTTTCTGAACATTCCACCTTTCTTGCTTTGCTTGCTGTGTATATGCTGAACTTTACAAATAGAAAAGAGGGTAGATACATTTACATACAAAATTGTACAAAGCAAAATGAACAAAAGTGTGTTTGGTGCCTTGCTCTCAGAAAATGCAATGGAGACTCTAGTATGAAGTGGACAAGAAGCCAAATCAAGACAACCTGCCTCTGTCAAGTCCAAGACAGTCTTTCTTGACTGTAAATGAAACATTAGCAAAATGTTTTCACATCCCCATCACTGGAATTTTCCCTGCCCCGAGCCCCATTGAAAATCAGTGGGAAATATTTGAATGAGTAAGTATCAGGAGATTTTTTTTTTAAAAAAAAAAGCTCTGCTGTAATTAGTGCTTTAAATTCCTCTTCTGACATGTCAGCTTCTTCACTTTTACTTCATTATAAAACCCTTTAAGCCTGCTAATCTAGTTTCCTTCTTCTTGCCTCATTTACATTTTGTATGCTAATTTTTCTTACAGGCTTTGCCTGTTCCAGAAAAAAGTATTTTGTTGTGTATCATCTCAGTGCTCTCCTACTTCATTTCTCCTTGCTAAATCACCATAACTCTAGCTAGAAATGGTTGTCTTTCCTATTAGTCACTCATATTGCATGGTCTATAAGACAAGGTAAAAGAACTTTACCTTACTCAAAACAAAATCATTTATGAGGGTACTGTATTAAAAATGAAGATTTAATGAAAGAAAGTTGGGGGGGGGAAGACAGAACCAAAATGAATAAACTTACATTCATTTCTGTGAGTAAATCACATTGAACCCAATGGAGAAACTTCTCAGGCTGCCTTTGTGTATTAGTTTCAATCAGTTTACTACCTTACAGCCAGAGACCCTGGGCTCAAAGTCAAGAACTAACTGAGGCAAGCTGGGGGGGGGGGGAGTGTAGCATGAAAGTTTTTAACATTGTTTTTCCATTGGATTGAACCAGTATATTGAAAAGCTGGTGATAATTCCCAATAATCTGGACTTGACAATTGTTACAACCCTGGTAATAAAGAGTACAAATAAAGATGGGAATGCCACTGCATGAGATGACTTCTTCACTATTAAATCCAGTTCAGACATTGAGGCCACAGTAGTGGCCAAGTCCCTCCCATCACTTTTCTAGTAAAAAACACCACTGCCTCTCTCATTATTATGGGCCATTTCCACATTACAGCGATACGTGCTATTGTTCCACTTTCAACATCCTGTAGAATCCTGAGGTTTGCAGTTCAGGGAGAGGCATTTAGAATTCTCAGCCAAAGAGTTCTTTGGTCTCCCTAAACAACAAACCTCAGAATTCCACAGCATGTTGAAAGTGGAATAATAGCACTATAACAGTACTAGGGCAGAAACGGTTATAGTTGCCATTGTCATCTTCTTCATCTTCATTCTCATAACTTCCAGTCCCTCTTCGTTCACCTCTCTGCCACATCCCACCTTAGATCTCTCACCAGACTCCATGTTTCTCTTATTCACTGGCACTATTCTCTTTAGAGAGATGCATTAGATGTACAAAGTGGCCAGCACTGCTCTCCACAAAGCTGTCAAAGGCTCTGAATGCCTATCTTTGAGGGAGTTTTCTCACAGTTAGGCATGAAGTGTGTTGTGGTAGTTGCTGTTGGAACCCCTTAGCATTCCATCCATAATACTCACTTCTAAACATTTTTAGAGCCAGGTGGTTGGATATTTCCAAAGATCTCCAATTCATCAGCTGCAGTGATGGTCCTTACATAGTAAAACTGTGCTGTTTGCCAGTTCTTGTGATCTGCTGATCTATCAGATAACACATTCCACCAGATGGGTTGACTGGCTCTGTCAGGCCAGTTATCACATAGTGTCACAAGCATTAATCCCACTTCTGAGTGGTGGGACACTGATTGCAGTGGAATTTGGTATCACTGAAACATCATGCCGAGGTCTTTTGTTTAAAGATATTCTCCACTAGATCCAAACATTATTGCTAAGAATGCAGTCTATCAAAAGTTTTTTTCCCCTGTAAATTATACAACTTCAAACTTTTGAATGACTCGATCATCATGAAGACAGACAAGCAAAATATGATAAAAAGAGCCACATGGCAGCACCATAAGGAGTGTAGGTGGGAAGATTAAAACTGAGGCATCATTTATTGTCTAATGCATATCTCCTCATTGCATACCCTAGAAACTTGCTTCCATCACTTTACGCTAATATTTCTGTGCAAGTCACCCACTTAATCTGTATTGGTGTTGTTGTTTTTTTAAGGCCACTGTTTTTAAATGAAGCCTTCTCTTTACTAATGGACAACTGCACTATGTATTTGGATGCTTGATAGATTAGTTACACTCGAGTCCCATTGAGAGCAATGGGATAGGTTAATTATGTCTGTAGGCTTAATTCAAGCCAAGTCCAAGCTCTATTGCGAGTTCAAAATGTGTTGGAGCTCCTACACCCCTGCAGAATGATTTCTTTAATTCTTTCCTGGATTAGAGAATCATAGAAACATCAGCTGGAAAAGAGCACAAGGGCCATTTAAGTCCAACCCCCTGCCATGTAGGAATATACAGTGAAAATATTCCTAATAGATAGTCATCCAGCTTTTATTTAAAAACCTCCAAAGAAGGAGACTCTGCCACAACATAACTGCTTTTACCATCAGGAAGTTCTTCCTAATGTTTAGTTGGAATCTCTTTTCCTGAAGGTTGAAGCCATTGCTCTGTGTCCTAAGCCATTTCCACACTACACTGTTCTAGTGCTATTATTCCACTTTCAACATCCTGTGGAATTCTGGGGTTTGTAGTTAACTGGCTGAGAATTCTAAATGCCCCTTCCTAAACTACAAACCCCAGGATTCCATAGGATGTTGAAAATGGAATAATAGCACTAGAACAATGTAGTACAGAAATGGCCCAAGTCTCTGAAGCTGCAGAAAATAGACTTGCTGCATCCTCTATATGACATTCCTTCAAATATTTAAGCATAGTTATCATGTCACCTCTTAACCTTCCTTTCTCCAGGCCAAACATACCTAGCTCTCTAAGTGGCTCTTCATAGGGCATGATTTCCAGATTTTCTACCATTTTGGTCACGCTCCTCTGGACATGTTCCACCTTGTCAATAACCTGCAGTGCTCAGAACTGGACATAGCATTCAAGATGGGGTCTTACCAAAGCAGAATAGAATGGTGCTAGTACTTCCTTGATCTAAACACTATACTCTTGTTGATGCAGCCTAGAATTGCATTGGCTTTTTTAGCTGCCACATCACACTGTTGACTCATGTTCAGTTTGTGGTCTGCTAAGACTCCTAGATTCGTTTCACATGTACTGTTGTCAAGCCAGGTGCCACCCATATTATATTTGTGCATTTTATTTTTTCTACCCAAGTGTAGCACCTTACACTTCTACCTGTTCAAACTTATTTTGTTTTAGCTCAAATGTCTAATCTGCTAAGGTCATTTTGAATTCCAATCCTGAGACCAAGAGAAAAGACAAAAAGTATTATAGATTCAAGATGGAAGAAGCATGAAAGGTAAGTCAATACTTCCAGGTAAACAGTTAGGAAACTGGCAGTTTGAGCAGTACTTCAGGTTAATGTGCTGCTTTTCTCCCTGATCCCTATCTTGACTATCTGGAAATAAGGTGACATCTGGACTTGTCAATACCATCAACACAGGGAGGAAGCAGAAGACTGGCAAATGAAGCATGGAAAAAATCTGAACAAAAAGAGACAAAGAGACATACCTAAATTTGAGAGTCTCTTAGCATTTTGGACTGAATGTTGTAAGAAGAAGCATGGTGTGTCTCTTGGCAGAGTTTACTCTACACTTATTTCCTATTACATAAAAAAGAAGAAGGCTGGTACCAAAGAGATACTGATTCACCCCGTGTCATGTATTATTTTCTAGGTTATACTTTCTAGGTGCCAAAGAACCCTGTGGCTGTGGGGCAAAGGGAGTGTGGAATGCAGTTGACAACATCTGCAGGAATACAGTTGGTTTCAAAGGTGGATTCTCTTAGAACATTCAGGTAACTGCTCCAAATAGTATTTTATTAATGTAAAGTTAGAAAGTCTTTTGGATTTTGTATTTCTCTATCATTTTCTCATGAATTTTTTTAAAAATACAGTCTTCCTGATTAAAACTCATAGTACCAACCACATAAAAACCTATTTCCATCTGCACAATTTATTTTTATACTGCACAGAATGTGTCCAGCTATACATTAGAATAATTCCTGTCTTTTGGGTTCTAAGGGGTTATTTTTTTTAAAAAAATGAATGCATAAATGAATGAATATTGCAAACATTATAATAGATAATACAATTGTTTACTTTGCTGATTTTTTAGAAATAGGTAACTGAAAACAAACTTAATCCAAAACTTTGTGGGCATTTGATTGCATATATTTGCATAACCACACACAGACACACACCCAGACACACACAGAGAAACACACATTTGCATATATGTGTGTACATCCTCACAAATTTAACAACAAAACCGTAGGACTTGATTGAAAATACACAGTATACTCCCCAGTCTACAAATCAGTCTCAACGTTTGGTCTCCCAGAGTTGTCTTCTATGCAGTCCAACATAAAGAACCAACCAGTTGTGTATATTTGCATATCTACACACATCTGCGACTGCACACGTACCTTCTCCCCCACACCCATTCGCATAAGCTCAACGGAAATACTGTAGGACTTGCTCGAAAAAGTGCAGTATATACTGCAAGTAATCTAAAATTGGACTCAGTATTTGACCTCCCAGCATCTTCCCCTACACAGTCCAACAGAAAGAAATGATCAAGGTGGAGAGGAAAATCTTAACACACTGGAAAGAAATGTACAGAAAACATATATGCCACTAGAAAGGATTTGCTCTTCCATCTTTTCTGTACTTCTAAATTAAAATGCTCTCACCAAGAATAAGGTAATAAGGTCCTATGAAGGAAGGGCAAAGTAAAGCCCTGGGGCTACATACAGCACCAATGGCTGATTTTTTTCTTCTTCCAATCCTTATCCTGTCTTCTCCAATCCCCTGGACTTTTCTTAGGCCAAAAAATAAAATCTGTGAAGTGAATTCTCTGTCATAGAAGTCTTTCAAGTTTTAAAGTAGATTATAACACCTTTCTGTAACATTTACTGTGTTTTAGTCTGTGAGTTCTCCAAAAAACCAAGGGGAGAAAAATGGCCCTCTGACCTAAAAGAAAAAATGGGCCCCACGCCCACCCCTAGCCTAAACTCATGCTTCGTAAGGAACAGCAGTCCTGTTCCTCTGCAATTCTCCCTTTTTTCTTTTTTTTCTTTTTTTAAAAAACTTTTAGCATCACATTTCCTTCTTTTAGTATCCTTTACCCATTGGTCAAAATCATTTAGTCTCTTAGGGTTACACAAGCATCTCTCGCTCTCTCGTGTTTCTAATGTAACGTCTGAGACAGAAGCCCCTCAAACCCCCTCGTACACTGAGCTGTATGAGACACACATATGCATAAGCTGTGATAGAAAGATAGACACATAGATAGATACAAATTGAAAGTTCAAGTAGTCTTTTATTATCAGTATTTGTATTTTCCCTTATGGGTCAAATAATGGTTTTAGGAGAGTGATGTAGACAAAGGAACTAACGTAGTAAGGAAGATTTGAACACCCCTTTTGAATACCCTTTTCTGCAATAATCAGGAGTTTGACATGGCTGCTTTGAAGTATGGCAGATCCAGGTCACAGATCTTCCATGTCATATCTGCTTAAATCTAGAGATTGCCAGATGAAAGTTTTGAAACAGAAAATAATGACATAATTACAATTTTTCAGCTTGAAATATTTTATTCTGAATGAATAATATATTTCAGTTTTGACTACTATTAAGGGAATGTTGTGAACTGAAGCATAAATTCACATAAACAAAGTTTACTGACAAGAATGGAAAAAAAATCACTGTGATAGATTTTTATTTCTCTGTCATTCTTCTCATTTTCCCCAGGAACAGCTAACAATCTGACAGTTAACTAACTGTCATTTGCATCATCATTATATTGGGAATATTCACCTAAAACAATATTAATATATTACATATTTTTAAAAATTCCAAAACAATATATTTATTTGAGTTGTTTTTATGTACCTTCAAACTGATTTCAGTTTATAGTGACACTATGAAACCCCTTAATTTTTGTTCAAATCCTATGAACTGGGCTTCCGGGATTAAAGTCATGGATCTCCACACAAGTGTCTTAAATCAATTTATTCCCCTTCTTGGCATATATCTGACCTTTTTTTCCAAAAAAAAAAAAAAGAGGGGGTAAAAAAATGGGTAGGAACTTTTGTAAAGTAAAATCTATTGCATGGGCATATGTGAAATTTTCTACTCCTGCAGTCTAATTTTCCCATGCAAAAACTGCCACCCAGTATTAGCATTATGAGAAAAACATGAGTTCGTTATCCCATGTGTGGTTTGTGAAAGGATCCATGTGCCTGATATTATCTTTAGAACATGTGCCTTAGTAGCAGAGGGAAAAGCCAACAATAAATTCACAAATCACAGAAAATGAATACTTGATGTTAATGTAGTAATGACAGTTGAACAAAATAAAAATTTCATCCTGTTGAAAAGAACCTCTTAGGCCCTGTGCAGGCAACTAATCAATAAGGACAGGAAGGCAATCAGCACTGCTAGAATCAACATGTCTCTTCAGAAGAAGGAGGAGGAGGAGGAAGAGGAGGAGGAGGAGAGGAACAGAGACAGAAAGGGGGGGAGGATGCCAAATTGTTTAATAGAAAGGCCCACTTGAAATTAGAACAATCTGAAGAAAGATTTTGCATATCTCCTATTAGGAAATTAGTCCTTCTAAATATCCTTGCAGCTCATTTTAAAAAATGCTCAAGAAATTTTACATTTGATTTAAGATATATGATACAGTAATTTTGCCATATCAGCAAAGGATACATTTCCAGACTTACTGTGGATAATGAAACACATGGATAGCAAAATGCTATTGTTTTTCAATGACATGAACAACATAGGCATCAAGACGATTATGTAGCTTGCAGAGGAGGCCCTGACATTTGACAGAACTTTAGAATCTAAGGCCCTTTCTGCACACGGTTGTTAAGGCGGGCCAATGCATCTTGCCACAGAGGTCTTCTGCACGTTGGAGCAGATTAGGTTCAGTTTATTTACCTTCATTCCACACGTAATTCCAACTAAATGCACCCCCGTGTGGTGGTAAATTGTGTTATTTGAAAACCAGAAGAAATTGGTTTTCCAGTTTTCCAGATCGATCCGATTCATACTTTCACAGTGGTGCAGACAGGTACATTTGCATCAATGCAAATTGGTTGTCAGGGGAGGGTTTATGGGAGGGGCCAGGGGGTAGTATGGACTTTCGCATATATACATGTATGCACGTATGCAATGATGTACTAAACCATGCCAAAAAAAAAAAAAAAAGGCCAATCACAGCCGACAGGGTAGGGTGAGGGGAGTAGTGGGAGTGACCATGGCAGAGGCAGTATGGATTCATGAACTTGCAGTCCTTTGAATCAGAATGGAACATACGCAGTAGCTGTGCGGAAGGAAATGAGGGAAAGTCCGCCTTGTTTTGAGCCTAGAAAATCCAATAAGAAATGGCATGAACCGATTCACCAGCCTCGTGCGGAAAGGGCCTAAGAGAAAGACGGCTTTGTAGCCATTTTTTGCAGTTCAGATCCAGTGCACATCTGATAAAAATATAAAAATTAACAACAACATGTGGTTCAAGAAGAGTTGGAACAAAATATTTTCAGACTGCATTTCAATGTGGAACCATGGATACCAGTCACATGGCTATGGGGAACCTAGTGTATTACACTGCAGGATCAGAATATTTATTTAAAGTAAAACACATTCTGAAAAATATTTCACTTTCCCAAGTTGTATTTCTCTATAAATTTTGCATCAGTTTGCATTTTCTTCCTCAACAATTTGCAATTCTCAGTATGGAACCAGATAATAATAATGACCATATTTATCTTATAAGAACACCCATCTATTTTAGTAACATAAAATATATAAAAGACATTTTCAAGATCCTTGAGTTGCAATATGTACTTTGTTATCTCTATTTAGGTTTATTTAAGTCCCCGATGGCTAAAAAAAAGGGAAAATATGCATTCCCTATCACTGTCAGATTTCTTTTGATGTTGTGGTAAGAGCTTTATAAATCTGAATCTTTTCTGTTCTTCTAAAAGTAAATTACTTTCAAGGGGGAGGGGAAGGTGGCAACATTATTTTTAGGAATGTCAAATGTCTGCAAGTTCCATTTACAGCTACAAAATCTCTTATGCTTAATTCCAAATGCTTAATTATATGGATGTATTCTTGTTCACTTTGTTGTTCTTGTTTCTCTTCACCATTACTATTGCATCAGTTCTAGTTACAGTTTGCCAACTGAAATGCAAGACTAGTATTTTGTTGCAGTAGGGAGACAAAATTCCTGTTGCATACACAAATCTTATCACTCAGAGGTCTGAATCAAAACAAGGAAGTTGACCATGAGATGCCTAAAACTGTCTGTATAGTGAAACTATACATTCCTAACTATTCCCAGTGTCCATTAATTTTGAAAAATTGCAGCCACAATAGGAAACTGCTCTATTTCAGGCAAGACCATTGGCTTATCTAGCTCAGAGTTATCTATATTGAGTTCCAGTGTCCCTTTATTAAAGGTGGGTATAGTGTGACCTGCAGGCTACATAAAACTTTTTACTAGTATTTTAAAAAATCTCAACCATTTCAGGCAATGTTTGCCCAAGAAACATGCAGCAAGCAATCCCCACCCACCCGAAAAAGTGAAAATGCATGAAAATACATCACATTCCCTCTAGCACCCATTCTGTCTCCAAATATCTCAATTTCCTTCTGAAGTCCCTTTCAAACTGTGATGGGAAGTGATGCAATGTTACTTCCTTTCACCATTTGCTGATAGACTTCATAGGAAAATGGAAATATTTGAACTTAGTATGGAGGGGTGTGGCCCATGGTTAGTCTAGAGGGAAATTGGCCCCTAAACCTCACATAATTGCTCACTGTTGCTGTAGGACTTCACAAATGGGTATTGTCAGCCCTTCTAGACTTGCCAAAGACTGAGCCTGGACATGTAGAGACCTCTAGGACTGAACTACAGCCCTTTGCCAGTCCTAATACCATTTACAACTTTTCAAGTATCAGTGCTGCAGCTAAGATCATGTCTGCAGGCCCTAGTCTCAAACAATGCTTATATTTAGAAGAAGGAATGAAATGACAGAGACATTAGAATCATAGAATCATAAAGCTGGAAGAGATCACAAGAGCCATTGTCCAACCCCTTGCCATGCAGGAATGTACCATCAAAGCATTCCCAGAAGATGGCCATCCATCTTCTGTTTAAAAACCTCCAAAAGAGGAGCCTCCACCACACTCCAAGATAGCACATTCCACACTGCTCTTACCATCAGGAAGTTCTTCCTAATATTTAGATGGAATCTCTTTTCTTGATGTTTGAAGCCATTGTTCTGTGTCCTAGTCTCTGGAGCAGCAGAAAGCAGGCTTGTTTCATTCCCCATAAGACATCCCTTCAAATATGTAAACAAACCTATCATGTTACCTCTTAACTTTCTCTTCTCTATGCTAAATATACCCAGCTCCTTGAGCTGCTCCTCATAACCACACATTGGTTGTGCCTGGCCTCCCAGTGCATGAATCAGACAATCTGTCATTATTCTCATAAATGTTATATTTATGGATTTCAGATTCATGAAATAAAGGCTAACTTGAAAAGACTGCTGACCATTAGCCCTAAATAAAAAATTTACACATTTTATACATGTTAATGTTGTAAATTCTAATCAGAACTGGTGACTATGAAAACTGAAAGATGAAACATTTCCCACATTTTTGGGAGGTGAGGGTAACGTGGGCTATAAATTAACACATCTATTATATGCTTATGGGTTGAAAATCTCATATGTGACTAGAGCTATTTTCCATTTTTATTTTTCAGTGCCACCAACCAAGGGGACAAGGATCTTTTGCTTGAAGAGTGACTGCCAATGCTCAAAGCTTCTTTGAAGCTTCCCTAGATTTCAATTCTGGCTTAGACCCTGATGCTAACCATTCATTACTTGTTAAGAAATTCAGGAAAGGTAAATAAATGGCAGAATAAGTCAGTGTTAAATGGATAAAAGAATGACACTGACTGTGTTTTCTCTGGGTAAGTAAATTCTTCCTTGTCGCTCTCTGCACACCACTCAAAATTGTTTACATGAGCTTCCCGTTTCCTCCTGAACCCAAAACAAATTCCTTATCCTTATTTTCAAAGCTTGCTTTCCGTTGGGGTCTTTCCACACTATACTATTATAGTGCTATTATTCTACTTTCAACATCCTATAGAATCCTAGGGTTTGCAGTTTAGGAAGAGGCCCTTAGAATTCTCAGCCAGAGAGCTCTTTGGCCTCAGTAAACTACAAACCCAAGAATTCCACAGGATGTTGAAAGTGGAATAGTAGCACTATAACACTGTAGAGCAGAAAGACCCTTAGTTCTCTCCTTTCACATCTGAACACATCTTTCCATGTTTTTCACTCCTCCAGTTGTATCATTCTTAGCTAACTGTTGCTCTCTTGTTTCCTTATTCCCCTTTCTCCTTTCTTGTATGTTTGCATCTTGAACTGCCTCCTAATAACGTGAGCATCTTGCTGCTTCTTTTTTTTATGAATCAGAAATTATTGAATTTTTTAAACAAAATCAAATTTCAAAACAGTAAAACTTTGAGAGATTTCCCTATCCCCTTAGGCATGGTACCCATATGACAATTGATGCTCATGGGGTTTCAAGATTTAAATGCTATATAACTGTACAGGAGCACCTGATGGAACAATAGATCAAACGTAGTTTGGTTAACTCTAAAAAGAGTTTATCTTCCTTGGAGATTCTAGCGTCACTTAAAATTGCCTCACTATTTTTGAAATAAATATGACATTTCACTTGAGCTTAGCACTGAGCCTATGGCACTGGGAGCCCTTATCCAAGTTCAGATAGCCTGTTGAAATATAATAAACCCCCATGGGAAATTGCTATAAGCTGTGGAAATAAACTAATTTGTTGTTTCTATCATATAGATGGTGTCATTTTATGATTGCAGTTAGAGTTCACAGAAAGTCCTTAACAACATTTCCAGTTTCACAGCATATGTCAGGCTTGCCCTTAAAACATGTCTTTAATTAGGTATTCTCGAAACCCAGACATATCCTGTCAAAAAGAGTTTGTAACTTGGTTTGGGGGTATTATTTTTTTAAAAGAAAAGTACAAACAAAGTTTTGGCAAAATCAGCAAATAAGAATTCAGTCAGGAGACTGACATTGCTCTCTTAACATGCCTAGTTGGAACTAATGCTCGACAGAAAGAGGTCATGCTTCCTTTGGAGGGGGGAAAGAGAAGAAGGACTCATGACTAACCCTTTCCTTTCCAGTTGATACCATGATATGCTGCCAGTATGTTTCACCTGTCAGAGGAACAGCAGCAGAATTATATTTTAAGGCTGCTGTGTGGTTGCAGGATGAAAGTTAAGGCAGAGCCTTTCCATGCCCTATGTCTCAATCTTATATTTGCTCAAGTCATTTTAAGTTTGATATGATGCATTTCTGAACAGACATGTACAGGATTGTATGTCAGCAGTAATTTCCTCCCCTTACACTCCCCCACTCTCTCTCGCACACACAGACAGCCTAGGGAAAATTAATTTAGCCACAGTTGTTCATGTCCTAGTTACTTCTTCATAGCATAATTGCAGAGTGTTTTGTCTTTGAAAACAACTAAGGATAGATTGAGGTAGAAACAGATCAGGGCTTTTAGGGAGAGATCAGGGATGGGAACTCAGAAAGTTCAGCTGGTGAAGAACACTGATGCTTGCTTCATTGTTAGGCATACATCCCAGGGGGAAAGCTAGGAGAGGAGTAGGAGCCAAACATCCCCAGAAGCCCCCTCCTAAGGCCACACTTCTTCTGCTGCAAATCCAAGTATGTCCTCCATAGCCCTTTTCAACTGGTGACTAGAAGTGATGTCACTTCCCCATACTGAGACAGACTACAGTGGAAAACAGAGGTATTTGGGATTAATGAGGGGCTCTGAGTGTTGTCTGCATGGGTTTGGGGATGTTTTAACATTTTTTCATGCATTTGGGGGATTTTATGCCCACTTTTCAGGCAAAAATCCCCCCCACTGGTGTGCCAAAAATGTCTCTGCGTATTTGGTATTGTTGTTGTTACTAAATAATACTAATGTGATAGTGGTGGGGATGGATTAGCAGTATTGTTTTCAGGTAGTTTGCTAACCCGTGGCATTTTCTATACTTCTTACTGACAATGAAAAAAAAAGTATGAGATGCTGACTATAAGAAATTATGTACGCATCCTGTTTGACCATAACAGCATGCTAAATCATTCTGTCTGGTAAGTAATCTGTTGGAAGAGGGATGAAAGCAAGGAACTTACAGTTAGTATTCTGAGTGCATTGAAGAGTGTTTACTTTGCAATCCATGCTGCTTATTTACAGTCTAATGCAGCGGAGTAAGCCAACACTAATGGTTGTTACTAATTAGTTTTTTAAAGAGCCCACTGGGAATTCTAACTAAAATTACTGTGCCAGAGTCAGAAGATTTGGCCATATTTTAACTGCCTGACTATGTAGCTGAGGCAAGCAAGGAAAGAGAGTGAATGAATGAACAGAAAAAGGAAAACAGCTTTCAAACGTAGCATTATTATTCAGATGTGTTAGTGGCTATTACTCAGCATTAATTATGCATTGAAGACAAATAGGGTTATTTATGACTGCTTCAAACAATATTTATTTATGCATACTCAATATCTAGAATTCTTATTGTTAGAAGTGCAATATGAAAGAGCACTAAAGAGTCAAGAATGCCTCAGAGTGGGTAGTATAATAGATAGTCCAAATGACCCACAGTATCCTGCCTTCTTGCCCGATCTATCCTGACCCCTCTGTGATTTAAACTGATACTCTTAGGAATGTTTTCTCCACCTCTTCTCCCCACCCATCCCCAAGTCTCTGGCCTTTTCCACATTTTACTTTTGAAACAGGGCAGCGTGTCCTCCAGTGGGGACGTTTACACTTGGGGGCGAACTGGGTCCGGACTACTTAATGTTTGTCCGGACTTCAGCCCGCTCCAGAACGCCCAGAACTGGTGGTCCCCCATGCTATTGAAAGACCGATTAAAAAAGAACTTTCAATAGCTCGGCGCACCCCAGTCCATCACTGCATTAAGTGTAGATCTGCAGGCTTGTGCCAGCGCGAGGCTGCAGATCTTCTGGGGGCGGGCTTCCAGCTGGTGAGCTTCTCTGGTTGCTGGAGAGCCTCCGCCAACTGGAAGACTCCATTTTCATCTTCGGAGAGTGTGTAGCGCGAGCACGCGCTGCTCCGGAGTGTCGTGGATCGTCGGGGGGAGCGTACCAGTCCGGTGAGTAATGGACTTCCCCATTTCCCCCACAAAGTGCGGAAAAGCCCTCTCTCTCTCAGCTCTTCCCTAGAATGAAGTTAGATTAGGTTTGCATCTTGAGGAACTTTCTTATTTTGGAATGGATCTCCTATAATAAAGCCTTTAGTTTGAGACATTTGTAGATATTTATCTTCCTTTCCCACAGGCATGTTTTGGAAACATACTAGTGAATACAGAATTAAATTGATCTATGAGAAAACTTGAAATCAATTACAGTTGTGGAACATCTTATAATACAACATGCAGAGCTTGGATAAAAACAACTCCCAAAATCCTCCAACCATCATGGAAACTGGAAAACAGATGCAATCAAAGGAGATGGAAGCTGGCTAGCATGAAGTCCCAGCAAAATAGCACTTGCAAAATGCTCAGAACCTTTTGTTGCAAATTTTAATGAGACTTCAATTTATATTTATTCACTTTAGACTACACTTATCACGAAGGATAAAATATGTCATCAACATACCTAGCTATGTGAAGGACACTACTGATTTTCTTCAGAAATTATAGCCCATTCACAATCTCTGTCCTTATATACTAGCATCCCACTCAAGAATGGACTACAAGCTAAACACAACATCATTCAGGATAGGACCGTAGCAGAGCCAGGCACCAAGATCTACACTTTGTTCTCATATACAATTACTTCACTTTTGGTACTAACAAATACCTTCAGGTTAATGGTACTGCCATGGGCAGACACAGGGCACCACAATAGGCCAACATCTTCATGGATGATATGGAACAATGCTTCCTTAATTTCTGCACTAATAAACCTCTCCCCCACCAGAGGTAAATTGATAGTACTTACAGGAGGACACACAATAAATAGATGGGGAGATGGGTACAAGATGTTGTCACAAATCTAGATGCCAACTCTGTCCGCACATCTACTTGGGAAATGTCATCAGAGGACCTAATCATATCAACCACAATATTAAAAGTACTTTTACCTGCTCATCTCTAATGTGATATGTGCCATTGTCTGTCAACAATGCCCTCCACCACCATACATTTGGCAAGCAGGCAAGTCTCTATGCCAGAAGATAAATAGATAAAAATGAGATGTTAGGAATGGGAACACATAAAAACCAATTGCAGAACTCTTGAATCTTCCGGAACAACTGAATCTTCCTGAACCTCATAACAGCAGTTCTTGGACAGAAAACAAAACAAACAAAAATATGAAGGAAGATTGGAAAGAGAAATGGCAAAACTGGAATATATCCACAAACTCCAGTCCATCAACAATGGGTTGAACAGACAATGGTTTTCTGACATACTACACATTTTATAACACTGGGTAAATCCTAGGTAAATCCTAGCTCCCTAAGGTCTCTCTTGGTCAATTTATCACATCCCATTTATGGTTCCCAGCCAGCATCACACTACAGTCCAATAATTCCCTCCACTGGTTATGCGGTTATCTACTCACTTCGGCTTTAGAAAATATCTTTCTGCTTACCTTTGTCCCTCAATGACCATCATTAAAACTGAACTTGTCAGCTCATGACTGTACTCACAAGTTTTGTATTTCTAGTGCTATACAAACTTACCACCTGCTCATGCATAGGCCTGTTCCTAGGCACTTCTCTCCACACATCTGATGAAGTAGACTTAAGTCTGTGAAAGCTTATGCTACCAATCACTTTCTCTCAATCATTCTCAGAGGGGCTACAAGATCCCTTTGCATACTGATCCAGGCTAACACAGCCATGTCTTTGAATAATCCTACATAATGGGAGATTATTTTGCTATCATTGTTGACATCAGAAATGCATCTTGGGCCAGATCATTCTTAAAAAAGGGTATTGTTATGTACATTGTAATTTTTGTAAAGGGCAGATGCGCAGCTTAAAACTCTGCCGCGTGGCCCAGGTTATACAACAAGTTTCTCATTTCATTATCAGTCCATGAATTCTATTTTTATGCCAACAATTCTAACTCTTTCCAGAAATAGAATTCTTTTCTGTTTTTCAGGTTTACTTCAAGGGAAGTTTCCTTTTTTAAGGATGAATGAATAAGATTTTCATCATTTTACGTACAATAATTAGTTTTATCTAAGCAATGGCAATGCAATATTTCTGACAAGACAACATAAATTCTTTTCCCACTACTGTCTCTCCTGTGTCTTGAGAGAAATGGAGATAAATTCTGCTCTATACTTTTGTTTCCATACCCTTGTGCCAAAAGAATATAAAACTGTGAATAATTAGAGACTCCAACTAATTGAGATACTAAAATTGGTGGAAGAAGCAACCCTATCTGCAAGTGTTATTTGTCTTTTCATGGTGTTCTGAAGCACTGCAAGTGAGCTTTTCTGAAACTCTGGAAGCAGATCACACTTGAAATTCTTCCTGAAGACATCATTTCCTATAGGGTTATGCTCAAGTGTTGCCAAACTTGTGACATCAAAGGAGTTAATCCAACACACATGTCATTGATTGTCCTCATTTCAGAACAGCATGTGCTCTGTCAGCACATTGTGCTGACACTCAGTTTTGTCGTACAATACAGGACAAACCACCAGTTTCTCTTGGGCTCATTAGGGTCTTTTGTCTCTGAGACTGGGGTAAATTGCAGGTATAAGTGACTATTAACTTCAATGTACCATTTTCTCTCCTCCCCTCCTTTACTTCCTAACTCAAGTGCCACACTTGGCTCAAGATTTCAGAATTAAACATTATTATGTGAAGCTGCTATAACACTGCTGATTTAAGTTGAGTGACTTGAAATTTACACCAAAGAAAATATAGCAGTAATGCTTGAAATCTGATTTGCATAGATACTTTAGTGTAGAGCATTTCAAAAGGAAATTAACACATAAATGTATAACATTTATACAGAGTATAAAATCTTTTCTATGTATTACCATGGTCAGGATACAGGGATAAAGATACTTTTAAGAAATGAAGCATTTCTCTAGTTCCTAATATCCTATGCCACTTCTATTAGCTATGGGATACATGATTGCAGTACAAATGTACCTATGTAGCAGATGCACATTTAGACCATTTCTGCACGCAGCGAGGGAATCGCTCCCTGCCGCTACTCACCGGATCTTCTTTGGGTCTGGTCCAGTCTGGGGCGAGGAGGAGCAGTGCGTGATCGCAGATTCGCACTGCTCCGGTGTCCAAAATGGTGGCTTCCTGTTGGTCGTGCGTTACGACCCACCGCTGAAGCTCGCCAGCCTAAAGCCCGCCCTCCGCAGATTGCAGGCTCGCATTGATGTGAGCCTGCGAATCTGCATTGGAGAGCAGGCACACAACGGTGCGCACCAGCATTTTGAAAAATCTGAAAAATCAGGTTTTTCAAAAACACACTGGAGGACCACTTGGGGTCGCTCTGGAGCAGACAGAGGTGCGGATCTACGCTAAGTAGTCCGGACCCAGTCTGCTCCAAGGTGCAGATGTCCTCCATGGAGGACGCACTGCACCATTTTTTTTAACCTGTGCAGAAATGGTCATAGAATATTGTATGCATTTCTCCTCATTCTTTTTCTAGAATAATAAAGTTAGACACAAAACTAATATCAAGTTAGAAACAGAGGGCATCAAGAAGCAATACAGTTCAAGGTGAATGTGGCCATTTCGCATGGTGTTTTCAAATTGCATTAGCCATGCTTCCCTCCCCCTTGAGGAGCTGCCTTACCACATGATGGTCTTGCCAAACAGGTGCTATCCCAGCTGCAGGCAGCACTAATCCCACTTTTTTTCATGTTTGGGAGAAACCCGAAAATAACCGGCCTTTCTCGAAGCAATCGCAAGTGCTGTGGCCATGCGAAGACTCCATCCGGCATCCTTCTGGGAACGACTCAGGAGTGGGCAAGGTGTGGGCAGTCCCCGCCTGCCCTCACTCAGCAACACCCAGCAGCAGGCTGGCTGCTGCTCTCATTGTATCAGCAAACTCCGCAGGACATGTTGCCCAGGAAGGCCACCCTGGCTGGGGCTGATGTTGCTGCCCACACCTGTGACAACATCAACCCCCAGGGTCCAGCCAACTTAGAATTTTTTTAAAAAAAATCAGTGCCACTGTTATCACCTTAGCATGGTAGCTACCCCCCCCCAAAAAAAAGACCAATCAAGGGTTGTGGGGGTGGGACAGGGCAGGACCTGGGAGTGGCCCAGGATGTCAAGCTGCAGAACAGGCACCAGGTGCAATCCAGTGCTGTCTTGCAAATGCCCGGGTGCCTGAGGAAGACATGCAGAGCCTAATCCACCATTGGCAATCTTGTGATGGCATCAGAACATCCCACAGGTGAGGTATCATGTGAAAGTTTTGGTGATGTCTAAAAATAAATAAAACCTTTTCTGGTGAGGAAAAAAAATCTTTTAAAAAACTCAAAAACAAACAGTTCCAAATTCATGTGCCTACTGCACTTCCCCCCGCCACAAGCACCACAGTCAGTCAAAATACATATTTCAGAGATTTACTTCCTCTGAGTGATACCACTCTTGCTCATCTTTTGGTAGTGAAGGACTTTTTTTTAGAGGCACCAGAGGACAATGCAGGAATTGCCACAATGGTGTGATTTACTACCTGCATTCTGGTATTGCAGAATGGTATGATGAAGCAAGTATACAGAGGGAAATTTTGTTTGGTACTGTCTTGTTGCCTATAGCTTTATTATGATGAAAATATGTTACATCCACTCAAAGGTACCTGTGTGGAAACACATTTTAGGCCTCTTATGGATCAGGTCAAACAGTGTTTAGCATAGCTAACTCTCAGTTTTGCATATATACCAATGTAATTGAGTAGGCTGCAATCTACTAGATCAGTGGTTCTCAACCTGTGGGTCCCCAGATGTTCGTGGACTTCAGCTCCCAGAAGCCCCAGCCACTATGGTCAATGCTCAGGGCTTCTGGGAGCTGAAGTCCACAAACATCTGGGGACCCACAGGTTGAGAACCACTGTACTAGATGAACAACTAAGGGTCTCCAAATATTGTTGGTCAACATCTCCTAACATCTTTCCCTACTGGCTATTTTGGCTAGAACCAATGAGAGCTGCAGGTTGACAACAACTGGAAGGCAACAGTTGTCTATCCACTATACCAACTCATAAAAAACAAGACAAAAAGAAAAAGAAAACTCATCATAAGATTAATGCTTTAAATGGGCAGATGTAATTTGCTGGCACAGCATCTCCAGGAACACCATCAGGGGAAAAATGGCAGAGACTAGTAAGATATGATTTTGTTTTTGATGTGGATAGCAGTCACTTTCTTCCAGAATTAAATATTACTGAGCTTAATAAATGTTTCATTTGAACAGAAATGTGAGTCTGCTTTGCTTGAAACATTAGTGAAAAATCCAGATATGAAAATACACATAATAAAGGCCACATTTTCATGGCCTATTTGCGAAGAAATAAAAGACAAAAATAAAAGTCATGTTTTGAGATGAGAGGATGGTGCTTCTGTTTATTTCATTACAAACCAGTGACACCAAACACAACATGAAGAGGTATGTGTTAGACAGCAAAGATTGTACATTTCTCATTTCTCGTTTCCTTTCAGCTTGTGAATGGATATGGAGTAGGCCATTCTGGACTTGGTGTCATTCACTTTCTCTGAACACACTGCCACATGTTTCATACTTTCCAGTAAAATGGCATGTCAAAAATGCAACAGCATCTCTGCCAAGAAAGCTCACAGAGAACCTTGAAAGAACTATGACAAGAGGAAAAGTCTAGGCATTAAATTATTTTTAAAAACATTAATTAATATGTCAACCATGGCTTTTCCAGAGTAAGAGAGCAAGGGACGATGGTGGGAGAAGGAGAGATATTGACAATTCATTAAAATAATGTGTGCTGGTCTTCAATGTTTGTCAAACAATAGCTGAAAACTAATCTCTCCAAGGGCAGCAGGTAAACAGAGAAGATTGAAATTCATCCCTAACATTCACTGCAGCTCTATCGTCCTTGAACCCTGCCACTTTTAATGAATAAAACTGTTAATCAAGAAGAAAGCATATCCTAGGGTGAATCCAAGACATTTACAAGCCTTTCATGCCACAGCAAGTTGCTGACCTGATTCTTTGATCAAACCCTCTGAGTCACAGAGGTAATCAGTTTACAGGTCAAGCACAGGTTCCATTTTTGATGGTAACTATTCTTATTTCAGTAAAATGATCTCAGAAAATTTAACAACTTGACAAAACTGAACTCCAAATTATACTGTTCTTGCAAGCATTCTTTCCTTAGGAAGTTTTCCTGCTGTGATTATCATTTGGGAGTTGGACTAGAAAATCCTAAAATCTCCCAGCTTGTATGACCATGCTGCCTGGAGGTCACTGGGAGTTGTAGTCCCAAAAATTAATTTTTCCAAGCTCTTGAAATGGTATTGTGGGATCATGCAAAATCAATCTTTCTTCCTTCTTCCCTTTCTTTGTCGCTGAGTCCTGACATTGCTCAGTTTGGTATGAGAACTTCCAATTTGCCTTAAAGTTTCATCTTTAAGTGAAATGGAATAACTGCCATAGAATATGTTAAATCTTTCAGTAATTAGTGTTCCCTTTTAATATCTTTAGAAGTGTGTTGGATGTTTTACCTGAGCATATTTTCCTTCAGATGTAAGGAATATTTGGTAGCAGTAATGATATGCATGTTTAAATTATTCTTTCTTGCAGGGAAGAATGAGTAATTTAAAACATATTTTCAATGGTCTAGCAGGGAGGAGAAAGTCTTGTGTCTCCACTCACCCTTTTCCTGTCTCCTTCCACAGTCATGTATTGACTAGCAGGAAGGGGTAGGAACGGGCTACGTGAAGAATTCCTTACCAATGGCTATCATAGCTATAGATGAGTGAGCAACACT
Organism: Iguana delicatissima; assembly: GCA_948472985.1. Classification (NCBI taxonomy): domain Eukaryota; kingdom Metazoa; phylum Chordata; class Lepidosauria; order Squamata; family Iguanidae; genus Iguana; species Iguana delicatissima. The sequence continues at coordinate 355,241 of CAOKZL010001719.1, read as the reverse complement.
CATTTATTTCCCTCACCCTTTTTTATTTGTACAATCACATTGTGACCAGCTGAATGGTATGTGTGGGAGGTGAGCATAGAGGATCACCTGTTGATGACTATCATGGATGTTGATGGATGAGCCATGCTCAGTTACCCTCCACCCCTCTTGCTTGCACAGGCATGTATGGACTGGTAAGAGCGTGGTGGAGAAGGAGGCAAAAATTATGGATAATCTGTTGATGGCTATCATAGCCATTGGCAGATGATCTGCTCTTGGCTATCTCACCCATACTGAACCAACGAAAAGACCATGTAGTGGACAGTGATGGGAGATAGACAGACAAGTAAGAAGGATTATCTGTCATAGCATCCACTCTCAGTCTGGACAGTAGGCCAAATGGCAGCTATTTAGGATTAGAAACACACAGCAAGCAGCTCTTTCAACAAAGTGATTCCTTATTTTACTCTAGTAAAGAAACAGAACTCAAAACAAATATGAAATGAAGGATAGTCCTAGCAATAAGTATAAATCAAGACAATCAATACAATCCTAGGTCTGATACACAGCAGGAGAAACAGGCAGATATACAGCAGGAGAAACGGTCAGTTAATCACCAACAGGTTCTGGAGGGAAATGGCTCAGCTTTTGTAGGTTCAGAGATCAGCGCAGCTGGCACTTGATTAACTGCTGTTTGATACAAATTCTCTGAGATCTGCGTAGGTTTTCACTTTGATACCTACGCTGAGTGAAAGTGGGTATTGGTAAGTTATCTTCCATGTAACTGCCAGCCCCAGCAGGGCTCTCTGCTGGGGCTGGCACTGCCCCCTGTTCTGTCTCTGGGGTGGGTGGTACTGTCTCCTCCTGTTCAACAGGTTCTGCTGTTTCAGTTTCTGAGTCAGAGTCTATGTCTATGTCCTGGAAGCAGGGTATGACACATAGGCAGTAAGGGACAACCCTCAGTTAGCTATTCTCCCAGCCCACACCTTTTGGGACATGTCCAGCTTCCCGTAGAGGTCCTGCAGGATGATGTCATCACAGAATAGAGATCATAATTGGTGGTGATCTTCCTTGTTCAAGGTTGGGTGTGTGTGTGAAAGATGGTAAAGGTGGGCTGTGGTGAGCAGGAAAGTTGATTTGATGAGGTTAGTAAGGGGAAGAGAGAAAGAAGCTTCAGGAAGATTCTCCTTGGCAGGATTTCTGAGTGCTTGAGAAATGTTTCTGTCATTTTTTTTTCTTTCCTTCAGTCTTTGGATATTCTTTTCATCTTGGTGGCAGCTGTATTTGTGTTTGGAGAATGCCATAACTCCTGGCATTTAAAAATGAACACATTTTTGATTTACAGTTCAAGAACTTCCCAGAGTAATGGGCAAATAATACTCTATGACTTCAATGCTACACTTACTTAGCTAGGAATATGTCTAACTGATCTCAGTGGGGCTACTATGGAATAAATATATTGAATGTCACATTGTAAAAGCTGCTGGAAGAAATGACTCTCTTACCTTCAGGGTTGCCATCTTTATGTTCTGCTCCTACAGGCACAATAAAGAAAAATATAACAGGCACACTTTTTCAAAGCACTTAACACCTTACTAGGAAAAGGCTGAATTTTTTCTGTTTCTGCATGAATAGCTGGAGTCAAAGGGTAAGAGCATTGTGGGAGGGGGGGATGGAACAATGGCAACCCTTCTTGATCTTAATATAGGACTCATTAGTTAGGCCAGGGGTTCATCACTTAGAGATCATGGATGGGGTTCATAGGGCATGTGAACTGGGTAAAAAAATGTTTTTGTTTCTTCCTGTTGTTTTTGATTTTTCCTGTCACAGTAAATTTTGAAGTAAAAATGTAGTTTCATGTCCAAATGATTGTGTGTATTATTTTGGTAGAGAGGAAAGAATTAATTAGGTTCCCAACAGGCTTTGGACTGGGGAAAAAAACCTGCTAAAAAAATCTGTACTATTTCATTTTTATTCCTAAAAAAGCTACATTTTAAGACCAGAGTTAGGAAGAGGATGAACATGCAATATATAGATATTCTAAAAGAATATTTTTTTTTTGTTGGGGGGAGAATGAGAACTCTGAAGACTTAGCTTCAGGTCAAAATCAGAAAATAGGTAAACTAGCCTCTGGCAATCACACTACATTTGGTTCAGGCTTTGGTCAGGTGAGGTGCAAGGGTCATCTGTACAATCATTGTCCACTGCTGTGAAGTCTATAGTGTTCCTTAGCTTACAGAAGCTTTGTGTACTGTATGAAAGCTAGAATACAGGTTGAATAGTCTTGTAAAATGCTAGGAGAGTTTGTTATGGATTTAGGGCCAGGCACCATTTATGTTCAGATGACACCCAGCTTTACTTTTCTTTGTTATTGGAATTGGATATGGGTATGCTGGGCTGAATGAGGGCCAAAATACTGAAGCTGAATCCTAATTGGATGGAAACTCTGTAGATCAGTGGCTCCAGATTCTAGGAAAGGAAAAAGTAACCTTTCTTCGATGAAATTGCAGTTCTCTGAGGCATGGCTTGGGAATATTTCTAGATCTGGCTTTGTTACTGGAAGACCAGACTCTGACCATTTTCACACGGGGGTAAAAGCCCGCGGTCCGAAGACCGGAGACGGAGGTCATTCACATCACAAGATGAGCTAGCGCGGTTGCAAACAGTGAGGTGCCACACCTCCAACCACTCTAGCCCAGCTGCAGGGGTGGCGCTGTGAGTTTTTTAAAAACCACCTTCCCAGGTGGTTTTTATCAAACTCGCTCGCACTAATCTGTGGCAGCTCCCGGTGAGAATCTGCAGAGACGCAGTAGTGCATCTCTGCAGATCTGTCCGGGGGTGGGCTTCCAGCTGGCACGCTGCCCTGATTGCTGGAGTGCAGCCGGAAGCCACCGGCCACCATTTTGGGTGCCGCAGAGCGCCGCCGAGCACTGCCAAGTGCCGCCGAAATTCAGCGGCGTGTGAAGTGGCGGAACCACGTTCCCTGCAGGGACGGAGCAGAGACGGAGCAAAACGCTAGCAAGTAAGCTCCGCCCCTGCGTGCACTGCCCCATTTCGCCCCCCCCATGTGAGAAAAGGGCCTCTGTCATTCAGGTTGGCTGAGACTGTTTTTGACTGCTTTGCCAGCTAGAGCTTTTCATAGGCCATTTCCACACTACACTGTTATAGTGTTATTATCCACTTTCAACATCCTATGGAATCTTGGGATTTGCAGTTTAGGGAGGGGTCTAAGGTCTCAGGAGTTCATGCACTGGCAACCTCACTATTAGTTCTTGAATACTGTAATGCACTTTTCATTGGGCTGCTCTGGCTGGTTGATGCCAAATATCAGTTAGCAGTTAGATTTTTGACTGGAATAGCATATAGAATGCATATAATACCAATTTTAGGGGAATTATGCTAGCTTTCAATCTAAGTTCAAGGTACTGGCTGTGACATTTAAAGCTCCAAATGCCAGGGACTTTGATATTTGAACAACTATATCTCCTTCCATATGCAATCTAAGGTCTTCTGATATTGGACAAGATATACATCTTTTAAGACACAAATAAGTAGATAGATAGATAGATAGATAGATAGATAGATAGATAGATAGATAGATGAGACAACTGCCAAATATTATGATTCAGAGAGAAATTCTGCAACTTAGGACCAGCTACTTAGAAGGTCTCTCATGTGCTCAGTAAATTTGCCTATGAAGGTGGTTGGACTGATGGGAAGCGTTCTGCCAAAGATCCCAAAACTCAGACAGACTCATATTGGGGAGAAACACTCTGGACCCAAGCTTTATAACACTTTATAAGTCATAACCACCGCTATGAATTGTCACTGTGAAACAAAACTGTAGCCAGTGAGGTTGCAGCAATAAATAAAATTTGTTTTACCCCTGTAACAAGCCATGAAGCGTATTGGAAGCTCTCCTGAAAACTGGCTTGTTGGGTTTTGGAAACTTCAACTATAATTAGAGTGCTAAGCACTATTATTTAAAATACTGTGTTTAGGAAAGCATGACTTGAAATTCTCTCAAATCCAAATCTCTATACAATCTCTATATTTTATTTATTTAGATTATGTCCTGCCTTTCTCCTGACATAAAACCCCACATGGTCTATGGTAATTTGAAACAGTAACGCAACTAAGATCTTTTAACATATTAAAATAATTAAAAATACAAAAAAAGTTGCAGTACAAGACTTTCAAAAACCCTTTTGTCACATGATTTAAGAATCAAAGGCCTGACTAAACTAAAAATGTCTTTCCCTGCCAGTGGAAAGAGGCCAGAGAAGAGGCCAACTCCATTCCTATGGAAAGGAGTTCCATGACTGGAGAATAGCCAGTTAGAACTCTCTCCTATATTCTCACCAAAAGGATCTCTGATTGTGATGCGTCCAAGAAAAACCTCTCCACCAAAGATCGTAAAAATTTTGGCTACTTCCTAAATGGACAAGAATAGTCAATTTCTATGTTCTAATGGACTACCAAGTAACCATTATCTGATTCTCCAGACCATGGTCTGGGGGCAGGATTTATATGTACACTGCAGTTAATCTAGTTCTATAATAAAGAGTTTTGGGGTTGTGTTTGTTTGTTTGTTTTGCCTATCAGCAAGGAATTGAGTGGAAATGCTGAAATGATTTGAGGACTGAGTGTGGAATGAATTGTTGCTTCTTTTATATTCCTTTTAAGAAAGTGATTGGCAGTTGTACTTTGTTTTTCTAAAAACTCATAATATATCAATGCAGTAAAAAGTATATGGAATATAGATAGAAACTAATTACCACCGTTCCTTTCAAGTGAAGCTGTGAAAAATATTTATATTTTTATATATGCGCATTGGATATATATATAAAATATATATGTGCATTGGATCATTCATTCATCTGCACAATTTGACAGGGCTACAGGACAGCCTGATAAAATGGCTCAGAAAGTTGGATCTGCAGGACAGAGGTGCAGCATTTATGCAGCAGTGGATCTCTTTTCCCTGAATATAAAATGTTGAGAAGAATACTTGAAAAGCATTTAATATGCAGTCCACTTTTTTTCCCCAGAGGAAAAGAAATGCCAATTGCCTACTAGAAAATCTTTACTTTCTTGTTGTGCTCCATAAAACAGAAATATAACCACCATTGTAAATTTGTTCTAAGCTCCTAGTCATTTGAACAATAATGTAAAACATGGAAAATGACTCTCACAAATGGGACTATTAAACCTGGACCAGGAATGATAATCTAAAACCTCACAATACTGGATTTCTGCTACTTGCTGCTGTATTAAATTGAGTCTCAAGACATTTAGACTACCAAAGCTGCTATGATTCAAATGTCAATAACACTCTGCTCCAGCCCACCCCTTTGGGTGGCAGGAAGCATTTGGAAGAGAGGACCAAGGAGAGCATATAATGGCTGCATGGAAGGCATAAACCCTGTGCAAGCCTCACAGAGAATAATCATCAGTCAACACCTTAATCATCACAAAAAGCCAGTTCAGAGGATAAGGAGGATCCAAGGGTAATAGTTCTAAATGAAAGTGTCCACAGAGAGTATTTGTTTCTTTACTGGACAATTGAGCCATTTCTCAACCTTGTTTATCTTTTGCTGTTCATGTTAGTCCAAAGAGGAGAGGCAGAGAGAGACAGAAAAACAGGGAGCATTGTTGTTGTTGTTTTGTTTTTGTTTTCTTTTGCTGTAATAAAGAGGCAAACATGTTACCAGTAGAAACATGGGAGAGAGAATGTTGTCTAACAGGTATTTCATGAAACTGGTAAAGAATTTTCATTCTCAGAAATCTGCTATATATACCACAGTTCATATTTTAGAGAAATACCACCATACACCACACAGTGAAGGGTGTAATACTGTGTCCCCGCAGTTCATCATGACTGTTGTTGTTGCTTTGTGCCTTCAAGGCATTCCTGACTTATAGTGGCCCTAAGGGAAACCTGTAATGGAGTCATCTGGCACTGAAAGTGTGTGATGCACCCAAGGTCACCCAGTGGGTTTCTATGGCTGAGTGGGAAATGAAATCACCTTTCTTGAAAAGACAGACACGCTCCTTCTGTTATTTAGTAGCCAGAGTCAGTGTAGGTAGCCAGGGGAGTATTTGGCTGCAACTAGTAGCAAGCCACAGCTATTCTCCCCTCCTAAAGGAATGTTCTTCCATTTACAATAAAAACTTCAAAAAGCTATTCAGATTTAAAAGACTGTTTGTGGTTCAGGACTTATTCTGCACAAAATTAACACACTTATTTTTCCTCAGAAAATAACATGTTCTGAAAAGAAAATCAGAAAATTCTGTTTCATATGGAAAAAATATTGTTTCCCAGGTAGGAAACTCTGTCTTCTCTACATGTACATGGGCACATACACACAAAAACATGTGCAGTTTGCACAGAAGAAGTCTCACCTGTGAAGAATCTTCTCAGTCTAGCATTCTCTTCCTCAGAGTTCCCCATCACTCAAGAAATACTTTTTTTCCCATTTACCAAATATTTTTGAATATTCTTCCTATCCCTTGCCCAGGGGAATTGTATCATACAATGACATTTTTCAAAGGCAAGTCTTAACCCTAATTGCCTGAGTGCTGGGGCAGTTGGTGGAACCACCACAGGAAGGTTGAAATGGAAAACATGGCAGGAGGACACGGATGCAACAGAAATTGAGATATGGATTTCTGTAGCTTTCTTGTGGCTGAGAGGCTGAGGAAACCTGGCTTTCAATTCCTGTGTGTTCAGTTGTGTTCGTGGTACTGAATTAGCAACACTTGACATGACCTGATCTTCTCCATAGGAGAATTGGTGGAATTTTTAAAAGTGTCACACCAAAAATATACATTTCCAAAGCTTGCAATGCTTTGGGTGAAGAAGATGAGTAAGCATTTCAGAAGTATGCACAACAATAAAATGAAAATTTCAAATATATGTATATATATAGTATGTATATATGTATATGTATATATATATATTGTATGTAAAGAGTGAGAAAACTTGGCCCCTCTAGATGTTTTTTATTTCAGTTAACAAAGTCCCAATTAGTGTGGTCAATATAATAGGACATCTTCCAGCTTTGCTTTTCCCCAAATTCAAATTTTGCAGAATTTTGAAAATTCTGATAAAAAAAAAATGAAATTCCCACCCATGGCTAGAAGATGGGCAAATCTCTCAATTTTGCTTCTAAATTTTTGAATTTTTTTTTGTGACTTTTGAAAGAATGATGATCAAAGATTATCTGATAGGACAAGGTATCAACATGTCTTCACCTGCTTCAGTCAATTAGTAAAACGTATACCAGAATCTGCATATAGCCACAAAAGTGTACAGTATTCCTCTGCAGAAACAATCAGAAGAATAATACTAGGAAACTGACAAAGAACCTGAGACATGACTGCTTCTCAGATTCCAAGAAACACAATGTAAACAAGACTGACACATGTTCGCATCCATAGATCCAGGCTTCTACTCTAGTCCACCATCTTTATCTCTGTAGACTAGTATGTTAAACCCACACCATCCCTTCATTGCTCTCTGTCTGTGGAGAGGGTAACTCTGAAGCAGAAAGTCCTTGCTACACAGGAAGGCTTTCCATACAGTGCAGAACTCATGTTTCTAACTCCATGGAAGGCCTCCATGAGTAAAAACCACTCTCTTCTTCAGATGGTTATTTTTTTTTCCTCACATGTGGACAGCATTAACAGAGCTGGCTGTAGCAAGCATGCTCTCCTTCCTCACACATTCTGTTATGAATGTCTGAGTGAACCTAAGGACAATATCCAAAAGCAAAGAACTACATGAAATGTTAAGCTAACCCTCTCTGTATCTGAAATGCTGTTCCACCCTGCCACAAAGCCACTTTCTCTTAATGTTATTGCTATGAATGTCTCACTAACTCCAGAAACAATCATGCCTGTAGTTAAACTTTACTGTCTGGGGCACAGATGATGTTTTCCATGTTGATATGATAGTAAACCAAGTGTGAAAGAGCAAAGGGCCCACTGTATAAGGATGAGGTTGCAGAATGTGTTCTCACTAAAGACAAGTCAAGGCCTCATGACTGTGCTGGTCCAAATGAAATCAAGTTTCATGCAGATTGATCTGGTCACCATGTCAGAACTAATTTGGCACAAGCCTCCAATCTTCATTCTGGATGAGTTTTGCCACAGTGCCTGAGGAGTAATCTCTATCACAGCGGTTAATAGTGGGCATTGGCTGTGACTGTATTTGTGAATTTCCTTTAACTTTAATGCCTTCTGAAAGCACTGATGTGCTATATTCTTGAAGCAGGAGACTTGTTCCACTGATCCATTACCAAAATACTCCTGGATCAGAACAGCACTAAGAAGAGTATGTTGGGAAATATGCAAGTTGCTGTTCCTCCTGTGAATAACAATCAGCTTGAGTTAGACGCACAATAAATAAATAAAAAAAAACCAGATTAATCTTCTGCTATGTTGATTCCTAAGTGACTTTTAGAAGCAGCTTTTGCCTGTGGCATAGTGCAGTCAAAGCCATTATCCTTCATACAGTGCTATAATGACAGAACACATGCATTGTAATGTAAACTTACAACCCAGTTCTAGGCAGACACAATTAGTCTGTCATCTTTTCCAGTAGCAGCACTTATGGCCCTGGTGGGGGAAAAATGAGTAAAGCAAAGCATCTCATTCATATTTATCAGATGACTTTGCATTGTTCAAAGCTTCCTCATGCAATTGACATTTTTGTATTGCTTTTCTTGGCTCACTAAGTGGAGGTCCAGTTCAATCTAATCCATATGTAATCTAAAGAATAACGTGACCTTCAGAAGACTGGGGGAGGGAAAATCCTCATGAATACTCCTTTGAAAGCTTTTATTTGTGTGTGTGTGTGTGTGTGTGTGTACAGCCACAGAGAGAAAGAGCTAAAGATACACGTGTGTGTCTGCGAATGTGTATAATTTTAGACTTCAGCCTGTTTCCAGAGTTTAATAATTATGAAAATGCTTTTTTAAAAAAGTGCATTTGTAGTGATGAATTAACAATAGAAGCATAGGGAAGCAAGCATAATCCATAGAAGTCAGAAGTGTTCTTGGTCATTTGAAAAACAAGTCACAAAAGAGGGACTCAACCTCTGCTGGATTTGAGTGAGACCCCTCCAAATCCACTTTGCAGATTGGGTAAGCTTCTGTATTCAGCCCTGACCTGGGTGACCAGATTTAGGCAATGCCCAGGACTGTGTTTGCATAACTAAGGCTGGGATACCAGCTGCACTACTTCCTAAGATATCTGATCCATCCATTGTGGCACATTTTTGCTACTACCTTTTTGAAAGATGTTTTATGTGAGGTTACCTGTATTCAAGTTGTCTAGAATGTTGTTTCAAGACAGCTGACTTGTTATAGGGAATATGTGATTTCCTTTGTTAAAGCAGCTTCACTGGCTACTTGCCTTTTTCCATTGAGCACAATTCAAAGTGCTGCTTGAGACCAGAGCTTGGGGAAGTGTCGATACAAGAACTCCAAAAGTAGCTAGTTGCTGTTGTAGTCTTTAAAATAGCTCTTTCCATATTATTTCAACATTACCTAAACATTTATCCTTCGTTTGGATAAGAAATAAAACACTTTAACCTATGAGCAATGGCACAACAAAGCATTAAAATGAGGAAGCTGCTACCCCTATAACTATAAAAGTAATTGAAACAATATTTAGACCATCCTTTGTTACATTATAGCCATAAGGTAACCTGCTTGTGCCTTGGTTCTTGAAGAAAATAATTGCAAGTTTCTCATTACTTGTTACATGTTTCTTCCAATCTCTAGATGACTTGTGAACATGGAGCTGGTAAGGTCTTAAGAAAATAAGGGCAGGCCCTTCTCCTGGTACCACAGTCAATTGTCATATATCTGGTATGGACATGAAAGAGGGCCTCCTGGGAGGGTCTGTTGCCATGCTATATAGCCCAACTCCATGATATGATATGATATGATATGATATGATATGATATGATATGATATGATATGATATGATATGATATGATTGGCAATGAACATTATTTAATCAGCATAGAATTTATAGATCCGATCCGATGGATAAGGGTAGTCCATGTCTCGGGATGATGTCTTTCATCAATGCTCTGACAACCTCTTTAGCCTTCTCAGTCCAAGTCGGGTATGCCTCCACCCATCCCGTATATGTGCACACAAACACTAGTAGGTATCGATAAAGTCCCGCTGTTGGCATTTCTGTGAAGTCTATCACCAGGGCTTCAAAAGGTAGTGTACCATGTAACTGGACACTGGGCAGGGGACCCTTCCCTTGTCTGGGGTTATTCCTGGCACACTCTGGGCATCGCATAGAAGCTGAGTTAGTAAGGCTGTGTATTCCGTTAAAGTAGACTTGTCTCTGCAAGAGCACTGCTAAAGAACTTTTTCCCAGGTGAGTGGCCTTATGAGCTGCTTGTACAATGTCCCAGGCTAGTTGCTGTGGCACAAAAATTCCCCCGTCTGGCAGTTCCCACCACCCTTGGGATGTCTTTCTTGTCCCCAGGGATTCAATTGCCATTTGCTCCTCTTCTGAATTGTACTTTGGGTACGTATCAACTAAGTCAACCTGAAACAGTGGGGCTGTGAAATATGACAATTCTTTCTTGGCCCCAGGCTGTTCACTCCTCAGGGCAGCATCCTTGGCCACCTGATCTGCCCATCTATTTCCTTTGGCAATATCATCCTCCCTTTTCCGATGTCCTTGGTAATGCATCACCCCCACCCTTTTGGGATGCCACACAGCCTCAAGAAGGTCTGAAATTTCTGCTGCATTCTTAATATCTCGCCCTGCTGAGTTTGTTAGTCCCTTTTCCCTATACAAGGCTCTGTGGACATGAAGGGTAGTAAAGGCATACTTACAAGTTGGAGGAAACTTCTAACTTAATTCGGGGATTTTCACAAAGCATGGCTTGATACTGGTCATGCATTCATTGATGAACCAATAGTTCCCTTTGTACTCCATCAGTGTTAGTACTACTTGTGGAACCCACACCACCAATTCCTGTCCAATTGATAATTTATCTGTTTTCTTGACTAAAAGGGCACTTGCCACAATGGCTTTCAAGCATGCTGGTCAGCCCCTGGCCACCGGATCTAGTTGTTTAGACAGGTAGGCTACTAGACGTTGCCATGATCCCAACTGTTGTGTCAATATTCCCACTGCTACATTATCTCTCTCATGAACATACAGCAAGAAGGGTTTCGTTACATCTGGAAGACCTAGGGCAGGTGACTGAAGCAGTGCTTCCTTGATGTCCCTGAAAGCTCTTTTCTGTGGCTCATCCCATTGGAAGGGATCTGTCTCTGAGCCTCTGGTGGCTTCATATAGGGGCTTACTCATCACAGCAAAATTAGGGATCCAAATCCTGCAGAACCCGGCGGCTCCAAGAAACTCCCGCACTTGTCTCTGACTGGTTGGTTCCTGTACGGCACAAACTATCTCCTTTCGCTCAGGGTCCAGCTCCCGCTGCCCTTGTGACATAACAAATCCCAAATACTGGACCCGCATCTTACATAGCTGGGCTTTTCCAGGACACCTTATATCCACGATCCCATAGAAGATGCAACAATTCGTGGGTGCCTTCCCAACACTCCACTTCTGATGGTGCCGCAAGCAGCAAATCATCTACATACTGTAGCAGGACCCTCTTTCCGAGTTCCGAATGAAAATCCCGGACATCCTAACTGAGGGCTGTGCCAAAAATAATAGGCAAATTTTTGAAACCTTGAGCCAGCCTTGTCCAGGTCAACTGCATCTTCCTACCTGTTAATTGATCTTCCCATTGGAAAGCAAATATCAGTTGACTTTTAGGCACCAGCCGTATGCAGAAGAAGGAGTCCTTCAGGTCCAATATAGTGAAGTGAGTCACTTCAGAAGGAATTAAACCAAGCAGCACATAGGGGTTTGGAACCACTGGATGGATAGTCACTGTTGCCTGATTCACCAACTGCAAGTCCTGTACCGGGCGGTATTCGTCCGTGCCTGGTTTCTTGACTGGGAGGAGGGGAGTGTTCCACGGTGATTGGCATTCTCGGAGGATGCCGTGCTCTAGCAGATGATCTAGGTGCTTCTGAATTCCCTAGACAGCTTGTCTAGGCAGTGGGTACTGTCTCACATGCACTGGTACTGCTCCTGGCTTCAATTCAACCACCACGGGTGGTATGAATCTTGCCATCCCAGGAGGGTTATCCTCAGCCCATACCCTGGGTACATCGAATGCTTGCCAGGATTCTTCTTCCAGCACTGGCATTGTCCAATGTAATCTCCATTCCTCCTCCTGGGGGTATGAAAGAGTTAAAAGCTTGGTTTCCTTCTTTGCTCCTCAGAAAGTCATGGCAGCTGTTCCATCATCCTCAAATGATATTTAGGCTCTTAATTTTGATAGCAAATCTCTCCCCAATAGTGGCACTGGGCAATCAGACAAGTATAGGAAGCGATGTTCCACCAAATGAGATCCAAGTTGACAAGTCCACTGTTTCAGCAAGGGTCTTTCTTCTATTGCTCCCGTTGCTCTCACCACTCGCACTTTTTGCTGAGTGAGAGAAGCCACTGGGTAGGTAACTACTGATCAGGCTGCTCCGGTGTCAATCATGAAATCTATCTCATGGCCCCCCACAGTGGCAGTGACCATGGGCTCCCCGGGGCCGAGGGTTAAGGGGTCTGGTCTGTCCTATTCGAAGAGTTCTGCTTCTGCCATCCCCACAAAGAAATCGGCGTTGTACATCTCACCAGGTCCCTGCATTTGCCAACTGGGTCGCCAGTTCTGCTGTCCTCTTCCTTGTCCATCTCGTCCCCTCTGACTTTCCCCACTGTCCTTCTTGTCCATCCCATTCGGGCATTCCCGCTACCAATGCCCCTCCTGCCCGCATCGGGCACATTGATTCTTTCCCAAGGACCCTCATCCCTGTCTGGCTCTCCTTCTGCCTCTTTGTCCCCTCTGACTTCTGCCTTGGCCATAACCCCCTCCACACTGCTCCACCAGCACAGCTGCAAGCAGCTCTGCCTTTTTCACCATCCTTCGGTCCTTTTCCTTCTGCTCCTCCTGGTCCCTATTCACAAACACCTTCTGGGCTACTTTCAGTAATTCTGCCAAATTCTTTCCTCCAAAACCCTCAAGTTTCTGAAACTTCCTTCGAATATCTGGGTAACTTTGGGTTACAAAAGCCTGGTTCACCATTCTCATGTTATCTGGGGCTTCCGGATCAAAGGGAGTATACTGGAAATAAGCATCTAGAAGACGCTCCAGGAATGCCCCTGAGGATTCCGTGGCTCCTTGCAACACTTCAGTTACCTTTGCCATGTTAACTGGCTATCTCATTCCCACTCTCATGGCTTCTATCAACAAGGTCTGATACTGGAGAAGGCGCTCCAACCCCACCTGTGTATTTGGATCCCACTGGGGGTCCTTTAAAGGTACTCTCTCCCTCATCCATGCCTGGGGGTTAGCATGGCACTGGGGAGTTCTCTCCTGGGCAATCCGCTCTGCTGCTGAATGAGTCGGTATCTCTCTTCAGTGGTGAACAAGGTCAATAACAACTGTTGGCAATCTTGCCAGTTCAGTATTATGCGATGCCATTATACTAGAACACAATTCTACCAGCTCATGGGGTTTCTCAGTATAAGAAGCATAATGGGTCTTCCAGTTCAACAAATCAGAAGTAGTAAAAGGCGTATATGCATAAGCCTGAACAGGTATGTAGGGTGGTGCATTCCCATCCCCTGGTTCTGGGTTTTGCACCATTTGGGTTATCTGCCTTAATGGGATTAGGGCTTGGGCAGCCCTAGCAGCTGCATTCCTAGTCTGGTTGGCCATAGGTGAATCTTCCTCTGGAGGGGAATGCACCATTTCCTCAAGGTGTTGAGTGACCTCTTCAAGAAAATCATTATATATTTTACAAACTTCCTTAATGAGTGCTGTGTCAGGTGATAGGGAAGGACTAACAGGCGCTCTGGCGGGCGAGACTTGGGAATAATCTATAGTAGCCACAATTGGTGAAGATGCACTACCTGGGGATAGAGTTGATGACACTGGCGTCACATCTACCAGGTGGGGGTGGTATGTGCTGCTTCTGCCACTGCTGCAGCCACCATTGGTTGCAGTGCTTGTCCCACTGGGGGTGTTGGTACGTACGAGGGCAGAGGTAAGGTGTCGGGAAAGGGAATGAGAGGGGCCGTTGGCTCTGCCAGATCCACATCCATGGCTTCAAGCACTGGTTTTAACTTTTTGGCCAATTTCTCCTTTCTAAGCACTAATAGCCTTGCCTGTGACTCCAAACATTTCTTCAACCATGGAGGGGAATAGCAAACCACTGTACCCCATGAATCTATGTAAGGAAATTGATCAGGGTGCCCTGGTTCTCCTACTACTACAGAATACACACGGCTGATTTTATCTGGCTCCAAGGAGCCCTCATTGGGCCATCCCACACCAAACGAAGGCCATTCTACTTCACACAAAGTTCGCAACCGCTGGGGATTCATGGAGGGGGGTCACCATAATCTCCACTGAAGCCTTTTTTGAAATTCCCCAGCATACATTGTAAGGGGGTGCAAGTCTTGCTTCCCCCACCACCCATGTCCTCCCCTCCTAAGATCAAGACAGACATAAAAGGAAAAGGGGAGGTTAGTGAGTGAAGAGGTCTCACTGGCTGACACAAGAGGAATACATACCACGCACTATGCCAGTGGCCTACGCCCCTGGACACTCAACAGCCAGCAACAGAAACCGCAGTGGCCATACATACGAAACACAACTTACACACTCCACTCACATGTCCCTGCCTCCTGCTGTCCCATTGTCCACTAGAGCAAAGCCGTTTCCTCAGCCCATTTGCTGAGTACTCGGGCCCACTCGGGGAGTGATCAGGTCCCCCTTCCACCCAAAGCGGGTGGGCTACACTCTCTGGACTCAAACCAGAGTATACTTGCCTAGGTCTTTGATGGCACTCCTCACTCTTCAATGACAGCTGGACTCAAACCAGAGCCGGACTCAAACCAGAGTATGACAGCTGGACTCAAACCAACAGTGAAGGCAGGGCTCAGTTTCCCTCCTTCACTTTCCAAGGTTCCCCGGTCGCTTGTGCCGTTCAGGTGGCCTCAACACAGGCTCCCCCATTCTTCTGACTAAACAGCCGATGGTGCCAAGAAGGGGTGTGTGTGCCAAGCTTCCCTCCAGGCAAGGTGACCTAGAGCAGGCTAACTGCCACCTCTCTGTCTCAGCGCCTGTAAATCTGAGTCATGGCACCATTTATGTTGCAGGAATTCAGAGACAGGGAGACCACAAAAATGAAAGGAAAAGAGTTTATTAAAATAATGCTCAGGCTGCAAGGCTGGAATAGCTTCCAAAGGTGCCAAGAGCCTCAAATACACTTAGTAGAGTGATTTTATAGTATCAGTGACACAAAAAATTTTCCTTCTCCCCGTCCTTCTCTGAGCTTTAGCAATGCTCATCACTTCTCTGCTATCTCACCGTTGTTTACATTCCAGAAAATGGTTTACAGAACATCTCAAGCAACGATGCACACTGTGACCTAACCTTGTATTGGAGACAGGAACTCTGCTGAGCCTTGCTAGCGCAGCACATTGCAAAAACACTCTGACTTGCCACACACTTTTGGAGGATTTCTTTTTACACTTTTATAGAGTCTTAAGGCCACCTAGACTAACCCTCCCTCAGTGGCTACTTCAGTATAATTTTAGGACTTAAAAGCCATGCTGGCAAAGACAACTGGCAGCACATATGCAAAAGTAGGTCAGAAGAGACCTCAGGGCATGGCCAGGTCATAAATTCAAGTGAGCAGTCAGGAATCTCCAGTGCTGATGAGCTTGTGACAACCTCCTAAATGACTCAACCTTCCGACACAATAGTGCATGAAGCTGTCTCAATAGATCAACTGATGGTCATCGACCTGTTCCCTCTTCCCACCAACATTCTCCTTTGTTTCCCAATCTGTCTAGGCATGAAGAAGCTATGACGATCACCAAGACCATTAACCCATTCTGTTTGTTCTGTCAGAGCCTTCAGGGCATAAAATGGGTACTTAAAGCTTGGTTCTGAACTTGGCAAGCCATAGTACACCGGAAATAGGCTGTCACCCTGCTTCTCAGATTCCTGTTCTCGTACCACCCTCAGATCCCTTGTTTGAGCCAAATCACTTCATCTTTTCTCTTCAGGATAGCTAAGTATGACCCATTTCATCCTAACTCCTCACTATCTAATTTTCCTTCCTTTCCTTCAGTTAGCCTTGTACAATTGTGTGACTGCTTGAATCTTGTGTGTGTTTGTGATTTCCTACAATAAAACATTCTTTTAACCTTCAACTGATGTTTTGCATTAGTACTGGTATACACAGGTGGAAAGATCCTATATAGTTACGCCCTCTCACAGTCCGCCCTTTTTGAGCTATAATTCCCCATGGTTCCATGAAGGCACAGCACCACGGGTGAACCTCTGAGTCACCCATCTTTTGGAGTAACGGGTCTCAGACCCTGAAGATCAATGCCTTGGAGAATTAGGCTTCTTCTCTTTCTATTGTCCTCCTTCTAGCAGAGATACTCATTTTCATTCAGGTAGGGCCTAGTTGATAGGTTTTTCACATGTAAACATGTCTGCCGTAGGGGACTTAGCAGGTTGGGTGCTGGCTATGCCATTGTTTATTGTGTTCTTAATTGTGTTTTTAATTTTTTTTGATTAAAATTTATTCTGAATGTTATTTTATTATTGTTATCTACCTTCAGGACCTTATTTTTGGGATAAAGGTAGGATATTAACTCATCTATGTATCCTTGCTATATCCACATAGTTAATTTCTGTGCCAGCACTATGGGTACAAAAGAGGAATAACATTGTCCAAATGGGAAGTAATTGTATTACTAGTCCAGCCCACAAAATTATTTATTCAAAATGTTACCTAACTAGAAAAGAAAAACATATCGCTGTAGTTTCCATATTGTCCGTGTATAAAATAGCCCTCATTGCAGCCTAGTAGTGTTGATCTGAAAAATACAGATTCAGCTATTGCTCAGTCATAAATGCAATGAGTCATAAGCATTCACTGTTACTTTTTGTCCCTTAAGATAACTAAAGTCACTTTATGCTGCAATATGGATGGAGCACTAATGGGTACTAGAAAAACTAAATTCAAGTACAATTCTAGGGGTAAATTATATGTTATATGTACTTCCACAATTGTTTTTTGTTTTTAATGGAAACATTCTTAGACTTCTCTGCCAAACTCAGATAGAATTATAGAACTGGAAGAGACCACAATGGCCATTGAGTCCAACCCCCTGCCATGCAGGAACATACACTCAAAGCACTCCTAGAAAATGGTCATCCAGCCTCTGTTTAGAAACCACCAAAAAAAAAAAAAAAAAACTCTACCATGTTCCACGACAGCATATTCCACTGTCCAATGGCTCTTACTGTCAGGAAGTTCTTCCTGGTGTTTAGGTGAAATCTCTTTTCTTGTAGTTTGAATCCATTGCTCCATGTCCTAGTCTCTGGAGCAGCAGAAAACAAATTTGCTCCATCTTCAACAGGACATACATTAAAATATTTAAACATGGCTATCACGTCCCCTCTTAACTTTCTTTTCATTGGGCTAAACATACCTAGCTCCTTGATTTTCTTTTCATAGGGCATGGTTGCCAGAACCTTCACCATTTTGGTCACTGCCCTCTGGACATGTTCCAGCTTGTGAATATCCTTCTTCAAATGTGATGCCCACAACTGGACAAAGTATTCCAGGTGAGGTCTAACCAGAGCAGAATTGAGTGGTATTATTACTTCCCTTGATCTCAACACTATACTCCTATTGATACAATCTAGAATCACATTGAATTTTTAGCTGCAGCATCACACTGTTGACTCTTGTTCAGCTTGTAGTCCATTAAGACTCCTAGATCCCTTTCACACATACTATTTTCAAGCCAGGTATCACCTGTCCTATATCTGTTCATTTCATTCTTTCTTCCCAAGTGCACATTTCTCCCTGTTAAAATTCATTTTGTTGGTTTTTGCCCAGCTCTCTGATCTGACATGGTCATTTTGAATTCTGCTGCTGTTCTTTGGAGTATTAGCTATCCCTCCTAATTTGATGTCATTTGCAAATTTGATGAGTGTGCCCTCTATTCCATCATCCAGGTGATTAATAAAGATGTTGAACAGCACTGGGCCCAGGACAGAATCTTGTGGCATCCCACTAGTCACTTCTTCCCAGGTTGAAGAGGAGTCATTGGTGAGCACCCTTTGTGTTCGGCCAGCCAGCCAATAAGAAATTCACCTAACAGCAGCAACGTCTAATCCACATTTACTACCTTGTCTGCAACTCACAGCTATTCAGTCTTCTCAAACAGTTATATTCTGATTTTGGAAGGCTAGCTGTGTTGGGTGGAGGAATTCCGCCATTAAAAGTCTTAATTTTACAAGCTCTTTTTAGATCATAGTCAAAAATAGAATGGACCCTGTGACTGCAATCAGTGGTGTCAGGTATATTCAGCTTTTATTGGTTTCGTTTCTGATCTGAACTTTTCACTGGTCAAAGATATGTGATTGCATTAATTCACTTACCAGAAAAAAAATAGCTCACTCTAGCACACTGGAAATGTATCTTACACTTTCTTGGTTATGAAAGGAATATTATAATCAAACCTTAGGAAACAGGTCTCAGCATGTGTCACTTAGTTGATAAGAGCCCACTTTGCTCAATTTTATGCAGGTTAAAGGGCACTGATTGCTGTTGATTGAAGTAAAGTTAATGACAAACATGAAAAAAGGCCACTGTTATGCTCTGTGAGGCAGAGACTTTTATTTTCATCTTCTTAACATGAGATTAATGAGGGGCATTGATCTTCTGAGTTGGAGAAAGAAATATGTAACTTTCTATCAAAGTGTATCCATTACTAACAGCTATTCTGGAAGAGGTAAAAAAAATGTACAGGTATGTTGGCTTAGAAGCTTTCATTCTTTCCAAACTCTTCAGTAAAAACTGAAAATGCCTTGAAGCTTTTTTTTAAAAAAAAAATCAACTAAATCATTTCTGTGTAGTGATGAATGGCTGTATTTGAGTAACAGGGTGATGTGCTACAGGGCTGGTAGGAGTGTGCACGAGAAAAGAAACCGCTCACATGATGAGCATCATTCTCTCTCGTTAAAATGTCACCTTTCATTTGCTAACTTCCTTGGCTTCATGTCACCCTCTCCTCTTGCAACTTGTCAATTGTTAGTATCTGAATGGATTTTTTATATTGAAATGCAAAAGAAGTGCCCTGCTGCCACTGATGTTCAACTGATAATGTCTGTGCCATTCCCCCCAACAAAAATCTAGTCCTAATCTCAGGCAACAGTTTTTGAATTGACTCTAGGAAACTTTAAATAATAAAGGATACTGCACAAGTGGTCTTTGGAGCCCAAAGCATTATGAAAGGGATGGCTTGGAAAATTACCTTGTATCGTGGCAGAGGGAGATTTTTCAGGTCACTTTTTCCATAGTGCTTTGGTTTCAAGGATCATTCAAATCTAGTCATTCAGGAAATAGAAGGGTCAGAGCCAGCCAGCTCCTCTTCCTCGTTACAGTCCATCATTGCATTTCACCTCCACCAACCAACTCCTGTTCCTGTGTAATTATATAGCATCTCAATGAAAAGGTGCTTGTTTTTATCAGCCTTATCAGTCTGCTACACCCTACCCCGTGTCCGAACTACAGTGTTAAAGTGCTGCTATTCCACTATCAACCTCCTATGGAATTCTGGGGTTTGTAGTTTAGGGAAGGGCACTTCGAATTCTCAGCCAAAGAGCTCTTTGGTCTCAGTAAACTACAAACCCCAGAATTCCACAGGGCATTGAAAGTGGAATAGCAGCACTTTAACACTGTAGTGCAGAAATGGCCAAAGTCTGGGTCACACTGGGAAATAATATAGATTTGAGGAAAGATTCCCTCCCTCAGTTGTCTTCCAAAAAGACCTACAAGTTGGACCGAAAAAGCAATCCACAAGTATCTTCAGAAATATACATCCTAAACAAAGATCACCTAAATTTCTTTGCACATTTCAGTTGAAAATCAGTTCAGCAAACAGTACAAACAATGTCAACTATAGTTTGTTTCACTCCAAGCAATAGTTACAAAGCAGGGGTCGGGTGGAATTCTGTCATCTCAATCAAAAAGAATTCTTGAAATTTATCAACAATAGTTTAGTCCACTCCAAACTATAGTTACTCTGGAGACTGATTCTTTCATGCAGGAGACTGAAGGGTAAATGAAAGGTCTCAATCATGAGCAAGTGTATTTAATGGTATGATCCAAGCTGGGTGTAGGATGTTATTTGCATTCCAGGCTATAGAAGGTTTGGGGTCTACTCCATGCACATATATACTTCTTAATTTTCTATGCATTGAATGTCCATGTAATATTATTTATTGCTTACAGATTGCACTGCTTGGTATAAAGTAATTAAGATCCCATGGTTGAAGATGCAGCTTTGAGAGTTACTTTAAATATAATTAAGTTACAGTAATATTCCCAAGACCTAGTAGGTACTATTGCAACTACAGTTTTTAAAAAATAACTATTTACTTTCCCATTTCTCAAAAGAAATGGTACAAAATTGTTTTTCTTCTCATTCACTTCAGCACCCAGAAGAAAGCATGCAGCTGAAGCACAACACACTGCATGAGCCAGCACTTGAACCACATGATAGTCCTTCTCTACCACTTAAGAAGGCCACGTTCCACAACTATAAAAGTAATTAAAAATTGGAGCTACATTACAAAAGTAGTGGACTTGTCCCTCATTAAGTTACAGTTGTGATGTAACTATACCTAATGACAAGTAACTATCTACTTTCAAGCTGTGGTTGAAAGTTATAGCTCCCTAGACTAGAATTTGCTTAACCTGGCCTCTTAAAACACACAACTGTAACTCATTTACCTAACCTTACTGAAGTAACTGACAGCTGGGAAACAAAAATCTTCATCTATATTCAGTACCGGTTTTTCTGCCTATGAAGAAAGTAGAGGGGATGCTTTTATCTGAATACTCAATTTATATTTTTAATCTTTAGAAGTGTCATGTTTTCATCTAGACTTCCAATGAGACCTACTCTCTTCTTTAGAAACTGATGTTTATCTTAGCTCTCCTGTCCCCTCTCCAAATGAATTCCGAATACTGATAATGAATTCCTAAAACAGATTGTCTCTTTCCCCATTATAGAATTACAGACATGGCAAAGACTGCTTCCTTTTCTGAAATACATTGCTATAATTTAGAGTCTAGCAAGCCCTCCTAAAAGCACATGGGGAGTGTGACATGGCCTAAATTGGTAGCATCAAGAAACTGCTAAAAGGAGATAATGTAGAGAGTTGGAGTCACAGCAGCAGACACCTTGAACTCTCAAGGTACCTGACAAGCTTCTACCTCAACTTTTCTGCAGTCACAAATCCCCACTGCCATTAAATTAGGATGTCTTCAACACAGCAGGTTAATGCATCCACATATGAGGCTTCTATTAACAGCTTACTTCTACCAGCTAATTCCTGAGTTACATTGCCTGAGTAATAATCAGACAAACTGCTTATGGGAATACTGCTTTATAGGAATAAAATAAGGAATGCATTTTGGTTCTGCACAGTCTCCTGTTCCATTAGTGCTATGAGTATCTTAGTGTCTTTTGTTGTGAAAGTACCTCCAGCCCCCCGCCATCATCATTTTTGTGTTATATAACTAATTCAGAGCTTCATTATGTGTATGCCTCCTGCACTATCTAATTCTTCTAAAATGAGCAAAACGTTTTGTGGAGGGCAAAAAGTTTTGTGCATGGAACTAGAAAAGGAAGCTAAGAAAACAGTGGAATGAATGAGTCAAGCCCATCTAATCATATATCACTGAGAGTTAGTACGTTTAATGGTTAGAATATTGCACTTGGACTTGGGAGATCTAGATTCTAGTCACCCACTGAGCATGAAACTCATTGGCTGACCTTGGTCAACTACTATTCTCAGACTGGCCTGTTTTCAGCATTGTTATAAGAATACAGTGGGAATAGGGAAAATAATGCACACTGAACAGAGCTCACTGGTAGAATATAAATATAACAAATAAATATAAATATAACAAATAAATAATAATTGTAATTAATCTGACTGGCATTGGCTCTGTAGGGTCCCATCAAAATTCTTTCTTAGACTACAGTTTTGTTCAAACTCTTATTACTACAATTTCATTTTCATGGCTACTTGCTATAGAAGCTACAACATGATGCCTGCCACATCACTCCCTGGTACAAAAATTACACAGCAACTGTGAAAATGGAATCAAGAGGTGGGAAGGATGACTTCTGTAGAATAAATGTTCAAGCTTAACTAAATCAGTAGAACCTTCTGGCCATTGCACCTCTAACCTTGGAGTATGAGGTGGGCTTCTCCTCCCCTCACCCTTAAGCAACAGCAAAAGGACCCAGGTTTCAACCACTCTGGATCCAGAATGGTTTAAACAAACAGAAGCCTAGATAAGCCTATTTTTTCCTAGCCAATACATGTTCCTAGCCAATACAATTCATTTAGAAATGAATATAAGGAAAATAGCTGATGAATGAATGGAATGATAATTGATTAATGGCCTAAATCATTTCTGCCTGTCTTTTACCCAAAAGTTTCTGTTAACATTCTCGCTATATTTTTTTAGTTCATCCCACCATTCAGCTCCTGGTTCTTAAATTACAGCCCAAGCTCTAAAGCTCTAAGCAGCAGAGGTTTATAACTGAGCTTGTGAATAGCTCAGCACATAAAAATGATCTCATGCTGGAAATCTTTGTTGACGGGGGGGGTCATATAAACACTATCAGTAAACTTAGCTTTATGCCTGTATAGATTATATGGTCAAGAGCTTTCCTATCTGCTAAAAAGCAATAGCTTAACTATATCTAACTGTCACAGTTCAATGGGCAACAGGGAAGGCACAGTGGTGCCATGCAGTGCTTGGAATTTAATTAACATGGGCTGGACATACATACTAGACCAGTGTTGAAGATGGAGCACTAGAGTGGCATAGGACTCATCTTTTCCATTACTTTTGAGCCAGATATTTCATGTGAACACATGGTTATGCAAAAACCTTGCTTTTGTGATACCCTTCCCTTTTCAAAGGAGGAAATTGTCTGATTGTGGCCTTGATTCTATTGCTTATTCATATGGGTTACTCAGCTCATGTGACAGCATCTGTATCATGAAATCAAGGAATTTTCACACAGCTCCTCCTAAAGATAAGGCTCATCAGTGGTTCAACAACTGTAAAACAAGTGATGGATATGTCCTTTAGTTCTGCAAGAAGTAAAAACAGAAGACATTTTGGCCCGGGTCTAGAAATATTACAAATGTTTATGTAGATATAATTGCATGCATATATGTTTTCAGGTTCTTTTTGTCATCATTTGACATTACTGATGTACGTATATGCATATTAGTAAAATACATCAAAAAGAGTTATGCAAGTATACATACAATCTCATCATTATCTTTATTTCAATACATATAGAAACAAAACTTTTTTTAATGTATTCTTTTTGCAATTGCAGGGGTGCTTGTATGCAGCAATACCCCATAGCATTAATAAAATTCTTGATATGATTACATATAGTAGCACAATAAAATGGTTTTGTGCGCAAAAGGCATTGCATGTTTAACCAAACATTGCATGTTTCAATTACAGAATTACATAGCAATCCTGATATAAAGATGCATTACCTGTAGGGGATGAGGAATAG
This sequence comes from Iguana delicatissima, assembly GCA_948472985.1. Taxonomy (NCBI): domain Eukaryota; kingdom Metazoa; phylum Chordata; class Lepidosauria; order Squamata; family Iguanidae; genus Iguana; species Iguana delicatissima. The sequence goes on along the minus strand of CAOKZL010001719.1, from coordinate 331,490 downwards.
ACCAAAGCATCTTATGCTGATTAAACTTCTAGGAAACCTCTGGATTCAGTGCAGCTACAACTGTTCTAGTGTCAGTTCAGCTAGACCTCTGTCATTTTAGTGAGTTAGGACAAAACTTAGAATTTTTGAAAATATTCCAGGTAACCCTTTCTAAAAAAAAAAAAAAAGCAAGGCACAGGAAAAGGACAGAAGGACCATACAGAATAACAAATATTTAGAAAGCAGGAATTCGCCTCATTCCATTTTGTTGGAGGACATTGTTACATCATACCTAATCTGCATTTCCTTGAATATATATTAAATATTTATTTTCTTCTCTCTACTATGTATATTTAGCATATGTTTCCACTAGGTGTCAGTTGTCCATAAAATATACACATCTGTCAGGAGTAACAAAGCTCAGATACACACATTCTGTGTTGCTGAGCAATATTAATTGCAGGTGATGTTATCTTCCAGAAGAGGTGATGACTAAAAGCATCAAGGCATTACAAATTTTCCCAAACCACTACTCATGTGTTCACATGTGAAACAGAGAAAGAAAGTGAGAGAAGAAAGAAAGAAAGAAAGAAAGAAAGAAAGAAAGAAAGAAAGAAAGAAAGAAAGAAAGAAATTTGAAAAGTAAAATAAAACCAAAATCTATTAATAGCCAAAAAAGCTGAAATTCTCAAAGAGTATTACATGAGCTTACATAAAGTGTGGGCTTTCATAGTATGAACTTTGCATTGAATTAAGTGACAACCCAGGCAAGACTGCAGGAGCAATTAGAACCCAAATGGAGCAGAGGGTGGAGAGGTCCCTCCCTCTGGACAGCTGACTGAGCAGGAGGAGCACCAGATGCTGAGCAGCAGAAGTCTTGCCTTCAGAAGTTCTCCATTTAATAGTTTACCTATTGGCTGAAGCAAGCTGCTGAGAGAAGAAGCTCCATCTTCAGGGCCAGATTAAGACATGATGAGGTAATACATTATTCCAAGTATAAGATACATTACACTCTCTTAAATCATATTATTCCAATACATCTGGAGGAGAGGGGGGATTTCATATTTCTCATAAGCTTAAAATAGTTGTAAAAACATTGGTTTAGGTAATCCGCTCAAAGTGTCAACAACGCCCTCCCCACCTCCGTAGAGTCCTCCTTGGAAGAAAAGAACCAGGATGACAAACCACAGCTGGAGGAGTCTACATGAGAGGGGGAATTTGTGGCTCCAACTGTCATATCCTCTCAAAAAAAAAAAAAAAAAAAAGAGAATCCACCACCTTCAGAGGAAAAAGGGAACCACATGTTGAATGTGAGTCAGAACTATCTCTAATCCAGGGACAGAGAAACAGAGAGAATAAGACATCTGAATATATAAGATGTCAAGAACGTGTCAATATGAAATTCAAAACACCTGCAATAGAAGATGCCTACGAAATAAGTTCTCATCAGTACCTGCAAGAATGTGAAGGAGACTTTCAACCACAGCTGTATAAGAACACATTTTGCCTTAGCAGCTGGTACTGAGAACACTTTTTTTGCCTGTCTCATCTCACACTCACAGCATTCCTTAGATTCCTGTTTGACTTATATCCTAACTTTTGCACTACCATACTGTCTTCTTGTAACATGAACCTGGATTAGAACCAACTTGTTTTCACATGACACCTTCAGTGGAGGAGGGAGGGGGCTTTTTCCTTACTTGATGAGCATTTTCAGCCTTAAACAAGGATAACTGGATTCCATTTCAAGTAGTAGCTTAAAGTTCTGACTCCAATGCAATACTGAAATATATTCTAGTCTGTTAGTAATGGTGGGTGTGAAATGGGGATTGAAAGGGTGTGGTAGAAAATCTCCCTGTGAGGTTGTAATTTTTAAAAGATTGGATACAGTACATGGAAAAAGGACTGGCCACCAAACAAACAAACAAATAAACCAAAAAAACTAATCTGAAAGTTGAAAACAATTGTGACCACTTTGAGCAGTTAGCAGTTTAAGCTGTTTTCAACTGGGTGGATAAGGAAATTAATTATACTTTGATGTTACTACCTTCTTTTGCAGACAGTTTCTTAAATAATTTTGCCTTATCCAAAATGCTGCCTATTAAAACACAGAGTAACAGCCCAGTTCTATGTATATATACTCAGGATAGTCTGTCTTGCAACCTTTAACTTTTCCTTTTTGCATTCATGAAGTTGTTCTGAAGTGTGAGAACTGGCAGGCTCGGTTTTTGTTATTGTGCAGCAATGTTGTGAACTGTACATAGTGAAAATTTTCCTTTTTTTTTCAGGAACCCTTCTACTTGGGGGATTTGAAATCCCTTTCACGTCTTCTTCAGATCCTTTAAACTGTCCTTAGCTTCAAGAAATACCCATATGCATAAAAAGAACATGAACATCTTTAAAAGGATTTTCACATGGGGGAGAAGAGAATCTTATGGCTATGAAATGCTGTTCCCAAACTTGTCCTGGGAGAATTCAAGGCGTTCTTTGTAATTAAACATCCTTTGAAACTGAAACAAAAGAAGAAGTCCTGAGAACACTTCTCTGCCCCTCCAAACAGGCATAGGAAGCATAGCAAACACTATGAAATTACAAATCTGAAGAGCTAATACTGAATTCAATTTCAGTCCAAAAATGGACTGACTTAAAAATATGCAAGCCTTTGTCTCTATACTGTTAAGTGCACGTGTTCGTTTTATCAGAAAAAATAATGGTCTCACTTAACTCAATATTTTATTCACTTTGACTTCTGCCTTCTAACCTGATCAAGTGTGAATGCCTTTTAGATTTTCATAGAACTGGGTTAACAAAGATTATGTCCCTTTATATTTTGCTTTTCTTCAGATTATAGAAATCAGTCTTTATAAAAACTAAACCAAAATAGAAGAAAGAATGCAATCTTACACACTCACTTAAAACTGACTCTAACTGGGGTTCACTTCTTCACAAATTATCATAGGATTGAGCTTATAAGTAACTCATGGTGGATTGGGATGAGAATAAATTATGTTTTTGTACCTTGCACGTGCTAGTGACGTCTTCTATATTGCATCTGCTTCCAAAATCTTTATCCATTTGTCCTTCTAGCTGGAAATTCAGACTGACTAGATTAACAAAGCAAGAAAAAAAAATATCCTGCAACAAACAATGAAAATATTTAGCTGAGGAAAACTCTTTGAAAAACCCCACCAGCAAATTGTTACTGCTATAGATAACTCTATCCCGGGGTCTACAATTTAATATTAAAAATATCTTCACGTGCTTGAGAGGTCCCCCGAACGAGCACATAGGCAAGTATGGTCCAATGGCTGAAAACAGGAAAAACTCAGTCAGGCCAGTATATTCAAAGTCACATAGCCCCAGGAGACCTCCAGCCAGATAAAATATAAAATATACAAAGGGTCCTCAGCCCCGAGAAGCCATCTTGAAGGGATTAGTGCATCTAACTAACTGCCCATCAAGCAAGGATGATTTGCATACAGCTGAGGCTTTTGACAACCCCAGCAAGGCTAATCATGCAAGGAACTTTGACATTTTTGAGCTTTGTCCTCCCAATCATGCAAAGGACGTGGCAGTTTGGAGCTTTGTTCTAACTCCTCCACTGATTGTTCTCTCCGGGATAGGATTAGCCCTCCAAGTGCCTTTCCCCCCATAAATAGACCCAGTTTTTGAGCGTTTCCTTGGATCGCTCCGGATCGCTCTCGGCTTGCCGTCACTCCGTCCGGCTATCCCCTCAGCTCCCTCCGTGCTGAGTCCCACTTCTCCGCTGCTGTCTCTGCTATCTGGACTTCAGGACCAGGTGCAGTATTCCCTGACATAATCCTCTAAAGACCCCTATCCAATTTCCTCTCTGTTATTTCTTGCTAGGTCTTGTGTGAGTGAGTGCGTAAGTGCGTACGTGCACAAGTCTTTATTTTTAATAAAATCATTTTATTAGACAATTTTGCTTGGTTTTTGGCTTGGCCTGATCCAGTAAAAATTGGGTTAAAAGATCTCTCTAGGTTACCCTGCCTCTCGTATTGCTATTGCTTGTGCTCTGGCTAGTTTCCATTCCCCATTGTGTGAAGCACATTGAGGTGTCTCCCAAGGGACCCTAGAAATCAGGGTAACAAAATATACCACAATATTAGATTACAAATGCCCAATAAAATAAAATGTATCTCCATTTATGTCCTAAATCAAGTCTTGTGACCCTGCCCATAGATAAGGAAGGTATGCTTTACTAGAACATTTCTATTGCTTGTACTAAATGTCTAGATTTCATATATTTTACAGGCAAAATACACTTAAGATTAGGGTTTCTGTATACATTCGGGGGGTCATATGAGACAAAAGGCTGTTTTAAGGTATACTTAGTAATGAATAACTCAGTGCATTTTCATGTCATTTTTGCATGCTTAATTCTGTTCTGCACTGTAAAATATCCATATAAAATTGCATGAAAATATTATTTATAATATATATTTCAAATTGCATTTTCTTTCAGAGCAAACTCTGGTTCAAGAGATTTAGATCAGATCAGGTCCTTCTCATAACAAGAAGCAAAACTGTAAAACTATTCATTCTTGCAAACAATGAATTTATTTAAAAAATACATCCCTATTACAACATAATGTCATCAAGTAGCTGGGAAGTTTATAAATCCGATGATATCTTTGTGGTTTTTGATGCAGCAGTTGGAGAACACCTGGTGTACTTAATGAGGACTCTATTCTTTTCCTTAAAAATTTGCATACCTCCCTATAAATAAAACTGATTTCTTTCCTCAAAGATATCTGTTAATATTAAGCTCCTTTTAAAAACTGGCTGATATCTAATTCAATTTGACTATCTTGTTCAGTGCCCAACCCTCATCTCTGAATATTTCACAAAGAAAATGACAAATGTTTCCACTTGAACCTGATGTATCTATTTCCTTCTTTCCTTCCTTATGTATTAAATTAAAAGCATTTATCTTGATATTGTGTTTTGTCCATATGAATTGGGACTAGGGATGGCTAAGCATTTTCTTTTAGTTTTTTTTTTTTAAGATTTCCCTCAAATTTGTGAATTTATTCTTGTTTGAGATGGAAGAAATGACAGACAGAATATGAGGAGGGATTGAAACTCAGTGATTCATCCATCCAGTCTCTGAGCTTTGTGTGCTTCTCCCTTAAACATTTGGTTTGAATGAAGCCATGCTGAGTTATATTAATGCTGAAGTCAACCCACCAGCTCTTTTTTCTAAGAGGTTCATTAATATCTAAATTTGGGCAGTTAGAATAGGGGATTACATTTTGGTTTATTTAGAAAGAATTACCAAAACTCATAATTTGCAGAAAAAAATAAAGTTTTTAAAATATTAATTCAGGTTAAAATTAAGCTGACACATTTTCACATACCCATTGAAAAGCACACCTCTTATCTGTCAGCTGTACATAGACATATAGAATCAAATTATCAGTCAGACTATATCAACAAAAAGGCAATAATTCTCACATATTTATTATATACCGATTAAATTAATTGAAGACAAAGGACCATATAACCCCCTTCCCACTCAAATGAAGGTTCCATCTGCATAGAAATATTTAATTACAAGGAGATACAAATCTTTCCAGAAAGATTGCAAAGGAACCCAAATGAAACAGAAAATTTCGTTTTGTTCTCCATTTGATTCCTCTGGGTAAGAATGTATGAACAATTGAGGTATTTGAAAACCGTAACTATAATTTGTATCATTTAAAAAACCAACAACCTCTAAAATGGCATGACCTCTACATAAGATTTTCCATGTGATCATTATTTCTAAATCCCAAACATGAGTAGATTTTAAAATAGTGTCACGTCACAAGTTACCATAAGATTAGTCTAGATGCAGACATACTGTGTGGTTCTCCAGAGTTTTCCTTTTCACTCTAGTACCCACCTCATGTATCTTCCCCTGCCATTCCAAAGAGTATCTGAAGCCTTAAGATCTACTTTGAGTCTTTAACATAGGAAAGCTAAATTAATGTGATTTGTTTTGAAGATAAACCTATGTTGTTCCACTTGGATAGGTAGTCCGTAAAACATTACCTCAGATCACAGAATATTGTATGTTGAAGCATGAGTATTCCAAGAAGAATATTCTGTAAATATTGCAGAACTTTCTTGTGCATCTATATGCAAGCAAGTTGGCAGACTACAATGGGCATGGTATTGTAATAATTTTATTCCCTTCTTGTACTCAGCCTCAAGCAAAAGGTATAATGAAAAGGAGGGTCTGACATGACTGATATTGAATATTGCCCCCAAGCCTGAGAAGACTAAAGACCTGAAGCAAAACATCTTCTATCACCTAAAAACAAGTGTTTAATGTCTCATTCTGCTCCACACTATTACACAATGCACTCTGCAGAGACAATGCCTTCATCGTTTGACATGTCACAGCATTTTTTGTAAGCTGCTCCAAAGCACACTTTGAAGGCACAAAAGCACCCATCTTTCTCAGTGAAATTGATTAAGAGAAAAGCAAACAGCAAAACAATAACAGTAGCACAAAGGGTGAAGGAGAGTAATTATTACCCTGTGAGTGATGATGACTCAGATTATCATGCTGAGGAATGACAAAGACGTGATAGCTCCAGACTTATTTGTGTCTTCACTTCGCTTATTGAATTCCCAGCAGTTCAGCTTAAATTGATTTGTTACAAAATGCATAATTATTTTCTCCAAATCAAGGCAAGTTTTAATCTTATCTTACAATTTGCCAGTGGACATGAAGCTGAGGGAAGAGTTGTGGAGTAAGGTCAGACCAAGAAAACCATTTTCAGAAACTCATAAATCTACCAAAATTTAAAACAAATGGACAAATAGAGAGATGATGAATGCATATAAATAGTCACTGAACATTTTTATGGTGCAAGAGATTGTGGATATAATGGGATTACATGAGCAGCTGTGGTCAAAATTTATGGTTAATAGGCACAAATTCATAGAGTTCCCAGAGTCAAGAGGCTGATAGTGAGACGCTAAGAATTTTCAGGGATAATGAAATCTAATATTCTGAAAAATCTTTTTAATGAAATGATTAAAGAATCATGAAACAAGATTCTGACTTTGTGAGTTTTGGCTCTTGTTAGACCAAGCATCTAATTTAATGTCTTCTACAAGTCTGCGACCAACACCAGCTGCTCAAAGGAATATGTAAACCGGAACAATAAATCATGCAATTTTCCCCTTTTAGATCCCAGAGGGTGACATGGTCATGCTTTAAACATAAGGATTGGAAGTTGTTGCCATTTTATCCTGGTTAACACACCAAAAGCTCAGTATCATCTGATTTTAGCTGCCTAAATGTCCATTGACTTCAGTGAAACATAGGCTGCCATTTCTGACGACAGGCAGTTTGTACACATAATAGAGATTGCAGTAAGGAAATAAAGCCATTGTGATCCTGGATTCCTAATACATAACTTTCTTTTTTTAAGCATTTAAAATAAGCATTCTTCTCCTATTAATACTAATATTTCATAATGATTAGAGATATAAATGGTGTTCCGAAGGAGTAGTAATATGCTGAGTTCTAGTCACCCATGGCCTGTTAAATAATACTCAGTTCCACTTCTGGATGGTTTTCCTTTTCTATCTTCTGACAGTGAGCATTCCATGACCAGTGAGCATGCTCACTCCTTTTTGGCATTCTTTCATTCTGGTCATTTCCACACGAGAGGGGAGAAGTGGTTCACTGTGTGTCAAGAGCAGTGTTTTTATACTCCAATTTGGAAACTGAATTCAGAAATTCAGAAACTGTGCTGTCTGCATGTCCCCCCCCCACAGCATACATTGTACTATTGTGGAGAACAGTGGTTGCTGCATCCACAACAGCAAGTCCCTGGCCACTCCCATTCCCTTCCCTCACTTCACCCCACCATTGCTGATTAGTCTGTTTTCAGAAAACACACACATTTTTAACACATTTCTGTGCTGCTATATTTGTGCATAGGAATGTATGTTTATTGATAAATGGAAAAAACACTTTTTAACAGTCCATTACCAGATCCGCTCTCTTCCTGCTGTCCGTTTAACACCGGACGACAATAATGATGGCAGCTTGTCCTTCAATAGGTAGAGAGAGGGAGGGACGGAAATTCTGGAAGGGAAAGCCTGGGAATGCCCATAGCTGGCCACTTTTGCGATGTGAATCCATGTTACACTTCTGCGTGTAGGCAAAAACAAAAGCAGAACTGGTTTGGAAGATTTACAATGGAGTTTTTCTGGTTTTCACATACAGCAGTTTCTCATCACAGTGAACTGCAATGAACCGTTCTAGAAGCTGAAAACATGGAGAACCATGAGGAAAACTACAGTGCTAAAACAGTGTGCAGACTGAAGGGTAAGAATTCGACACTGCTAGGATGTATCAACCTCATGCAGAAATGGCCTCTCACTTTTTGGAAAGGAAAACTATTTTGTACATCTGTTAGCGTCTGTGTATCTCTATACCTTTTGATTTCTCCCTTTTGTGTATGACTGGTATCATTCCAGCTACTGAAGTGTCCATATTTGTAGAACTCATTCTTTTATTGGAATATATAATTAAATTTGGGGATGAAAGGTGAGGGCTGCCTGCCTTGAACACTTTTCATATATCAGCTTTCATTAAAATAAGGTCTAGTGTCAGGTCAATTAACTAATACAATTTTTAACTGGGGATTTCTTCTCGTTCAAGTACTATTGGAGGGATCCTATTTATTGGATGGAAGGAATGTCCATTCACTTCAACATGGTGACCAGTAGGGATGTAAATGTCCAACTATTTTATTCTTTCAAGTGAAGGTGAATGATTTCCACAGTTTTCTCACTGCTGTAGAGAAAGCAAATATTTCTGTGTAGTTCTTGCCCAGTATTTACACATTCTGAAATATTTCAGGAATAATAGAGTTGAATGCCATCCTCATACTGATGGCACTGAACCCCAAAACACTGGACAACCTCTCCCAATGGTTTAATGTAGATGTTAAATAGCATGGAGGACAGAATTGAGCCATGAGGGACCGCATAGGCCAAAGGACAAGGGATTGAACAGGAAACTCTGAGCATCATCTTCTGGGTTTGGCTCTTCAGGAAGGAATGAAGCCACTGTAAAACAGTGTCACTAAGTGCCATGCTCACAAGTCAACAGAAGGATACCATGGTTGATGATATGGAAAGCTACTAAGAGGTCCAGCAGAATTGACAGGGACACATTCTCCCTGTCTAGTTCCTGGTGTAGGTCATCCAGCAAGGTGACAAAAGCAGTCTCAGTCCCATAGTGAGGACTGAAACCAGATTGAAATGGATCTAGATTACCCATTTCATCCAGAAATCCCTGGATCTTGAGGGCCACCACATGTTCCATAACCTTGTAAGAGACTGGACAATACTTATCCAATAAAAGAATAAAATGAAATATAGTAGAACATTCTGAATGAAAATAAAAATGAAATGCTCAGTAACGATTTTAGTATAAATCATCTTACATAATTTGGTTAAATGATTCCTGAACATAAAGTAAATTAGACAATAGCCCTTGCCTGATCCTGAGATCTATGAACATGGGAACAAGGGAGTGGCAGACCCATCCATCTCTATTATCATTTTCTTAATGTATGAGTGCATTTGAAAAGAAGTTTTTCTGATGACTCTCAATTCAAGTATGAACCATGGGAAATCAAGGTTGATCTGTCAAGTTCATCTTGATTTTCTGAGTTTACTCTAGTTCAGACTAACAGTTAGATTAAAGTCCAGTTTGAGAACTTCTTATCTCTTGTATGAGATTTACAGGAACATCAGCCATTCAGTTTTATAATATTTTCAAATGCTACTTTTATCAATCATTATAATCCCTGAATGCCTTCTCATGCTTCAAAAACAAAATAAAACAAAACAAAAAAACTTGCATAGCAAGAATCCGTTTCATACATCATGTATCAGCATCAAGTGGACCTTAATTCTTTTAAAACCAGGGTAGGACAAGCATGGGACACCAGTCAAAGTGAAGGATATCTAAGCCACAATGATTTCAGTAAAGAAGTTAGCATATGTTTAAGGTATCTATCTGTTATGCCAATAGACATGAAATGGCTAAATTTTGGGCAGAGTTCTAAGATGTGCCTTCGAAATTACATACACATTTGCACCTAGATTAACCCAAGCAGCCATTGAAATATTTCATTTTTCTGTTAATCACTATGATCAACCCTATTGCTGAAACATCCTATTACAGAGAAAATGGATTTTGTCTTCTTGTACTAATGAACTGCAGCCTTGATCTGAAATGACAACACTTCACTAACACAGAGGGTTTAGGATTGCTTGCCATCTGTTCATCCATGTGCAACTTCAAAGCAAACACCACCAACTAAGCCTAATTAAGGGTTTTATGATCTCAACTTTTCTAGTATTTCATCCATGAGTGTCTAAGACGATGTAGTGAAAAAGTAGAGTGGTGTCTATGTGAAGAAGCAAGATGGAAAATACATAGATGATGATATTAGTATTTGATTTGTTAGAGATGCTTACAAATATTATTTTTCATGATAGTCTTTTCCAATGTATAGGTAAACGATAAAATTCCATCATAGCTTCTGAACTTTCATGTTATTTGCTATATAATAACTAATTATTAGCCGACACTTCTTTGGCATGCTTTTTTAAGATGCATAGCAGTTCATAAAAGAAAAATAGATCATACAGATGGCCAGACTACCCAGGGAGACACTAGCTGATCCAAGGTAATATGTTGTATAGGACTTTGCATACAGGGGTGTAAATGAAGGGGGGAGAGGACTTCCGGTTCCTCAATGGTAAAGAGAAGTTAAACCCTCTCCAGCTCTGGAGAGAATTAATCACATTTCATGACTGGGGGGGGGGGTCTGCAGGATTGCAGACACCTCAAAAAGTTCTCTGGTGGGTAGAAATCGAATGGGGCCACAGAGACCTGTTTCCTCTCTCTTGAGTGTGGTGACTTTCATCTAACCCACTAATTGGGGGAGGGGACAGCAGCCATCGTCGTGAAACGTAGCTGAGCTTGAGCTCAGCATTTCCTCGCTGGGGAAATTTTTAAAAACCCCTGATTGGACTTGTGCCAGGGAGATCTGTCCATTTTTGAGAAAGGCATTGTTAATTCTGCAATGAGGGGGGGTATCTATATATTTTATCTTTTTTCTAAAATTGGCATTATTAAACTACATATAGGCGTGACTTGTCATGTCGGAGATTGACCCAGCGAGAAGTGGAGAGAGAGTTAGCTAAACCTTGGAGACTGTCACCTTTTTTTCCCCCTTTTTTTTCCCCTCCTGGGGGAAGTGAACTAATTAATTTTTATGTACGGGCACCGCGTGATGCCAAGATGGCCCCCGGGGCTTAAAAGAGAGGTGGGAAAAAAGAAGGAAATTTCTCAGCTCTACCAGAAGGTGTTTTTTATATATGTGTGTGTGTGTGTGTGTGTTTTATAAAATATAATTTTTTTTGAATAAATCTCCAATACTGTGGCTGTGGCTGGCGGGGGAGCGGAAGGGAGAGTCCTCTGGTGAAGCTATTTGGATCTGAAGCTTGGAGTCTGGAGGGGGTGGCAGAGACAGCGTTTTGGCATGTGGGCCACTGCACGGGGAGAGTCTCGGTGCATAGGTAGCACGGGGGGGATTGAAAGCCCGGGCCTCGATTGCTGGAATGGAGATGGATCCAGCTGGAGGAATAGGTTGGTGTGTGATCTAGTATAAGCCGGGATACGATGCACAAATTGGCACATAAGGAGTAGAGGCGTACGGGTGAGTGCCTGGGCAGCAGGCTACTAAAGCTGTGCAGGCCAGTGTGTGAGGAGGACTCGGTGCACAGGTCGGTGCCGGGGGAGATTCGGTGTGTAGACCTGCTCGCAGAAGTAGCAGTGGAAGCTGAAAAAGCAAAAAGTTATAAAGCTCTAAAATTAGCGGGAGCTCTAAACTTAAATCAAACGTCTGAAAGATCTTAATTAATTAATTATCCATTAGCAGAATTTGACAGTGGATATTTTTGAGTTTATTAGATACACTGTGGAATTGATAGTAAGATTGTGGTTTTGGAATGAATTTAAGCAGATTCTGATTTTTGAAAATTTATTGATGATTTGAAAGTTTGAGCCTGTTGAGTAAATGAACTGAGATAAATTGAATTGAATTGAAATGAAATGAATTGACTTGACTTGAAAGGAATTGAATTGAAATGAAATGAATTGAAATGAATTGATGAAATGAATTGTTGAATAGAGTTGAAATGAACTGAACTGAATTGAATGGATGAATTGAGAAACCACCTTTTTATATTTAATTATTTTATTTTTTCAGCATAAACTGGTTACATTAAATTTTTGATCAATTTAATTAATTAATTAGATTAATTTAATTAGGTGTATATATACGGGGGAGTGTTGAGAATATTGAGATTTTGAGGGGGGTTACAAAAGAAAAAGGGGGAAATTGAAAAAAGTAAAAGCTATAAATTAATGAATTGATATTGGATAAGAGTAAATTGTAAAATTTGATCGATTGTGTAAATTCAAAAAAAATGTATTTTTGAGTATTAATGAGAATGTTGGAGGGGAATACTATATGAATAAAATTTGTTTAATACACAAGATCAAAATCTAAAATGGCGAAACAAGCAAAGGGGCTTCCTCTTGATCCTAGACAGTCAACTCTATCAGATCTAAACACCTAAACAAGCTAAAAATATAATATTGGAAGAGGTTAGGTTGCTGGGGCAGAGCAGGCACAAATGAGAGCAGAACAGGCAGAAATGAGTGGAATGGCGGAAAAATGAAAGATCTACGCAGTGAGTTAAAATCTGACTTCAAGAGAGAATTTGAGGAAATAAGGGAAACAATTAATGCTCTTTCTGAAAAGATTAAAGGAACTACAGGTAGAGTGGATAAGTTAGAGGAAGAACTGAAATTGGTCCAGGAGAAATGCGCAACATTAACATGGGAACATGAAAAACACATTGATGAGAGAGCCTTTCGGAATAAGATGCGTGAGAATTCCTTTAAAATCCGCGGACTAAAAGAGCAGAGTTCAAAAAGATCAGGCAGATCCTAATTCCAGTGTTAGCAAATTTGATTGAGATAGACTCTTAAACATTGGATTGGGAAATAGACAGGATTTTTAGAATTGGCTTCTGAAAAAATAGAAGAGAAGATTTTCCGAGAGATGTGCTGATTTCTTGCGTTAAGAAATCTACAGAGACCTCATTCTTCAGGCTAATGCTAAAACAGGAGTTGAGGTCACGGGTCAGAAGCTGCAACTATATAAAGACATACCAATAAGAACACTTCAGAAAAGGGGGGGGTTTAAATTTTCTAACCTCTAAACTTCGTCGGTATGGAATCCAATATAGATGGGCAAGATGGAGGTTCAATTTCAGATGAAGAAGCTTTTTATATCTCTTTCAAGAAGCTAAAGACTTTTTGACGAGATACGGTAAAAACTTCTCAGAGAAGACGCAGAGACCAAAGGAAGAATTATAAGGAGTGGAAGGAGGTAAACCCTTAGAGAAAGAAGAAGGAGAAAACATAACTTCAGTTCCTCTAAGAAAACTTAGGAGAGGAGACAAAAAAAATAAAACAAAAGAATAAATCAGAAGAAGATCATGCACATCAAGTTATTTCTTACTTTGGCATTGGTGTCACTGGACAGTGGCGACTTAACTGTGTAGAAACATAACAGTGGTGGGCTTGAGGATCTTGTCATGGAATATAAAAGGTATATGTACACCTGAAAAAAGACGGAAGATTTTTCACTACTTAGGCAAACAAAAGTTGGATGTGATTTGCTTGCAAAAAACCCCAATAATGAAAAACACCTCTTAAGGAATAGAAAATTTGGGAAAGTATATGTATCTTTGCCTGACGAGAAAAAAGGAATAGTATTGTATGTGAGTGAAAAAAATTAATCAAAAGAAGTCTTTCGAGATGAATATGGTCATTATATAGCAGTAGAAATTGAATGGCAAGCATAAAAATTGCTATTGGTGGGGGTATATGGCCCACTAATGGAAGAATACATTTTACAAAGACCTCCAAGCCCAGATTATAGATAGTGAATATGACCAAATGATTTTAATAGGAGATTGGAATGGAGTGACATGTGTCATCCTTGGAAGAAAATCAGAAAAAAAAAATAAAAATCAAAGAACTTCCCCTATCTTTTGATAATTTGATACGGGATACAGAAACAATAGATCTATGGAGAAAGCATACACTTTCTATTCTGAGCTGCACACATCTTTCTCACGTATAGACATGTTCTTTGTTTCAAAGTCTCTATGTGCACAGGTAAAATCGATGGAGATTCAACCTGGTACATTTCAGATCATAATGCAATTGTTATGAATTTTAAAAGGAGGAAAATTGAATATAAGTGGAGACTTAACGAGCATCTATTGAGAGATGGGAAAAAATTTTGGGGAAAAAAAAAAGAAGTTTTACAAATTATTTTTGGGAAAAAATCCCAGGAGAGACTACTCTTCAAATGATATGGGACGCTAGCAAAGCGGTTATTCGAGGCTTCTTTATTCAGCAAAATGCAGTGTTGAATAAAAAGGGAAAAAGAAATAAACAGATAAATGAACTAATTCAAAAAAAGAGACAGAATTACAAATGAAACCATCAGAAATGATCAAAGAGGAAAAAAAAATATTGCAAAAACAATTAGAGTTGATGATGACAGAAGAAATAAGCAAGAAATTGAGGACATGGAAGCAGAAGCATTTTGAATGGTAAAAAGTCAGAATGGGTTTGGGTCGAGACTGAGGCATAAAAATCGAAATTCACCCATTCTGAAAATAAGTGATGGAAAAAAAATTCACTACGAGACAGAGAAGAAAAAAAGGTGTTTGCACAGTTTTACCTTAATCTGTATCAGAGAACAAGATTCGAGAGGAAGATATTGAAAAAATCACATCTTCTGTAAAAAGAAAAAACTGATGGAAGAACAAAAAATTAAATTGAATGCATCTGTTTCGGTAGCTGAAGTGGTTGAAGCAAAAGACTTCAGAAGAAGAATAAAGCTCCTGGCCCAGATGGATTGACTTCAGAGTATTATGAAATATTGCAAATCAACTAATTTTACCCCTTTAGGTGGTTATGAATGAAGTTAAAAACATAAAATATAGGTCCTAGGAAGCTTTTATAACCCTGATACCAAAAGAAGAGCGGGATACAACCCTTCCAAAAAATTATATCCGATTTCACTTCTAAGTGTCGATTATAAATTATTCATGTGGATAATGGCAAATAGATTGAAAGTAATATTGAAAGATATCATATCAGAAGATCAAGCGAGATTCCTGCCGAACAACAAATAAAACATAATATGAGACGTATACTGGAAAAATTGAAAGTTTTGAAAGTAACCAAGTAGAAAGCTGGCTATGTTATTTTTGGATATTGAAAAAGCTTTTGATAGCATAAATTGGCAATATATGTTAAGATGATAAGTAAGCTGAAAATGGGGGAAAAATTTATGGCTATTAAAACTATATATAAGAATCAGTATGCACAAATTCTGATAAATGGAAAAAATCGGAAAATTTAAAATTGAAAGAGGTACAAGGCAGGGATGTCCACTATCTCCTTTACTTTTTCTTATCTGTATGGAAACTCTGATCGAAAAGCTTAATGAAGAAAAAGATGTGAAAGGATTTGAAACAGAGTGGGCTATAAGATAAGAGCTTTCACGGATGATGTGGTTTTGATTATGGAAGACCCCTTGGAAAATATGGAAATTTTTAAAAATATGCTGGGAGACTTTTCAACTGTTTCTGGCTTGAAAGTCAATGAGGAAAAAACATACTTTCTGGTTAAAAATATCCGAAGAAAGAGGAAAAACAGTTAGAAGCATTGACAGGCTTCTTAGTAAGATCTAAAGTGAAATATCTAGGAATTTACTTGACTAATAAGAATTAAATCTTTTCAAGAACAACTATGGAAAGACCTGGAAAGAGATAAAAGAAGACTTTAGGAGTTGGAAAAATAAAAATCTCTCTTTACTAGGCCGAATATAAATTAAGAAAGGTGGCACTACCAAAAAATGCTTTTTTTTTTTCAGAACATCCAGTAGTAAATAATGAATTGATATTTAAAGAGTGGCAAAGAGACCTCACAAAGTTTATTTGGGATGGAAAGAAACTCCGTGTTAGATTCAAAATACTTTATGATGAAACGTGGAGGATGGCACTACCTTTTGAACTTGATTTCCAGGTTTGTGTTTAAATTTGGGTTGAGAAAGAAAAGAAAGATATAATCCTTGACTTAAGGGTGAACAGTTGGCTTTCAGTTGGACCTATTTGGGCTTCTTTAAAGATATGGTACTGCAAGATTTCAGCCATCATTTTGTAAGGAGACCCATACTTAAAACATGGAATAAATATAAATTTAACTTTATACGGAAACCCCACTTTGGATATCCTCACATGAAGCCTTTTCTAAGTGAGAAAATATTTTCCATGGAAATAGAGGAATTGCGAAAGAAGGCATGAATTGCCATTGGCTGTTATATCGTCAGCTATATGAGAAATTCAAGAAGGAAAAGAAATTGAATGGGGTTTTAAATAGAAAAGAATTGGTTTGATTTGGTAAAGTTGAGAAGAAAAAAAGGGTCTATCTCTGTAATATATCAATGTTTATTGGAATGGTTCACTGAAGAAGAAGTAGTAAAAGAATCAATGATTCGGTGGCCCAAAATGTGGGTAGGGAGATAAGTTTGGACCAATGGCAAAAAATGGCAAAAAAGACTGAAATATACTGCTTGTCAAAATCTGTGAGAGAACGTTTACAAAATGCATTTGAGATGGTATCTCCCCCCCGAAAGGTTGGTAAAAGTACAAATGTGATGATAGATGTTGGAAAAGCCAAACAGAAAAAAGGAATTTTTATCATCAGTGGTGGTTTTGTAACTATGCACAGGGATATTGGAAATATATCCATTTGGCTATGGAAAACATTTTAGGGATTAAATATTTGATGCTTCCAGAAATGTACTTATTGAATATTCTGGGGGATGAATTGGAGAAAAAGTTTGATAAGATTGTTTTTTATATGATAGTGTGTGCCAGAATAGTCTATGAAGGTACTGGAAATCTCATGAAAACCCCTATGGAAGGGGAATGGGAGAAAGCCTTGTGGGATATGATGATAATGGATAAATTGACTCTGCTTCTCAATAATAAAAACCAAGCAGATTTTAATAAAATTGGGAGCCACTTTTATGTTTCTTTAAAGAAAAGTGGAAAGATAAAATATTGGCAGAAGGATTTTAGAATGAAGTTAAAAATGTGATAGTGAAAATATATATATATATATATATAGTTATGTCTATTCTTTGTAGATAAGATCTGTATTGTTTAAATATGGAGGAATTTAAGATGATATTAATTAGCAGATCAAATAGATATAACTCAGATCCTGTGAAGATTATATGTATATATAAGCAGTTGATATAGCAACAAGACTAATCAGGTGGGAATTTTTTGTTATATGTTGATTTATGCTTTTTATTCTGTCTTATGTTATTATATGTTGTGGTGTTTGATATATGTATGATATATGTTTTAATGTTTGGAAAATTTAATAAAAAAAAGAAGTGGGGGAGAGCAAATGAGGGCAATGAAACTTCCCATCAATTCACAAATTTTAATGCCGCGGTAGCTCAAAATTTCAGTTGAACATTTAGAACTACAGTTTTTGATACTCAAAATGGCCCCCATAGGCATTAGCAGGTACAGGCCACGTTTTTGTACTCCTAAGCTGATTTTGGCCCTTTCCGCACATGGAGGGGGAAACGGGGAAAACTGCACTGAAACAGAGCTTACCTGCAGCTGGGTAAGTCCGTCCCCATGTGGAGCAGTGTGAGCTCGCTGTTCTGCAGTCCCCGACGTCCAAGATGGCGGCTCCGGCATCCAAAATTGCAGCTTCCGGTTGGCGGAGACTCTCCACCAACCGGAGAAGCTCGCCAGCCAGAAGCCTGCACTGGTGCGTGCCTGCAAATCTGCACCAGAGCACGGGAATGGAGTGGCATGCTTTTGAAAAATCTGTAAAAACAGGTTTTTAAAAAGCACGCTGCGCGACCACTTCGGGTCGCTCCAGAGCGGACTGAGGTGCGGGACTGCGACAAGTAGTCCAGTCCGCTCCCACGGTGCAGACGACCTCCATCAGAGGTTGCACCGCACTGTACTACTTACCTCGTGCGGTAAGGGCCTTAGACTCAGAGAGGCCCTTATTAAACCAAGAAGAAAACAGAAGTTGACTTCCAGTTTACCTCCAGGTTTTAAAAATAACTCTATTGAACTCAAAACAGCTGGTGGGCCAAAGAGAATTGTTGGAAGAATATATGCATTTCACTTCAAGCTTTCACATATTTGTGAGGCCTACAGGATATTTACATGAAATCAACTGTGCCCATATTTAGAAATATGAACAGCTTATAACAACAACAACAACAACAGTAACTTCAGTCAATGGAGTGAAGTTTTTTTTTTTTTTGGTTAGGGAAGTTGTGCAAATATGTTCACAAATTAGAGGGAAAATGCAAAATATTTGCATAAATTTCAGGGCAGGAGCAAAATGCCAAACTCTCTGCTCAATAAGAAATGTGGTGGGGAAGATGTAGGTGAAATTTGTGTAAATCAAACAAAATTCATATTCATCATACACATATTCACGGCATTTATCTATCTGATTGGAATGGCCAGAAACACAGGACTTCTGATCATGTGGGCAGGCTATGTACTTACAGCTATAGTTGTATTCGCTTATTTCTAGTGTTCCACAAAATGCATGGACCTTGAAGTATGTGAGGTCAGAAGTCTCAGGGACACTGGGGTGTTCAGAAGTCATTGGAACATAGACAATTGCTTTGTCGCTTTCCTCCTTCTGTTATGTACTATATACATGGAAGAAGTTTATCTGTGAACAGCTTTTATATTCCCCTTACAATATGGTAAGGAGGATTTCATCAAATACTGGGTGCAAATGTGTTATACAATGCACCATAGAATGCTCATCTGCAGGAACTTGGAATATGAGCGTTAATCATATTGTTTTTAACAACTGAATTTCTAAGAGATGGATATTTGAAATGAAAACTAGTTATTGCTCAAATCACAATATATACCATTCCCAAAAACAACAAAAAAGGAACAAATCCACCATGTCTAAAAACATGTTACGTGTTGTCATTCTTTCATAACCATTTATATTGTATGGTCTGTATGATCAATTACATCTAAATTCATTTGAGTTATATGATTTACTTGGTGTTACATTCTTATGTGACAGTTACAAGAAGGGTGAAGATATTTCAAAGCAGCAGCATCTACAGTATCACTGAGAAAACAAAATGTATCTTTTTGGAGCATGATCTTTCTTTCCACCCCTTTGCTGCATGCATTTGAAAAAAACAACAATGTAGTTTAGGGCCTGGATAAGTGTTATATGAGGATAAAATAGGTCTGCTCAGATGACCCAAGCAAATCATTTGACATTGCAGATTCAAACAGAGATAATAGTTCATGTTAATTGTTCTGAAAACAAGTGTTATCTATACCTGGGGCTCCTACTTATTGTCATGCTTTGGAGGTGATCAGTTATCATGGCAACAAGCACAGCACAACAAGTTGACAATATGCTTGAAAGGTCATCATTTTCATGAATGATGATTTTCAAAAAAAGAGGTTAAGTGGGTTGTAGTGCCTCAACTGTGCAGCTCTTCACTCTCCCCCAAAAGATGACCCAGGGCAGAAATTTGTTTCATTTGATGGACATGTCTGTAGAAGCTGAACATTAAATGTAAAACAAACAAGCAAACACCTCAGAGATGTAACCAGAAGTTTTGCTGTTTATATTCTTGGAACAGAGTGTTCATAAAATATGGATATGGAAAAAAAGACATCTCCATTAAATCATTATCATGACATTGTGCTATAGCCTCCAAAATTTGACAGAGTTTTTTGGTTATATCATAGCTTGTAGTCATTAGTTGCAAGTCAAAATTCCAAATGTATGTGTGTGTGGGGAGGGACAATTTCCTAGAAACAATCATATATATATATATATATAAAAATGAAAGAGGGCCTGGCTTACCTCTTGTGGAATAATTTTTAAAGGAATAGAAAATGAGAAAGATTTTTGAGCAACCTTCGCTAAGATACATGAGATTAAGAAAGGCAGAGAGTGAAAACAGAAAATACAATGGATATTAGATAATAGACAGGTCTGGGTAATGCTGAGAACACTTCAGCTAGCAAGAGAGAGAAAAAATCTCAAATAACAAAACAAAAGATGTTTTTCTTTATCTCTCACTGTCAAAATGATAGAATCTTACACTTTGGGGGTAAGAATTTCCATCAATTTATTTGATTTCCAGCATTTTCCCTTTGAACAATTGGAGGAGCAGCTATATTTTGCCCATATTTTAAATATCCCTCCCTCCAAATAGGTTTCTACTCTACTTTTATAACTATATTTCAAATTTTTCATTTCTCCTTTTCTATTCCTCCTTTGGTGATGCCTCTGTTTCTCACTAAACTTATTAATTATGGGACAAATGTGTCCTCCAATAAGTTCAAGAGTTCTCCTCTCTTTCTTGCTTTATCCCTCACAACAGCTGAAATAGACAATGATTGACCCATAGTCACCAACTGGATCTCCCAAGTCCTGATTGAATAATCAAACCATTGCAGCACACTGGCTGTGTTGGATTCCTATTGTATTATCTATTTGACTTCTGCTTTCATCAACATCAGCAGGAGTGGGTAGTCTTTCTCCAATATTTGTCAGTTTTCCACATCTTTTTCTGCCAGTCCATCCAATCTCGAGACTGTTGTCTCCAATTTCTTCAGAAGTCTGAAAATAATCCTCACACTAAGAAATATGTATTTAGTTTTGCCCACCAATTTTCCTAATGTGTAACTGAAATCTGGTTAATTGAAGGGTTATGTCCATTCTCCTGTTGAGGCACCCCCTCTGACAATCTCCAATGACTGAGTGTATAAACCTTAAATATGAGCAATGAGATAGAATGGGTGTATTGGTGTGTTGTTCACCCCACTGCCCAACTGCCTTCCTGACTGAATGGCTGGAGGGAATCACAGAGATGGTGTTAAAGTCCTCCAAGCTTATGTGTTGGTAGATTTGAACATCCATGCTGAGATGCCTTTGTCAAGACCAGCTTAAAATTTCAGATCTTCCATGGCAACCATGAGCCTGTATCAGTTAATATATGGCTCTACACTTGTAGCAAGGTACACTTCTTTTTTCTGGTCAGGATGATGGTAATCTGGAGGTAGAGGGGGTTGAAAGAACCTGTTGCCATGGACAGATCACTACCTGATGGAATTCAGATTTGTTGGGACTCCTAACTTCTGCAGAGGTAATGAACTAATTAAAATGGCCAACCACCAGGGACTAACAGATCCAGAAAGATTGCTGAATGTTCTGGGGAATTTTCCAGCTGCTAGAGTTGGTGATTCTGTTGATGCCCTAGTTGATCTGTGGAATAGGGAGATGACCCAAGCAATTAAGACAGTTGCCCCCAAGCATCCTTTATTTGAGCATGTGTGTCTTGGTTTTCAAGACAACACAATGTTTGGCTAGATGAGTACAGCAACAGTGGAGAAAGACTCAGTATAAATCTGACTGAGCATGGGTTAAGGCCCATTTTAGAATATTTAGAACCTCTTACATCAGTAGAATCTCATCCAGCACAGCTGTTCTGCATAGTTAAAGAGCTGATGCATCCCAGACTGTTAAGGAGGAGTCATCGGCAAAGTGCTGTGACAAATTTGCTCAATTCTTATGGGGAAAATTGCAAGAACTGCACTCAATTCCAATTTGCTTTGAAGTTCAGTTCAAAGTGCTGGTGTTCACCAACAAAATTCTAAATGATCTGGGGCCAGGATATGTAAAGAATGTCTTATCTCATATGAGCTTGTCAGAAATTTGAGATCTTCAGAAGAGACCTTGTTGCATGTTCCAACACTTTGTGAAGTTACATTGGTGGGTAGATGTAACAGGGCTTTCTCTGTACCAGTACCTTCACTGTGGAACTCCATACCTGAGGAAGGTAGGCTGGCCCCATCTCTTTTAAGCTTCTGCCAGGCAGTCTAAACAGTGCTATTCCACATGATTTTCACCATTTTAAAATACTCTTTAAATAGTATTTTGATGTATTTTTGAAATTATTTTATCTTTGTACTGTTTTAATTGGTTTTTATATGTTCATTCTTTGGGCGCTCTTCTAGGTTTTTTTATACAGGTCTTTTTCTGTACCTTTTCATAATGTTTGCATTTTTGTTGACATTTCTTAACATGCCTACTAACTAACTCTCACACACAAATTAGTTGAGAACTGCACCAAACATTTAGAGAGGTGTGGTTGATAACTATATTCAGATCTTATACTCTGGAAACTATATGGAACTTGAAATTCACATTTAAAATACAATTACAGTTACACTTCCAAGATGCCAAGGGATAGCACCACCATTATGGTTAACAAGATTTTTTTAAAGCAATCTTTGCTTTTCTGTGTCACAAAATTAGTTACACATATAAAAATTAGAATGTTTCAAGATACTGGCCTGTAAGGAAGTAAATCCTCATAAATTTTTGTTCTTGAAGGTATGTTTCCTGTGTGTAAAACATTTTTGTGTAGAAATTAAGCTTCACACACACACACACACAAACACACAATCAAGAATATTCAAACAATGAGCAAAATTGCAAATTTAGGTGTTATTCTTCCCAACCAGATTTCCCAAGTCTCAAGAAACCTTTTTTTGGGGGGAGAGGGGAACAAATATCTTATATTCTTTACCACTCAGTGATAAAATGGTGGATTAAATAATAAAATGGCCAGCTTGGCTGGCACACCATCTTCATCCCATTGAACAATTTCCATTCCAACAGCTGGTCATTCTAAGAACTTTGCAACATGAAGAATTGGGGCCAGTTGTTGCTTGGTTTCCTCTTCCATCTCCACCCCACATTTCTTTTGTGCTGTTTGCATGCCAGAGAGTAAATGCCCTCTTTTTTATTATCAATCTTATCTGAGCTGCTCTGGAAGATTTGTTACCTGAAGTATAGTACAAATATGCTTCAAATAAATAAGTAAACAACATCCTCACAACACTAAAACATGTATCTGTCCTTCAACAGACTACTGACACTTAAACTCCCTCAAATTTCATCTAGTACAGCTGAACATACAAGGAACAAACCTTACAAACTCTCAATTTTGAGAAGAGTACAGTGGACAGTGGTAATATGACATCATTGCAAGGTGAATACACAATTCTTCTTATCTCTTTTCTGAGATAAAAAGAGAACAACACTCATTTAGTTGTTTCTTACCAGGTTGCCATTGGATGGTCAGTTCAGTCTGAAATGTATTAACAATAAGCAAATACAAGCTGAATTCACAATACAGACAGTATGAGCACTTCCAAATTAACAGCAGGTACTAGGCAGGGGAAATAAAGCAATGGATGGTTCACCAATTTCAAATCCCTGCTGGCTCCAAAACCCTGTTGTTAGCCAGTGCAGATGGTAAAGAGGAGTTGTTTTTCCTAGTGGTTCCTTTCTAAAATTTTATTTTTTATTCATTGGATTCAACATGGTTCCAATCCTGGGACCAAGGCTCAGGTGGAACAAGGAAAACATTCCCAGGAATACCTGAGCTCCTAGGGACCTTATTGTTTTTGTGTGCTTTCAAATTATTTCTGACTTACAGTGACCCTAAGGCAGCCCTATCATGGGGTTTTCTGGGGCTGAAAAAGTGTGATGTAGTCACAACCACAAGTCACAACCACAAAAAAACCCAGGCCATTTCCACACAAGACTGTTATAGCACTATTATTCCACTTTCAACATCCTATGGAATCCTGGGGTTTGCAGTCCTTCCCTAAACTGCAAACTCCAGGATTCCATAGGATGTTGAAAGTGGAATAATATTGCTATAACAGTCTCACGTGGAAATGGCCCCAAACAAACAGTGCATTACAAAATTGCACTTGGATCACAAAACACTAAAAAAAATAGCTATAGTATAAGCTGCCAAATCTCAGTATATCTGAATGTTCCATAAACACCAGCATTTATTGATTGATTCAGACATGGGAAAGAACAACAAACAAATCAAGAAAGAAATACTACTCCTTAGTGGTACACCCCACTTGTGCCTGAACCTAATTCACTAAAAATTGAGTTTAAAGAAAGTACTAACATTTGGTTTGTTGGGAGATTTTGGACTGTGGAGTCATGCATCTTGCCTTAGACCCTCACTGCTAGTTCTCAAGAGCCCAGCCTGGGACTTGTGAAGGAAATGTAGGAGCTTTTGCATTCAATAAGTTTAAGATATCCTCTGTCCTGGCCCTCTGTAGTCCTATTTAGAAAAACATTGCAAGCAGTAGTTCTATAGCTGCAGAACTTTCCATGTGAATATTAGGCATACCAGGAGAGGAATCTTCCCATATCAGTGAAGTTCATGTTCGCTGATGAAGGGATAGTTCCACACATTCAAAAAGGAAAGGTTTGTTTCAGTTCATTTTTAATCATTATTGACAAAAAAATTCAAAATATGAATAGGAGAGAAGGCAAAACTGGAAGGTTTGCCCATCCTTGTCCCATCCTTCCCCCACACTAGCCAGAAGATGTGGGGGTTAGGATTTTGTAAGACGGTGCTTTTCAGTGTCCATTTTCTAAGTTCTTGTCTAGAGCTCCGAAATAGAGATTATGAAACACCCACTGCAAGGCAAACTATCTAAATTCATTATATTACTTGCTTTATTATTATGGCCGTGCATCTATCGCTGCCATTAGGAAGCCTTTATTGCTATAAATTGCAAAGTGTGCCAAAATGAAGCAATGATCTGTTTCCAGCTTAATAACCAGATTGGCTGAAAGAAATGATGATAGCCAGGCCCCAGTTCAAATATCTGTGAGTCTGTAATTATCAGACTCTTCCTCTTGACTGAGCTATCCAACCTTCTCCTTTAGAGAGCTCAAGAGGAACAACTTAGCAGTTTCACATTCTGTTATGAAATGCAAAGTAGCCAAACAGTGAAATCATTTCTTCAATCAAGTGTTCAAATCACTCCCCCTCAGCCTCCAGTTTATCGAAGAGCTGCATAAAACAAAACTTGATTATGTCAGCGTGTCTTCATTGGTAATATTGCTGCTCATTTATTTTAAATAATAGATAACAACCAAAACTAGTGCATTCACTGATGTGAGGATCCTTGTCTCATTCTGAAGACTGAGAACATGGAATGCATGGGAATTAACATCCATATTTATTATCTTTAATTGATTTATCAAAGCGAAATAAGTAGGCAGATTCTGGGATCTGAATGTTTGGCCTTTGAGCTGTTTGTCACAGGTTCTAATCCAGGCTTTTCCTTACATGAGACACTTCTGATATGTTTAGTTAAAACTCTTATTATTTCCATATAAAGCCAACTGGTCAAAATCCTGCCCAAACCATTCTATTATCCTTAGAATGAATCCTAAGCCAGAAAGGAAAAATTATTCAGAAGTAGCACTATGGAATTTCTCCCTTTAAACCTGACAGTGATCAACTTTGTGTCCTCCACATCCCACTAGTTTTCAGCTTTCATCATTTTATACCATTGGCTGTATTAGCTAGGGATCATGGGAGTTGAACTCCAATTACACTTGAAAGGTAACAAATTTCCCACTGTGTTGTAAGCCAATGAAGAAAACTGAGTATCTTTAAGTGTGTCTCCTTTGTTTCCACCCAGATATTTTATTTGGAAAGAAACTATATATTGTTGTTGTTGTTGTTATTGTTGTTTTGAAATTCAGTTTGGGCAAAATCTGATGACACCCTTCAAATACATCTTGCTATTGTGCTACTCCTCTGAGTTTCAGTTAAAATTCCACTGAAGAAAGAGTTGAAACTCTAGTCAAGAGGTCTTGAAATGGTTTCTAGCCCAAGTCCTAGTCTCAAATTCCCAGGTAACTTCTGTATCCAGATTCTATCACATTTCCATCCCAGCAGCCTCACAGGTATACAAGAGAGGGCCTTCTCAGTGGCTGCCCCTAGGCTCTAGAACTTCTTTCCAATTAAGTAAAGATGTTTTTATTCAGACAGATGTGTGATTTTATGTGGCCAGTTTGATACAATGTGCTGGATATTATGTTGTTGATGAGTATGTGAGTTTTTAATTATATGTTTTAGCATGGTTTTAATTCTTTTTGATGACTTAATTAAGTTTTAACTTTCGTATTCTGTGGGGATTTTTTAACTATGTTGTTTTAATTGTTGTAAATAGCTTTAAGTCCCAATCTGGGGAAAAAGCAATGCATAAATAAATAAATAAATTCCTTGATTTATGCCAGTGAATCTTTTTCCTGTGAAGGACCATTGACTGACAGGAAAAGATTTGACACCTTGCGTAGGTGGGGAAAACCAAATCCAGTCATGGGGGAGCCGGATCCATTTACTTGT
This sequence comes from Iguana delicatissima, assembly GCA_948472985.1. Classification (NCBI taxonomy): domain Eukaryota; kingdom Metazoa; phylum Chordata; class Lepidosauria; order Squamata; family Iguanidae; genus Iguana; species Iguana delicatissima. The sequence goes on along the minus strand of CAOKZL010001719.1, from coordinate 305,010 downwards.
TACCTAAAAAGTCCCCTCCTCAATTCAACAGTTATTAATTCAAAGACACCATACATATTGATAAGAAAACACAGCCACAGTTGGGAAAAAAAATTGTACCTTTTTAAAGTATGCATGAAGTAATGCAGTGGCATGAAGCCCAGAATAACCTTTAAGTTTGCATGACTTAACACACACAAAGGTCACCATCAGTGTTTAGAATGGATTACAATGAAGAAAAAAATGTTGCTCATGTGTTTGTGAAAGGCGAACCTCTTATAGACAGAAAGTCTTTCAATGGACTATGAATACAGCTTGGATTACAATTTCATTTTCAAATGGGATGGGATTTGAGGTTTGATAACGAAATCATAATTAAAGTGTGCAAGCAGAAGTAGTAATACGGTAGAATAGACAGGAGTTAATTATAATAAGTTGTTAAACACTTAGAGTCAAAGGAAATTGGGAAGTGATTTTAACAGGGTGGGAGGGGGAGGGGGAGGGGGAAGGGAGTGGGGAAATAGCATTATAGATCTCATAATGTGATGTTTAATATAAGGTGTTTTAATTGTTTACTTAATAAAGATGATTTATCCAAAAAATGAAGCTTGTATTACATAATTTAATGTGTTATATCAATATTCAGCAACAGCAATTACAGATGTGGCAGATTCTCTCAGTTTGAGGAAAAAGAGGAGAGCATTCCCCAGACTACAGCTTAGCTGCAAAGTCGACCAATGAACCTTCAGATGGAAAGAACAAGAGAAGACACAAGTAAGGAGAAATGAAGTGAACTTTTTCATCATTCTTTGGTACGTATTAAGGCATTTCTCTTAGGACGCAGAGTAAGAAATACAAGTTAATTCTTAATTGTAACACTTCAGCCTTTTCATTCATTATACACATATGCATGCCAAGATAATCAAATATTGATGTACAACAGGCCATTCAGAAATGGGGTGTAAACCATGTTCATTGGGCTGGGGAGCATAGCTAGGGCTCAAAAGTTCAATGTTCCAGGACCTTTTGATTAACAGGAAGGATGATGGCATCTGCCATCTCTTTCAGGCTTTCTGTTCCTTATTACTTTACTTGCAGACCTCAAAGCAGCTGTATCTTGTGCAGCTTTCCCCAGTGATAATATATTGTTGTGACGTATCCCTATTAAAAATAACCCTCAGATTATAGCCAGAATTCTGGTGGTACCATACCCTTGCGCAATCATCCTTTACACAGGATGGTTTTGGGATGTAAATATCTGACCATTTCATCCTCACAAATGAGGGTGAATAATTTCTGTAGCTGTCTCCCTGTTGTGAGGACAAGACAAGTTCTTGCTCCATATTCTCACATCCTGAAGTGTTTCAGATAATTATGTTGCACAGAAATACATTTGGTTTTCACACTATCCCATTGTCCCTAGCTAGTAATGCCAGTCCTGATGAATCCATTTTTTTCAGCACTAGTTCTTTTCTCTTCCTCCTCCTTTTGCCTTTTGTCTTTGGCTTATTTCAACTGCAGCAAACAGAGTTCAAAATGCAAAAGTAATTTGCACTCAGTTAACACATGCTGAAAGGAGAGGAATGGGTGGAATCTTGCCCTTCTCAGTAGACTCAGGCGAAAGCAAATTGCTACTGCCTTTCCTAGCTTGTGTCTTTTAACTCATTGGCCATGTTTGCCATTTTAATCACACTCCAGTGTTGCTTTGCTACATGTGTCTTGTTTTGTTTTATCTGTGAAGGATTGGAGAGTATATGCTGTTTTTTTTTTTTATTAATCTGTGCAACCCTCTCCTCCCTCCCAAAAAAAAAAAAAATTCAGATAGTCATGTGGATGTGTGTATAAACATGCATGTGTGCTTGCAAAATTTCTGTTTTTTTAGTACAAAAATAGCAATCTTTCACACACATGGTTGGACCATTCTGGCCATTGAACAAAGGACGTGTGGCTGCATAAGTGGAGTTCTTCAAACATAACCATTTCACATGGGACAAAATTCATTGTAGCCCCAAGTAGAGTACTGCTATTGAGTCAATTGGATTTACCTATGTGCTGACTCACCATTTCACAATTGATCATGGGACTAACAAGTCAGGGTTATAGTCATTCAGTTGTATGTTACTTTTTATTATTATCACATCTTTATTAATAATTTTCCAAAACACTAAAAGTCTACAAATACATGAAGAGATAAAAGGGGGGGAAAAGGAAAGGAATAAAGACAAAAAGACAAAAAGGAACTAAAGCATAATGGTTAAAGATTAAAGAATAAAGAAAAAAATAGACTTCCATTCTTCCTTTAAATGGTGCATGACACTCAAATTATTTCAGACCTCTCAATAATATTCAACAATTTTCTCCTTCCCATCCTTTATTTCATTTTTAAAACAACCAATAAACAAAGAAAATAATTATTCTAAAGGTTGACATGCCTAGCGTTAATATATTAATCATCATCTCTTATTTTTTTTATCCAGTATATGATCCATCATATCACGATAAGTGGTATTACATTTTCTAATTTTGATCCTAAAAGCTACTTACTGATTTAATTACATGGTGTTGGTCTTCACTACTTAAAACTATGAATCTTTGTCACGCTATATAACCTCTCTAAGGCCATTTCTGCACAGGGTGAGGGAATTGCCCTGTGCCCGTACTTACTGAACTTCTTGGCTCCATGCTTGGGTCCAGGCTGGTCCGGAGCAGTGCATGGCCACCACTCTGCACTGCTCTGGGGACGAAAATGGTGGTTTCTGGTTGGTTGAGGCTCTCCACCAACCGCTGAAGCTTGCCAGCCTAAAGCCTGCCCCTGGCAGATCGCAGGCTTGCACTGGTGCGAGCCTGCAAATCTGCACCAGATTGTGGGCACGGAGTGGCGTGCTCCGTGCTTTTGAAAGACCTGTTTCAAGCAGTCTTTCAAAAGCACACTGGACGACCACTTCAGGTCATTCCGGAGCGAGCTGAGGTGCGGAACTACACTAAGTAGGTCCGACCCAGCCCGCTCCCAGGTGCAGACGTCCACCCTGGAGGATGCTGTGCACCGTTTCTTTAAGCCCTTGCGGAAATGGCCTAAGTCTTAATATTTCTGCTATATTTCATATTGTAAAATCCTTTTCATAATTATTACCAAGACCAGTACTCATTGTCTTATTTATGTAATCATTTAATAACCTAGTGTTAACCTCTGTTTTCATTTCATTTTAAATGTGTGCCTCCTCTTCCATTTCATCCATCCTATCCATGAACTGCCCCTCTCGGATTCCCTTCCTTACCTGTTGTTAATATTTCCAAGTCCATGCTACTAGCTGTTTTAAAGTATTTGTCCTGAGACAGTACTTTTCTTTTTCATCTTTCTATCACCTCCTTCAGTCTTGCAGATTAATCCTTTCATTGAACCAATTTTCCTCTTCTCACCCAGGCTGTAGTCCCCATTTCACAATCTAGAACTTCTTGACCGCTCTTTTCCCTCATTGTGATGGCTGATCTCCCCGTTAAATTGACTTGAATTTGTTCTCGATATGGTTTGCAGCCTCTACCACTTCCATATAGTCCCACAATTCTCCTCCTTTGCCTGACCTTCCCAACAGTTCTGGCTTGATGTCATTCCTCAGGTTCTCTAGGATTTTCTTCTCAGTCTCTTATTCAAATTTGAAAGTCCCTCCAGTATCAATTGTACAAAGTCCCAAGAAAATTCCTGGGAAGATTTCATCTTTTGTTCAATCTATCAGTTACAGAGTTAACAGTACAACTCTCCTTTCATCATAACACCTATAGCCAGAAATGTTTTTCCTGTCAATTCATGGAAATTTAATGCAAAAGGTTTCTGTGCAGAACTAGTGTCTTCTCCCTTTCTCTAGCTAAGTATTCGTGCACAGCAAGCTCAAAAGGACAGGTAAATTGCTTCCAAACATGCAAACAACCCACCTAGAAGTATACTTTTAAGTCATCCATACAATAGACAACACGTATGGTTTTAAAGATTTGCACATTTACAGGAATGTGCCAAAATCAGTCTCAAAATGGTACAAAATTACTGGTCCCCCAGAAGGCAAAGTGGATTTTTTTTAATCACATTCTCCTTTACCATTACCATGTGAGGAAGAACCCAAGTCAAGAATTACATTCCTGCCCCAGATAGATTGTGTTATTGCAATCTAGCACAGAAGTTACTAAAGAAGGGTCCAAATTAGTGAAGGTCATGGCTGGTAGAGCAGTCAAAGGGGTTTTTCCTCAAATAAACAAAAACAAAAACAAAACAAAACTATTTTTATTCAAAAGACTAATTAATATCGGCATTGGGTAATCTCACCTCTTGATCATCAATCAAGCATATCAGCTCTGTGATTGTTTCTAATGAAGTTTATGTTATTAAAGAAATCTGAAGCTGTGTAGAAGGAAGGATATTGTATAATAACAGAATATTATTTATAATGGAAGCATGCAACTGTAACTGAAGTTCAAAGATATCACAGCAAGTTATGTCATAAAAAGTATTTTTAAATTAATAAATAACTGAGTTGCTGCTAAACCAGAACAATTTGAAAGGAGCACCTAAAAAAATATGTATTTTCACATCTATGGAAATATGAAAAGCTTGATAATTCGTCACCAGCATGATTTTTGACAACATGGCAGAAGTTACCAGGAAAAGCAGCATATATAGGCAAGGTGTTAAAATATATATATGCAAAGTGTTGGACTGATTTGAACCTGTATCACATAACCTTCATGGCTCCATTCTTGAGCTGGGAAGGAAGTGAAGCATTTCCTGAATATTCAAGGATGTTCTGAAGAAATACCTATGACTTCTGAAAGTGAGGGACGTGTGGGGGATGTACAGTTCTAGCTTGCATTTCTGTCAGTGACTTCTTTTTGCTTTTTTCACTTAACTTCTCTTCCTGTCACTGTCACCCCAATACATCTGGGATCCTTTACAGTGCCCTTTTCAGTAACTTGTGGCAGGAAAAGTATGACTGCTCTCACTGTTGTCAGTGCAGTGGGAGGGCGGGGAGAATTACATTTTGTTGTTGTTGTTGTTGTTGTTGTTGTTATTTCTATTTCTTACTTGCCTGTCCCCATGGCTCACGGATGGAGAAAACAAACAGATTAGCATACAGCATAATAATGTGCCTGGGGGCACAGTAAACATTGTTACATGGATAAGATGCCTTATGGGTGAGAATTACCCAAGATTGGAGAGACAGTGGTAAATCCTGGTTTGCTTGAATATGTTCACTTAAAATAAAATACTCTTTACTTTTTGATAATTGCTTTGTTCATCCCACTTTTCACTTTCCCCAAACATTTATGTATGTGCAAAAGTCTTTCTTTCTTTCTTTCTTTCTTTCTTTCTTTCTTTCTTTCTTTCTTTCCTTCCTTCCTTCCTTCCTTCCTTCCTTCCTTCCTTCCTTCCTTCCTTCCTGAATTTACGCCCCATCTTTCTCCCCAGATGGAATTTAAGGAAGCTTACAGAAATTTAAAACAAGATTAAAATAGAATCTTATTTTAAAAAAGTTTAAAAAGAATTCAATAACAATATAATCCATAGTAAATGGTTAAAACATAATTAAAGCATAATTACCAATACAAGATTTTAAAGAGTAAAATGTATCATGCCACTGCACACACACCACTAGTATACAGTTTAAAACTCAAAGGCATGCCTGAATAAAAAGTGGAACCTTAAAGAGGGAGTTTTGCAGCCCTACTCGACATAAAAAGATACTGAAGGTGTACACCAAGCTCTTATATTATCCCCCCATTACTTGCCATGGGCAAGGGACAAGCATCTGCTTAGTCCCTTTCCTTCACCAGGATGGCCAACACAGCCCTCATATCTTTTTGCAACTCCCCCATGAACAACATATTATGCTCTTCCAAGAACTGAATGTCATTAGCCCTGATCCTATCACCATCCTATACAGCATTCTGGCACTCTGTGTGAGACACAAGACACCCTGGTCTTTGCCATGGTGACTATCAAACTCCTACCCTCGTCCACAGAATTGTTCACTGTGCAGGTCCAGGTACGTAATTTCAGAGTGACAGATACCTTAAACAAAAAAGTTAGTTAGCAAAATTATATCTTGACTGCAACTAGTACTATACATAATTTTGATGCCACCCTTTAAAATAAGAATCCAGTTTATACTCTCTAAAGCAGAACATTTGCAAATGGCTTATATACCTCAGTTTGAGTGGTTGCCATTGCAAAACTGGGTCTTACAGAGTACTATTTACATCACTGATGAAACTGAGCATCAGACTCGGTTGAATACATCTGTATTCACCACTTTCCATTCTGGTTTCAAAAAATCAGCTCAGATCTTTTCAATGTCCATGATTTCAGAAATATTTATTTCCTTGAGGACAAATTTTGTGATTACTGGACTTTTACATTGAAGAATGGTGCATTCCTGTATGACTTCACTTTTATTCCTGTCTTAGGTCCTTTTCACATGGTGTTTCTTAAGTGAAAGGGCCCCTTGAGAATCGCGTATATGTGAGGAGTAGTTTGCATGACGCACTCACATTTACGCGATGCTCAAGAGCGTGACGCGAATTGCTAATGGATTTTCTTATTTTCCACTTCAAGCCGAAAATGCCGTGTGGTCGCACAATGCTCAGGGGCCTGGAGCACACTTACCTGCCGTGTGCAGCCTTCTGAGCCGCTCCGGTTGTGCTTCCTGCCTCAGCGCTAGCCTTCAACTCCCAGGCTGCGCTGAGGTATGAAGGGGTGGGGTGTGGGCAGGGCGCTCACGTGACCAGCAAGCAGCTGCGGCAACAAAGCAGCAGAGATGTGAGAGCCTCTCGCAAGAGGCTGCTCGTGTGATCCCTGTGCTCCAGCACCGAGAACAGGTAAGTTGCGGAAAGGGCCTTATACTGTGAGACAAAGCTGAAGACTGATATATTTAGCAACAAATTTATCAACACATAAGAAAAGTAGTGTGGACTTTTATACACTATCAGCAAATACTTTATTTCACATGATCAAAAAAGTGTTTTTTTAAATAACCAAGCAATTTTTTTCTGCACTCTTGCTATGGTTATTCTTTTCAAGTGCTATTTCCATTACATGCTGAAAATCAGAAAATTCATCTTAATGGCACATTCTTACAGCACCTTCTGCATTCAGGAATATTGTAGAGAAAATTACTTTCATTTTTTTTTTAAAAAAATGAAAAGCATTGGGAGTACAGACTCATCAGTGAGTCCATTGGTGGGCTGCAACAGATGACAAGGAATGTAGGGAGCTACCATTTTGATTCCTGAGCAGCCTGACGTATTCTTCAAAGCCTCAGTGGTGTTTTCACAGGCCTAGGAAGAGGCAGCTGATTAGTGACTGAAATAGACAGACACTGCTCAGGTGGCTAACACTGAAATCAAAGGCATCAGTCTAGGCTGTCTGAGATATATTTATTAGAGGCCTTCCTGTTGTTCCAGGCATTTGAGTTTGACCTAACATGCTTCCGACCTATCATCTCTTTCAACAGCTGTTTATGTCTCTTCATCTTTTGTCACAGCTTTAGAGTGATACAGCAAGAGTCAAGATCCAGAAGTTGGGGGAAACAAGGCTGCCAATCCATCAGTCCTCCAGGAGTCCACTTTATGGTATTTTTGATAGTATAAGCAGTCAGAGCCATACTTAGCTCACATATCAAGACCTGCCTTGCTTCCAGATGACAGGAGGCCACACAGTGTACCTAAGTGGTTCCTCAGCTTCACCCATGATTGCTCCTGGCACTGAGGTATGGAATCTGGATTTGATCAAATGACAATTGGCTTATTGGATCAGTGGATGTGTTCAATACCTCATTCCAGGCTAATACCTCATCCCAGGCCAACTTATAACATTTAAAAAGTTGGGCCTTTTTACTTCCAAATTATGGTTGCTTTCCTGTTTGCTTTGTTCTTTGCATCTAGAGTCAGCTTCTCACTGCTAGTTCTGAAAAGAATACAAGTTTTATTGGTAAGCAGCATATCAATGTTACAGTGTCAAAGAACTGCAAGAAGAACTAAGCTCTAATTTGAGAAGTTAGTTTGCAATTTAAGTTGTATTTCTATCCAAAACTATTCCCATGAAATAAGAGGAGTGATTTCAACAATTAAAAATTGATATTTCCATACTTCTCAACTGATACTGTAATGTCTAACACACAGTGCGTTTGCTAATGAGTGGTCTCACATTGTACATCTACACTTATTACATAAAAGAAACAGTGTTCTTAGATTAAACATTTAATTTTGGATAGCTTACAACAGCAAGAACTCACATTAAAATGAAAGGGAATAGAGGTTGCACTTCGGTCAAGCGTATGAAAGTAAGATTTTAAAGAGAGTCAATGAACTGGTGCTCAATTTGGCTGCCTCAACATTTTTTTCCCTCTGCTCTTTTTGAGTTCAGGATCTGTGTAAGAAGAAAACAACAAATGGAATAATGGATTTTAGAAAAAAATTAAAGTAACTGCATACATATGACCTTTGTTAGCTGATCTGTAAATTGTTGCAGTATTTTCATTTTACAGCTGAGTGATAATGTAAGTCTTCTAGCTCATTCTCCATTTTACAGTTGAAAAATCAAACAAACTTTTAATACTCAAAGCATTTGTTTAATAACTATCAAGTGAAGACTGTGGCTTATAATAATTTCCTTATAGCAATGATACTGGGTTAAAAAATCACATGTAAGCTTAACATATGTTTAATTCATTCATAAAGCAAACAGCAAAATTCATAAAGAAGGGAGATGGAAAGCATTCCAAAAAAAGCCTGGAGGTAGAAGAATAAAACCCCTCTTTCAGCTTGTTGTACTCTGTAGGTTTAAATCCAATGCTAATCTTAACTAGAGTAAACCCATGAAATCAATGAGACTTTCACAGGTAGAGACTGATAAAGTTTTAGGCCCTTTTTGCAACTTACCTTTTCCCGAGACATCCAGTGTGGGTCCTGGTGTCAGCCCTGCTGAGAGGGGAATGCCACAGGAGTGCCCCCCTCTGCACTGGCTTCCTCCACAATCCAGGAAGATCAATGGTCTTGCCTCTTCCTGCTGCAGTGCTGCTGTGTACTGTCCTGGGTACTGTCTGGGGCAGAAAGTGCAAACTTTGTGCTTCCAGGGCCTCCGCAGGGGAGGTAAGTGCAAGCACACAGCAGGATGGTTGCATGATCACCAGTCATTGATGGGGAAAACCCCTCAATGATTTCTGATGCAATCACGCTGTCTAGGGAAGGGAGAAGGACGGGACCAAGACGATGTCATGCATAAGTGTCACTGTGGTCCTGTCCTTCTCCCATCCCTATGGCAGGTTGAGAGGGTGTAGTGAAAAGGACCTTAATCAAAGTTTCATTCATTTACATTTTCAATGGGACTAAATTTGGCTCTAGCTCTGTATCTGTAAGAAAGTTATTCATTTCCAGTGTCATAGAAAATTGCTCGCAAATAGGAATCACAGGGAAGTGATGTAGGGCAGCAGATTTCACACTCCCATTCTCTCCACTGCAGCATGTTTCTTTTCATGAAAGGAGAAAGATGTTCTTAAAGTGTGAATTGTGCACCTCTACACCTAGTTTGGCTCACACCTAATGTAAAGGATGGAAAGAGTAATCTCAATTATTCATTTCCTGATTGGAAAACAATGGGTTTCTTATCAACCATCAGAATGAGTAACAGGTCAGTGAAGCTTTGAATTTCCCCAAGTGTTCCAAAGGATTTCCTTCAGAGAAAGATATGATTTTTGTGTGTGCGTGCAACAAGTTTTTTTGGGGGGGACACTAAAACATCTGCAGCAATTTCAAACAGTATTGTTTGCATAATTCCCTCACTACAGTACAAAGAATTTGGGAAAGACTGACTGGGTGGACCAGTGCCTTCTTTTCTACTTATTTTGTCCTTCCTCTATCCCAAGTGACAGGATTTCAGACCAAATTTTCACACCAATGTTCCTGAAAAGAAGAACATAGTAGATCCTCAGGGTGGTGTCATTTATACATGTACAGGTTGAGAAAGCCATTACCTAAGCAATATCAGTAATGTTTTCATTCAGTTTTTCTTTTATAGAATCTCTGAATGTCAGTGGTCATGATGGTAAGTGTGAAGGATGGTCAAAGATGTTTTTCTTCCTTAGGTATAACAGCAAATAACTCCCCACCCCCCACTCCTGTAACCTCCATTCACCCAAACACTAAGAAACAGCCATTGTTTTTGTCATTTTAGGCAGAAAAAAACCTCACAAGCATGTCTCCCTGTACCTGACAGTAATTAATATCTATATCTATATCTATATGGAGGGAGAGAGAGACATTTTTTGCTATTTCATGGTAACCATTAGGTCTCTTCAGTGTTCTTAATTAGTCCTGGCAGTTCAGGTGTCATTTACATATTCCCATTCCAGCATATTATCATGCATGAATCCTAAAATTGAATCTGGTATTCCTGTTCTGCACATCTCAATAAAAACAAGTTAAAAACATACTGTGTCTCTCACATTTCACACAGGTAAGAGACATGGATTTACAATATTTTAAAGACAATCTGATACAACATTAGACATAACCACAATGAAATACCTGCTGCAATTTCAAACACTATTGTTTGTACAACTGTCTCACTGCAATACAAAGAATTTGGGAAAGACTGACTGGGTGGACCAATGCCTTCTTAACCCTTAAGCCATGGTACAACCTTAAGCCACGGTAGTTGCAACAGAAATGTCTAGTGACCATTAAACAGTTGGTATGTACATGTTCATAATTTTCGCAGCATTATTTTATGTAGATTTAGGATAACAAAAATATGTACTTTGTCATAATTAAGGGAACAGTATTGATATGAGATAAAATATTGCACTCTGTTATTTGGGCCTTAGAGCTTGAAGCTAGTTAAAGCAGTGGCTCTAGGTGTGGTTTGCTTTAATCAAACGTGGACTTAGTAGTGTTATTCACAGAGGAATGGCCAAAGCTGTACAGTCAGATGCAGAGAAAGAAATGTGTGTGTGTGTGTGTGTGACTGGTTTGTTTGACAGGGTAGAATGGTTCAATAGTATGTGAAACCTTCCATGTTTAATGGAATGTAACAATCCTACTAGCAAATCTGCTAGCTGATCATGTACAAGGTCAGATTGAATGATATGTTTAGCACATAGTTAGGAGGATGTTCCTCCAAGCAATAAAAGGCATCTGTTTCTCATAGCACATAATTCTGACTATCTTGTATTTATCATGCTTTGTTTTGTGATTGGTCACCAGAAGTTAAACACAGACTTAATTTGCAAGTCTGATTGCTGAGACACACATCTTTGAGGGCAACCCTGACAGTTCTGAGATGGAAAATGAGTTAATTGAAAGGAATATGTATTCTCCTTGATGTCTAATTTGACCCACAGAGAACAAGGTACAAGGCCTCTTTTCATAATTGCTAGGCAGAACTATGCACTTCTTGCCACAACAGCAGTGGGTCACTGTGAATGTATCATACTTTATTGCTACAGGAAACGTACTTAAGCAGTGACCAATTTCTCATGATAATCCTGCTGGCTGCACTCACAAAGGAAGTCCAAAAATGCAAGCACTTGTTTTGATTCATATCTATATATCCATCTGTTTATCTATCTAATTAGCCTATAGGTATATAAACACAGAGGCATGCAAACAGGGACATATATAGTTTTTCCAGGAATTTTTCATAGAAGCAGTGAAAATATTTTATCTCTAAGTCAAGAAAATAGTGCTAATAACTTGCCCCCACTGTCCCAGTTACTTTGAGGAGTGTGAGTAAGCTCAAAGGAAAAAAAGGAAGCTAGACTGTACAGCAGATAACTTCATTAGTCCTGCTAATCAAAACATCTCAGCACTTTGTAAGTCCTGCTTCTTTTACTACACACCACTAGGAATTACCCTTGTATGTTTCACAATATTAAATTTTCTGCGTTTTCTCAGGATCCATGCATGTCAAAATGTCTCCTTCTGCCATGTGTAGCCTGCATAATATATTGTGCATTTAAAACAGTTTAAATCTTCCTCCACTGTCTGTCTATTCATGGTTAATCGTAAGTAAGGATACATTTAAAATAGCTGAAATCAACTCTGAAACATTTTCATGAACACAAAAAGGGGCTGATGAAGAAAATGTTGTTTTGTATACCCTACAACTGCATAAAATGGCTATTGCCCAACATCAGTTCGACACTTGGCCCCTTTCCCATGGCATTTGTCATGCAAAATGGCCTCTGGAGTGTTGCGCAATTGCGAGGAGCATTTCAGACAATGTCCTCGAATCGCACGACGCTGCTGGGGCCAGCAGGCACTGAGTGCGCACTATGTCATTTTTGGCTTTTAGCCAAAAATGGTGCATGATCACACATTGCTCTGGGGCCCCACACACACTTACCTTGCATACGGAGCCTCTGGACCCGTGGCCCTTGCGCTTCCTTCCTCAGCACAGCCTGGGAAAATACCCGGCTGCACTGTGGAAGGAAGAGGCGTAGTCCTCATGTTGTCTGCCGGCTGACCGGCTCGCAGCTCCTGTGGAGCAGAAGCAGCAGGGACATGAGAGCCTCACAGAAGAGGCTGCTCGGGTGATCCCCATGCGGCAGCGCCAGATGCAGGTAAGTTGGAGAAAGGGCCCTTGTCTTAACAAAATGCTGCCATCTCTAGTAGAGATGGTAAATCTCAATTCTTTTAATTCCTGGCAGATGTTAATAAAATAGGTTTTCATCCCATAATTTTGAGACCCTGGGGAATCTTTTTCTTCACAATAATGGGAATCTATGCAGCCTTCCCATAAAAGCTGTGCAGTTTGCCCAGAAAACTGATAAATTTTCTGTTCAGTTTTCTGGAAGCTATGCAACATATCTTAAGAACTGTGTACCTTTCACTGAAAACTGTGCAGTTTTTGATAGGGAAATGACTGTCTTCAGGTAGCTACATGTGTGTTTTGTGCAAGATTGCTGTTTTATTTTTTAATGTAATGAACAGCAGTGTTGCGCAAAACTGCATGCGTATTGTTGCACAACATTGCTGATTTTGCAAATTTCTATAGTGCAACACTGCTCCTTTCTGTGTTAAAAGCCATCAGTGTTGTACAGCAAAAATGTTGTACAAACCACATGGCTATTTTTTGTGCAAAATCAGCAATATTTCATAAAACATGCATAAAAATAAGCATGTAGTTTTGTTGTACAATATTGTTGATTTTACACATTAACATTTTTGTTGGACAACAGTGCTTTTTTAAGCAAACAAACAGCAATGTTACACAACAAACTATTATACAACAAAAACATTTTTGTTGTGCAAAATCCAGCAATGTTGCACAGAAAAACCACATGTGCCTTCTGCTTCAGTAAGCCTGAGTTGCTTTTCCTGCTGTGTAACATGAGTTGTGCAACTTTCAGACTGGCAAAGGCTGCAGCCACAATGTCAAATGCTTCATTGCATTGTTTGTATATGAGTATAGTGTGCAATTTAGTTTCGCATTCTTTGCACTTTTCCAGGCATATAGTGAAAAACAATGTAAGTGTGTGAGGCTTTTTCTTGCACAGGAAAGGGGAAAAAATGAAAGGCAAAATGTGCACTCCCCATTTTGTGCAAAACACACAGTTTTCTATGGAAAATACATAGGGGGAGCATTTTTTTCCCTTACAATAGAGTCCACAGACACACACACTTATGGCTTCTAGACTTCACAATAGGATGTGTTAATGTGTAAACTTTTTAAGTCCATAAACACTGCATGGTTCAAGACCATTGTTCTGAGTGAGACATTCAGATTTCTAAGTTTAAAAAAGTTACTATTTCAGTTACTTTTGAAATTTAGAAATCTAAACAGTTGCTTCTTAAAAATGATTGGAATGGCAACCAATTACTTTCAGAGTCCTTGATACAATGATTGTAAATCATTGCTTTCAAAAAGTAATTTTCCAGTCTCTGGTTTAGTTTTTTTCTACAGGCAGATTAAAATATAGTTGCCTATTTCTTCATACAGTTGCTAATATCAGAGATTACTATGAATGTTGCTGAAACAGAATGTGTAAGCAAAGAATTTACTAAATGTCTTCTTTCTATCATTGCTTAAAGAAATGGGGACAACTGCATAAACCAAGCACATAGAGCAAAACTATTACTCTTTCCTGCTCCTGGTGAATTATGACAACAGTGTTCTTGTCTATTAAATAATCTGTGTGTGTTTTCCCTGTTCATGCTCAGTTTCCTTATCTGTGCATTCCCAGGTTTCGTGATTCATAAGTCTCAGCAAACATTATTAACCTAGCTTTCTACTTGATAGTCAGCTGCATTTCCTACAAACGAGAAAATATGCTGTAATTCACAAGCAGAGATATGCATTTTTAATAAAAATCTCCCTTGACAGCCTCCTACCTGAAAATTCTTCTCATACTCAGCTTCAAAGTTGCAACATCTGTGACTGACCATTTGAATTCTAGCAGGGACATCTGATTTTTTTTTAAAAAAAATGTCCCAAATGTGTTAGGTTGAACAAGGTGATTCTATAGTGTGTTGTGGCAGAAAGAGACGGAAAGGTCAGTATGGATTTTCTTCAACACTTCCTTCTTTCTCAGCTATGTGTTTTTGTTTAATCTAATTTATTTACATGTATGAAAATCTTGTTTTTTTTTTTCAATGGGTAGGGGACAAAATCATATTAACTATCAGAGCCAAATATATAGATTATACGTACAGGTTATTTCTTTTTAAAAGTAGAGAAGATATGCCCTTGTGGTCAAACCGTTGATATCATAACAGACTTTTTCTTTCTGGTCTCTAATATCCATGTGTGGAGTGAAAGTTTGAACTGGGAGCACCCCCAATTACAGCTGTCTCTCTCTGTCAGAATGTCACTCAGAGCACAAATGTCAAGGGGAAAGGACCATGAAGACTATCCTTTGAAACATAGAGATTGAAATGCCATTGAAGTATATGGCTTCTGCCATATGAAATGAAAGTAGTATCACACCTGGTGATAGGAATATATTTTCTATTATCCACAATGCTCAGTAAAGAATATGAATTCACACACAGAAGAGTACTTATAATAATATAGAATCATAGAGCTGGAAGAGATCACAAGGACAATTGAGTCCAATCATGCAGGAACACACAATTAAAGCATTCCCGACAGATGGCCCTCCATCCTCTGATTAAAAACTTCCAAAGAAAGACACTCCACTCCCCTTCAAGGCAGTATATTCCACTGTCAAGCTGCTCTTACTGTCAGAAAGTTCTTCCTAATGTATAGATAGAATCTAAACAGAAGTCTTCCAGAAGTTTGAAGCCATAGCTCCATATCCTATTCTCTGGAGCAACAGAAAACAAGCTTGCTCCATTGTCCATATACCATCACTTCAAATATTTAAACATGGCTATCATGCCACCTCTCAACCTAATCTTCTCTAACTCTGTAAGCCACTCCTCATATGGCATGATTTCCATGAACAAGCCTTGCTACCACTAAACTGTAACCCACTAATCTATAACTTATCAAACACAGTACAGAAAATGATTTTATTGACGCCAGCAAGTTGCTTTGCAGATAACCATGCTTTTCTGCTTCATATGCTAGCAAAATGAACTTCTGTTTACTTGGATGGGTGATAATAAAATTTTTCATAAAGTGTTTCAGATATAGACTATGAGACATTGTATATATTAATCATATCACATATCCCACAGGCCAGACATTATTCAGTTGCCAATTTAAAGTACAGAATTTAACCTAATATCACTTATAGGGTGTAAAATAAGATAATGACATAAGATTTAATTCAGGCAGTTAGCTCTGTGTAGGTGTGAGTCTATATAATTCAGAATCATTAAGAATGACCTCAGCTCCAGTATGGAATAAGTGCCAGATGGTCTGGAATATAAATTAAGATAAGAAATACTTCTACAATCCTACTCAAAAGAGGAAGACGGTCACTAGCCTCCCACTGTGAGATGTGAATTGGAAGCAACCTATGGTCATTAGACACATAGTCACTAAATATGGGTTGATAAACAGCTGCAAGACAAGGAATGAGTCATAAGATAAGGAGCTTTGTTGATTGGTCAACTGATTAGCTGAGTGAGCATGAAAAGAGAATAAAAATTTGTTATCAGACTGCCTTAGGATGTTTTTCTAGCAGCTGAAGATACTGTTCAATAAAGAGCAACATCCCTGATAGCCCTGACATGCTTTCCTAAAATTCTAATTTATGCTGGCACTGGTAAGGCTAATAAGAGGAATGCTTGTGTAGTAATGGATGATGTAAAGATATAAGAATGAGCAAGGACATTGGACATTTGAATTCCCATATAGTCACTGAAGCTGCTAGAGATGTATAATTCCTTAAAACAGATGAGAATGTATTCTTGAATGAATTATAGGCTAAATTGCACTGTAGTAATCTACAATTTCCCACAGTATCTGCTAAGGGTCTATACAAACATTTCATAAAGGCATGTACTTGTCCCATATCATATTCACAGCCATCTTAATAGCACAATTTAGCTTGTAAAGACAGCTATATGATTAGGGACAAGTACAAACCTTTATGAAATGTCTGTATAAACCCTTAGAAGATACTGTGGGAAACTATTAAATTATGGAAGAACCTGAGGAGGAGAAGGAGGAGGAGGAAGAATATGATGGATAACAGTAAATGAAGTGGTTTAGAAAGACCATGTTCTTCCATGTATTACTAAGCTGTTAAAGAGCTGAATAGAGAGATAAAGTCCCTGATGAACATGTAACATCTTGACAGCCATGTGGTATAATGTGTGAGTGTATGATGCCTTATATGCAATGGAATGGAATGTACTGAAGCTTAAGTGCCCAGACATTACGATGTCTGTATTTCTCTCTAATGGGAATGTATATGTTTATATACCTATGAATGCCTACAATAAAAAGCCTAAAAGAGTACAAAATAACTAATAAAATACCATATAAATATCCTTAAATTCCAATACTTAAGAATGCTTAAGTGGAATATTGGTATTATTCAGCCTGCATGGTTTAACCACCATCATGAATTGGACAGTCAGGTGACCAGAAATTAATAGAGGTGACTCCAGACAGAATCCAGAATTAGCTGACAAGTGGCAGGGAACCTTAGTCTCTCAGTCCAAGAGACAGGGGTGGAAACAATGCCTTTTTCACATATAAGCAACGTTAACATAGAGTCAGATTGGTAAATACTAAATGATACATATTCTATGAGGGGAATGCTGCATCCTGATGAAAAACCACATATTTGATACGGTGAAGTTCTCGTGTATTGGTATCTTGGGTTAATGGATCTCACACAATATAGCCTTGGCCCACTCTCTGATTTCAGCTTGCATCTAGAATCTCAAGTATTGGATTAAATTAATCTATGGTTTGATTCAAAATAAAGTGTAATTCATCCTGGGTTTGGAACAATCTACCACATGGCTTGCAGGATGTTTCATATATCAGGTGTAATATTTAAAACTCCTGAAACCACATGTTGCTCTGAGTTTCAACCAGGAGAAACATCTGGACAACAGGGACAGCCTGCAACTTACTGTGGTGGAATTCATCCCATTTACTATAGAGAGAATGGATACAGTTAGTGTCATTATGTAGCAATGTAGACACCATTCCCAACTGCTGATTATTGATTATTTGAAAATCTAGGAGGGAGGGGATTACTACATTGGGTTATTACATGGTGAGAAGAAGGTTTACTCTCCACATAATCATTATGCAGAGAATGTATCTGAGGCCATTTCCACACTAGACTGTTATAGCGCTATTATTCCACTTTCAACATCCTATGGAATACAGGGGTTTGCAGTTTAGGGAGGGGCCTTTGAGGCTCCTCCCTAAAGTACAAACCCCTGGATTCCATAGGTTGTTGAAAGTGGAATAATAGCACTATAACTGTCTAATGCAGAAATGGCCTGATACATTGTGCTGCCTATAGGAGGTAAGCAAATGATGCCTCTTCCCACTTGAGTCAAGAGGTAAGGTTATTCTGACACATGAAGAAAACCCACAGGCAATTCTTCTTATCCCGGAAAATTAATATATGGTAAATTAATAAATAACTAAGAATTTATAATACTCAAAATGTGCTTCCTGAGCCATCCACGTCACTCTACCTAATTGTAGGACTAGACCTGTGAATAGAGGAAGCATAAGTCTCCCCTTGCTTCCTATATTTGTGCATATTGTTCATTTCTGAAGCCAGCTAAGCATCTCAACAAAGAACCTTTTCAACCTTGTGGTTTTCCATGTGATACCATGATCTTAACTGTCAATAAATCAGAATTGTGAGACAGCATGTGAATTTCCTTCCAAAATACAGTTTCATTTGACTGCTAAGAATGCATACAAAAGGTTGATAAAATAATTGTTCAGCTTATATTGTCTAACACAGGCTGATTCTAAAGCCAGACCTTTCTAAACAGTGTTAAACTCAAGCAAAGCCACAGCTGCTGACACAAATATTGAACTATAAAGTTGGAAAGGATTCCCAGAGTCATCTAATCAAATTTCTAGCCCATGCAAGACATGCAATTAGAATTTGAAGTGTAACAGAATCAAAGGGAAGTGCATGGGGGAAAGGGTGGTTCATGGGGTACTATTTTGAAAAGGGATGTGAACAATATTCTTGTTCTTTATGAGAAAAGATTTATTGACACATCAGAACAACTTATTGAGAAAAATTGGCCAACCACCATGAGATTTTGCATATTTGAGAACTTTTCAGTGAAAAACTGATTTTCATTGTTGTGTGTGTGTGTATGTGTGTGTGTGCACATGTGCACACAAAACAGTTCCTGATTGTGGAAAATTAAAAAAAGTAGAAAACAAAAACAAAACCCCTCATAATCTCAACCTATAGTGAGAAACATTCTTAAATTCTTTATTCACGTGTTTGATAATGGAATAAGTAGCCCCTCTGAAGAGCTTTGTTGGTGATCATCTTTAAAAAAATGTTTTTACACATTCACACTGAAAACAGCACTTTCAAAACTGGCTCTCCATGCCTTCACTGACCTTAGCATACAGGTAAATTTGATAAGCTGCAGAGGATTCCCATTCACAATAGAGACTTGATTGACTAATATTTCCTATCTAATCAAGGACACATGCAGTAACAGCACACAGTTAATCAATGGCACACACAATAAGAAAAGATCCAAGGAACCAACTTGTCATCGGGTGTTTTTAAAAGGAAGTGAAAATTATTTTCACAACTTAGGTAAGCAGGACATAGGTTTCAGTCCAAGACTAACATCTATGTCAAGCCAAAGAACTCAGAGCCAGCCAATTTTTTTTGAAGAGAGGGAGGTATATATGGCAGGGAATCCCACAAGCACTCTCTATACCCTGGTGCCTTAAAAAAAAATACACAAACTAAGGCCCTTTCCATACCGGGCTATTAAAATGGTGCAGAGCGACCTCTGATGGAGGTCTTCTGTACCGTAGAGTGGACTGGGGCAGACTACTTTTTGTAGTTCCGCACCTCAGTCCAGTTCAGAGCGACTGGAACTGGTCGCGCAGTGTGCTTTTTAAAAACCTCTTTTTAGAGGTTTTTTAAAAGCACAGAGTGCGCAACTCCGTGTCGCTCCATCCCCGCGCTCTGGTGCTGATTTGCAGGCGCACACAAGTGCGTGCCTGTAGATCTGCTGGGGGCGGGCTTTAGACTGGCAAGCTTCTCCGGTTGGTGGAGAGCCTCCACCAACCGGAAGCTGCCATTTTGGATGCTGGAGCAGTGCAGAACGACGAGCTCACACTGCTCCTCATCCTGACGGACTCGCCCAGATGCTGAGTCACCAGAGTCTGGTGAGTGGTGTTTTTTCGCAGTTCCTTTCCCACGTGCGGAAAGGGCCTAAATTTCTAAGAAATGACTGCTCTTTCATGACACCAAAAGTGAAAGAGGTGTAATTGGGGCAGTGGAGCAAATTAAGGGTTTTTTCTTCTCCAAATAAAAATTCTGCCTCCCTGATGAATTTCTCCTTCACTTCTTAATTTTCTAACGCGCAGAGAGAGAGAAACTTAAAATCATTCACACCTAGAACTTAAATGTGCTGCATTTGCCTTCCTCCAGTATACCTATTTTCTTTGGATGCCTAAACTGTATGTCCAAATGCTCAAACAGTTTTAAAAAAGAATAAAATAAAAAAAATGCTACGCTGATAGGAATTTGAGGAGTGAAGGAAAATATTGGGAACCAGATACTTTCCTCATCTACCCCATCATGACATCATTGTACAGCACCCCAAATCTAGTGATGCAGTTTGCACCTCATGATGGGAAGACTTTTCCAGCCTCATGACATCATTGACTTAAAATTACACTTAAAATTAGAGCCATTTGGGCACAGCCCACAATTTTCTTTATGATTCTTATTCAACTGGCAAAACTCACAGAAATTCCAGCTAGTACATTTAATTTCACAAGAGAAATGAAGAACACAAAAAGCATAACCAGCTATATAGTGTTCAGCATCAGAAAGTAAAATGTACAGCATAATTGTGTTTTTGTAACTTGTTTATACATTTCTTTTCAAAAGCTTCACAATCCAATGTACTTTTAAATTGTCAGATAATATACCTCAGTATTCCTCGGGACCATATATAAATTGCATTCATTTTTTATCTCTCTCTCTCTTTCTAAAGAATTCTTTGGAACTAGCAACATTGTGATCTTGTGATCATCTCTCTCGTTCTAAATGACAGCTATTGAGCTTGCCTATGAACCATTATCTGAACCTAAAGAAGTTACTATGCAGTATTGAAATAAGCTACTGATAACAAGCAAATAAACAAAACCCTCTGACCCACACTCCACATGTTCCACTCTGATGAGAGCATGCAAAATTAGTCTGCTTGGATGACTTTCAAAGGAAATAAAGTAAATAGCGAGAAAAATAGTGAGAGATTTACCTTCCAACAGGGAAATCACATCCCCTCTTCTACTTCCTAAATGCCATGTTTTGATCGTCTATAAATGATGACAGTATGACACCTAGTGGTAACAACCAAGTTAACCCTTTATAAGAGGTTTCTCCAAGAAACTCTGCATTTTACCAAGAATCTTTGTCACGTGCTATAAAAATTGGGACACTTTAAATCAGGGAAAGGCAGCTAAAATGATGGGTAAAACTGTCACTTACATTTTGATGTTCAGGTTTAGAGTGCAAAATATAGGTGTCTACCTTATAAATGTCACCCCCAAACCTCAGCTCTGTTATTTTGACAAATTAATATCTCTGTAGACCTAGCATAAACTGCAGTCTGTATGCTTCTGCACTTGTGGTGGATTCATGGTAGGCATTCAAAAATGCATACCTTTTAAAATGTGTATGAAAGTTGCACATATTTGGAAAAATGCACACAAAAATATACATTTTTGTTATTAAAAACCCAAACTACTCCTGAACTGTAGTACATATTTCAGACTGAGGTGTGTGGTGCTTAAAAAAAAATGCAGAACTGATGAGCACAAGTTTTACTTAATTCACATGCGAAAAACAGTATTAAGTTTATTCCCTCAAAATTGTTCAGAATTTTTCTCCAGAGGAGTAACATTTAAGTTTTGGTCAAATTTTACTTTTGGTGAACTTAATTGAGACTGTAATAAAAAACAATCTGTCCTTGTGCT
The DNA here is from genome assembly GCA_948472985.1 of Iguana delicatissima. NCBI lineage: Eukaryota > Metazoa > Chordata > Lepidosauria > Squamata > Iguanidae > Iguana > Iguana delicatissima. The sequence continues at coordinate 283,400 of CAOKZL010001719.1, read as the reverse complement.
ATTTTAATAACCTTGGCAAAAATATCTTTTAGCATCTTCAAAAGTGTCAGGACAGAAACTTTGAGAGTCACTTTGAGAGTGGATTTTTTTTTCCTGTTTGCTGAACTGCTTTACACAGATATCTAATGTAATGATGGCTGAATCAGTCATGCTTGACCACATTTATGTTCTCATTTTTTGACCACCAAGTTCATTCCATCCCAGTTCCTCCTGACTTTCTCTATGTATACCGCTGTACACATTGTTCACCTTTATGTCTTTTTGTACTCATGCACCCATTGCGTGAGTATTCACCCAAAAGCAGAGGTGAGGAATGTCAAAACTTGGGCCTGAATTTGTCTCTTCTGGGCTCCAGATCTATGCCTTTGGCTTTCCTGGATGATCATGTACTCCTTCCCATATCATTGCCATTTGCCACTTTCCAGTTTTTGTATGTTTCTCTCCCTTTCAATATTATCCTCATTCATTTTCCCCGTGCAAATTTTTCTTTACAAGTTTTCAAGTATGTGCAAGTTGTATAACACATATTTTTGGTGTGTGAAATGTATTGCAAGCTCAGAAGTATATGGATTTCTGATCACAAATTGTTCTATATTCTGTTTGGTGCCAGAAAATTCTTCTGTGAGACTCCCTAACTTTTAAGAGCTTTGGAGGAAGGCCTTTTCTCAGAACCACCACAGATACATTTGGTAAAGATGAAGGAGACAGGATTCTCCTGGCTGCTCTCAACTTGTGGAATTCCCTTCTCTATGAGGCTTGGCTGGTCCCTTATATACTCTTTTCCAGCAGGCACATGAAAGCCTTCCTATTTTAGGCATTTAAGTTATTATGGCAGAAGGTTCTTTCCTTTTACAATGTTTTAATGTGATTTTGATTGTTGTAAATACAATTTCAATGAAAGTATTTGATGTTTTTAAAGTTTGTAACAAATAGGTTTTTAATGTACAGTAATTTGACATGAGTTGCCTTGGATCCTGTCCTATATATATATATATATCTACATCTATATCTATATATCTCAACAAACCCATTAATATAGTGGAGCAAATATCTGGCAAAAAATGGGAGTGACAGCCCTGACAGGCATGATTACTGACAAGTTGTGGATTAAGTGGAATCAAGATAGACAGAAATGAAAGAAACCATCACAAAGAACAAAAGAAACTATGGCCATTTCCACACTCAAGCAAGTCCCACCCATAGGTCACAATCCTAACAGCACTGTTACCCTGTTTGCTTAGGACTCCATCAATCTGTATGTGATACAAGGGCTTCCTTTAAAAAGGATTCCCAAAAGCTGTCAAAATTGTCTCTTGTGGGGAAAAATTAGCTCAGCACTGCTTTAGACGTGCAAAGAGGACAGGGTAATTAAAGGATCATTAACCCTATGTATACAAGGTCAGGTCCAGTCAAAATCACACCAATTGTTCAAATCTAAGTATTTTATTAACACAAATGTAAAAATCCCTACAATCAATTAACTACACTCACTACAATCAAGCATAAAAAGTTAAAGTTCTTACAATCACTCAGCTTCACACACATTCCAACAAACATACAAGACTATAGAATGTTAGAAAGAGATGAAAATTAGGAAAGAGAGAGAGAGAGAGAGAAGAGTTTGATTTAATACTATACGAATTCCAGAAATCTGCAGCTGGGAGAAAACATCTCAGCCACACCTTTAGAGGCCAAGGGGAGTTTTCCAGCAGCTCCATTGTGTTGCAAATCTGAGCTGCTTACCAGTTTCATCTTTGCAGGTCTGAGAGAACTCCTACCATGCCCTCAAACCTCCAAAAGAACTCCCGAAAGAACTCCAAAAGATCTCCAAAAGAACTAGAAACTGTGCCTAGTTATAGTGTCTTGAGAAGCCACATGGTTCCATCTTTTTATGAAGATGGATCATTTTCTTTATGTTCAAAGAGAACATACACCCAAACATCCTGCCAGTTCCTGCCAGATCAGATCAGTATCTCTCCGGAATTGCAGGCATGCCTTAGGTGTCGAATTCCAGCCTGCTTTGCATTGTTTATTTTCTCTCAGAGAGTAATGGTCCTGATGGCTGCAGAAACTCCTTTCAAGTTTTGAGCCAAATTACCAGATACCCCAGGATGTAAAACAGAAGACAGGAATCTCCTGTTTACTTGTCCTTCCGGTATCTCTATGGCTCAATATGTTTTATATAAAATAATTAGGATTCTCAGGACATGGTCTCCTGGGGGTCCTAAGGGTATAACAGCACCCTTGCCAGGATGAAAGGACAGCAGGAATGCTCCCCTCCACAACACGCCAGCTCTCTGCAGAAGGGAGAACGAGCAACATGTGCCTGCCTTCTGCAGTGCAGACAGCCTCTTTCCCATGCTGCACTGATGAAGGAAGCATGTGATCACACTTCCACCCCTTCTGCATGTCTGGGGATGACGGGAGCATTACATGTTTGCAGGCACATATTTTTTTCCTGTTAAGCAAATATCCCACTATTGTGAAGTGTGGGGACATGCTGGCTGTGGGACAATGATGCCGTCATGGGAAAGCATGACCTGCAGTCTCCTGCAACCACATCCCCATCACGGGATGCAAAGCCATGCAGAAATGGCCTATGTCTCCATTATTCCTCAGATCAGGGATTAGGAACGGGAAGAAATATTGCTGGATTCAACAGCCTCAAATGAAAAAATGTATTTTTGCCTCTCTTGGAACTTGTCTTGAGAAGGAGCACATTTGCAAGGTATGCAAAGAGTTAAAGTGTACAAATATTTTAAAATATGAATGACTAAAATCTATACATTGAAAACGAAAAGCACTAAAATCCTTTAAATGATGTGTAAATTAGGTACCATATGTAATAAGCATACACATGAAGAGAATACATTGAAATGTGTATGGATTTTCACATGAATGACCTATGCCTCAGTCTTACGATCTAATAATGAAACAAGGTTGAGAAGAAAATAGACATGGAATTCCAAGAGGTAGAGTGAAGTCAATCAAAGCCCAAGTAAAAGTTCCTAAGATTTTGCAGATATCAAGAAGCCACTTTTGTCTATTGTTATTAATTGTATCCTGTGTTGATTTGATTGGAAGGAGAAAACATAAAATAACATGCAGATCCCAGCTATAACTCTGCAGTTGGTGAATGTAGCTCTGGGTCCCAGAGCATCATACTGCTGATGCTCAGTTGTGGATGGCTTTGGCATGTCATTATTTGTCCTAAAAGTAATAGTCCAGAGTCCCAGGCTCATTATCAGTTTTTCTTTAGCAGAACTAAATATTGATGGAGGCATTCTCTTGGTTCCAAGGATAGTACCTCTGGGTTTGAGTCTTGGTATTTTTGAATGCAATGAAAGAACTGCACATATCAGTGAGCAATCAGAGACCATCCCTCAGTCTTATCCTATGGAGATTTTCCCTATATACCCTTCCTGACCAAACATTAAGAGATCGTCATAAGACCCATCAATGTTTTGTCATTCCAGAATAAAGCAGTCAGCCCATTCTGGACCCCTTTATCAATCCCATGGGAACTCCATTATGGCTTTGTCAATGCACTCCTTCAAGGTATGAAACAGGGTATGAAAAACCCAGCTTTCACCACAGCCAATTGTAGTACATAGCACATAGTGCCTGAAACTACCATTCCTCTGTGCTGTCCTTAGACACTGTCTGAGTTCCTTCACTGTGGCTTCTTCTTCACGAAAGGTAACTATCACCCTTTCCACCCAACCTTTCTCTATCCAACTTTTTCTGCTTCACTTTCCAATAGCCTTTTATGGTTCTTAAGAGTGTCTGATTTCTATTATGTTTGTCAATGCAAATAAAATGCCTTGTTAATTTTAACTGGAGTCCTCTCTGCAGTTATTACTGGTATACACGGGTGAAAAGATTCTGCCATTTCCCTCCCTTCACGGACTTCCTTTGAGCTATAATTCCCTTAAATTCTAAGGAGATGCTGGTACTGTGGGTAGACCCCAATAGCTAACATTAGTGAAAAGAGAGTTAAAGGGCCCTTTATCAGTGGCTCAGCTGAAAGTGTTGCTTAAGTTCTCTTGAGCCAAAAAATAACTTAAGGACACATTTGATTCCACCTTAAAGGAGAGATAACCTTTAGAAGACCGAGTTTGCACAGGAATTCTTCCTCCTTTCAGATTAGATTGAAAATATAAGTAAGAATTCTACTAGTTTTATACAGCCATGATGCCACAGTGGGGAAATTAAAATACAGCAGGATAAAGACCAAGGGTGGAGTAGAAACTCAGTTCCTATCAAGAGTTAAGCTCATCACCACAACTCTGTTCCTCTTTATTCAGGTGCCATGTCACCCTTCTCCTAGGTGGAAATGAATCTTTCACAGGGAAGATGCAGTGTTCACCACTTTCTACAGTATTGTAGATTGGACCTTTGTGTAGGAGCAAGAAATTATACCTGGTAGGCATTATTCTAATGTGCAACTTGACATATTTCATGCAACAGGAGAATAAAAGGTGCAAGAAGAACTGGGCTTCTGTGTAGCTGGGAATATTGGTCCTAACCAAAAACAAGGCTAATATTAAAACAAATGAATGAGAAAACCACAAAACATAAAATTAAAATGACTACTGTTATCTTTGAATCTTTATAACCTTAATTTAATAGTATATTATTAGGGATAACCATTGGCTGCTCCATCTGTGGCCAAGGAGGATGGAAGAGACATCTGCACTGAGTAGTGAAGTACTGAATCAATATTGTATGGAACCAAAACCTTCCTACCTTTTACTTAGTGAGTAATTATTGCTCTGATAGGCCTTGGTGTTGAAGGTAAAGGTGAGAATCACACAGTACTCCAGGCATGTTTCTTATTACTGGCTGTCCTGGGTGGAGCTGCAGTCCAACAAATCCAACATCTGGAGTGTTGCACATTTCACACCTCTTATTTAGGGGATACATTACATAAGCTATATAATGTTTGATTGGGGAGAGGATTTTCAGAAGGGGATATGCAATACATTTTCCATAATATCCCATCCAATATACTAATGGTTGATAGTTTTGCACCTAATCTGCCCTTTCAAACACTGGGGAAGAAAGAAGAGGCTTCATATTAAATCCACATCTTTTACTGTGTGCATACTTTCACATCCTGTCTCTTACTTTCAGGTGGGTAAAAACATCTTGTAATTTAAAGCAACTGTTTGCATATATACAGAAGATGAGGCATTGCTGCTACAAAGCTGTCTGAAAGGATTATATTGTACTTTTGCCTTATATACTACAACTAAAACAACAAAAATTATTTTTCCCAGTAATATCAGTGGGATGTACTTCCATGTAAATATACCAAGCCTTGAAATAAAAGGATCAGATGTCTTCCTGAGGGCCTTTAGCAACTTTGGGAAATTTAATTCCAAGCTCACTAACAGACTGTGTTCAGAGCATACTGAACAGATCCAGTTCTACTTACGACTCCCATCATTCATTTATTAAATCAGTTTTGTCCTTCTACAATCTTTGTTCTACTCTATTTGTAAAATATTCTGAAATCAAGGTCCTGCAAAGAGTAGATCAAGGCTGATTGGATAGTTTTCTTTCTTTTTCTTCTTTTTTTTAAAGCTAATTTATTATTTACTGCTCACTCAAAACATCTCTCTTTTACTTGAGGAAGATAACAGCAACCATGGGTAGTGAAAGAAAGTTTAAGTAAAACTTAACCAGAAACACATATGGAAACATATTTTATCCCTAAAATACCATATAAACTTTCTTAATAATAAACAATAGTTATAATGATGAGCAACTCTATTTTTTCCTGTAATACTGGCACGATTCCTAACTCACTGAAATTAATGTAAATTTAAATTTAATTGACAAGTTACAAGTATACTGCCTTCCCATCTTATATCTTCCCTCTGTGTAGCCTGAGTCTGTTAAACTTTTGAAAAGAATACCAAAAGAAGAAGAGGAGGAGGAGGAGGAGGAGGAGGAAGAAGAAGAAGAAGAAGAAACCATTCCATTTCCAATCAGTTTAAGAACTAGATTCACTATGTTTTGTTCAACAGTTCTCTTGGAAAATAAATCTGTTTCTATGGGAACAAAACCAACATAGTAAAAAAAAAATCAGTTTGAAGAATAGGCAGTGATCTCATCAGAAGCTTTTTGTGAGATTTGTATCTAACTATGTTATACCCAGCTGGATGGAAAGACAAGGAGAAAACAGAAGAGGTTATTTTAGCCCATAAGGATAGACCCATTAAGCACTTACAAATAGTCTACTCATCTTACATTCAGCTTATTCACCACGCTTTTATAGGACAATGGTGTTGACTTCTCTATAGAAGTATGCTCTCTCCCTTCAGATTTTGCAATTTTACCTATAGGATTTTATTCTGAGAAAGAACAAGCCCAACAGTTTTATGCCAGTTGAACCTATTTGTTTGACCACAAGAGCTCTCTTAAGTTTATTTCATACTTAGCCTTAACAGTAGCTGACAGACCTTTTCTTTGTAGACAAGTCACACATTTTCTTCACAGTTTGACTTTCTGAAAATCATATAAATAGCACCAGTGGCATGACTCCTTCCCACTCAAGTGGAAAGAATGGTGGTGTTTGGGCAGGAATGATGGCATGAATCGGAAAGACAATCCACTCATCTGTATTTTCACAAAAAGTATAAACAACTTCAGTGCATCAGTATCAATTTTACATAGTGAAGTGAACTTCTCCTCAGCCTTCATATAGAGTTCATATGCTATGCCATGTTCTGTTCAGAATGCAAGAAAACAGACAGAAAAGAAATGCAATCAATAAAGAATTTTGTCGGATTAGGGGTCAATAAAAAAAGGGAAAACAAATGGAAAAAGCTGAAATTCAAGCAAAATAAATGCTTTATATGATTATCTAACCTGTAGAAACAAGCAAACTAACAACCATGACTAAGACAAATTAAGGCCAACGCTGATCTAATTTATTTTTATTTTAAATAATAATTACAGCATAGTATGTCTTAAAGATCAGAAATAAATGGCAATTGTTTCTCAAAAGGATTTCTTTTCAGTTCACATGTTTATCCTAGTATAAATACCTACTATCATATCATATTGTAATCTCTTAGGATCTATACAATCTATACATCTTATGATAATACTTGTCAATTTCATAAATGACTCCCATTCAAACAGATGGAAGAAATTTGTATTGAAAGCTTAAGGGGACAAGCAGGCATTCTTTGGTGACATAATAATTAAAATATGGCATTTTTTTTAAAAAAAAATTACAATATGTCAGTAAAATAAAGAAATTGTGCAGTAAAAGTGAAATGAAATACAGTCACTTTCAATTTGTTGATAAGATCTATGTTCCCAAAAGTGTCTACTACCACTGTCCCAGAAAAGAACCAAGAGTTCAGTTCTTCAAATCTGTGGTATCCCTTCCACAACATTTGTCTGGTACACTTAGCATAAAAAGGATTATAGCTCTTTAAACTGATAGGGAACAGCTTCTCTCTTTCAGGAAATGATGTCTTGATAAACATGAAGGGATAAGGCCATTGTCTACCTGCTAGAGACAAAGAAGAAATCTTTGACTAGGTTGTACAGGTTACAAGACCAACAACTCCATTAGAAACTGCTAGTGACAATAGTGAGAGGGCATCTTGTTTAACCAAAGAAGATCTCAACACCCAAGGCATTCAGTGTGTTTAAAAGCCAGTTGTTAGTTCTAGCTAGAGTAAAACTAAATGAATCACCAGGAAAGTAGTAAGTAACACTTATGTAAGTTATATTGATTTAATGACCCTTTTGGTTGGAAGTCTCACACTATACTGCCTGCTGAAAGAACCAATTGGGACTGCTGGGATAAGGAGTGCCATTGAATTTTGAATTCCTATAGGATTCACTCCTTCCACCTGGGAATGAACACAGCATGCCATCCTCTAAGCTATGCCAGTACCTAAGAAGCCCATCTCCAAAGCTCCAATATAAAAATGATCCTTTTCATGAGAGTAGAAAGTTTATCTTCCTTCACTGAGGCCATTTCCACATGGGCATATTGCCCACGCTAGAGTGACCTCTCCAGGAGGTCTTCTTCACCGGGGTCTGCACTAGAGCAGTTAAAAAAAGTGAGGTTCTAGACCTCAAACTGCTCTAGCGCAGCCCCGGGGGTGGCGCTGTGAGTTTTATAAAAACCACCTTCAAAAGTGGTTTTTATAAAACTTACCCGTGCTGCCCCGTAGCAGCCCCTGGTCAAGAACTGCAGAGACACGGTAGCACGTCCCTGCAGATCTGCCCGGGGATGGGCTTCCAGCTGGCGGGCTGTCCTAATTGGCAGAGCGCCGCCAGAAGCCGCCGGCCGCCATTTTGGGCGCTGCCGGGCACCTCCGAGTGCCGCCGAGTGCCACCGAAATTTGGTGGCATTTGGAACAGCGGATCCACGTTCTTTGGAGGGACAGAGCAACCCGCTCGCGGGTAAGCTCCGCCTCTGCGTGCGCGGCCCAGTTTCGGGACCCCTCCCCCGTGAGGAAAGAGCCTGAGAGTGGATCTGCACAATGTCATCACACCTACATGGAACATTTATTTTTATTTTATTTACTTACTAAATTTATATCCCACCTTTCTTGCTTGCAAGGTGGGTTACAATAACTTAAAAAAGTCCAAGGCAAACCATTAATTTACAAAAGTTTTAAAAGAATTAAATAAATATTATTAAATATTATTAAAAATGATTCAAAACAGTTAAAAACACTTAAAACATCTTTTAAAACTTAATTTCAGTAGTAACTTCAGTAAAAGATTTTAAAATATAGTACACAACATTATATGTACACTGCTATTCCACACTACTGCTCCATAATTCAAAGCCCTGCCTGAATAAAAACATCTTCAAGTGCCAGGAGAAAGTGAATGGGGTAGGAGCAACTGGATCTCCCATGGAAGGATGTCCCACAGCCTGGAAGCTTTCTCCTGAGACCTTACCAACTGCACCTGTGAGGGTAGTGGGGATAAGAGAAAGCCCACACCTACAGATCTTAAAGCTCACACTAGATTTTATAAGGAAATGTGGTCTTTAAAACAATCTGGATCCAAATCATGTAGGGTTTTAAAGGTCAAAACCAATACTTTGAATTCTGCCCAGAAATTGATCAGTACCCAATATAGTTGTTGCTAGAAATAATCCCTATCATCAGCACTGGTCCACAGCCTGACCACAGCTTTTTCTACCTGCTGAAGTTTCCAAAGGCAGCTCTATATAGAATGCATTATAACAGTCCAAATAGGAGGTAAACAAGGCATGTGATACCATAGTCAGATCTGATTTCTCAAGGAACAGGTACAGCTGGTGCACCAGTTTCAACTGTGCAAAACCTGGGCATCCAAGCTCAGATCCTAGTCCAGATGTACTCCCAAGCTGTGAACCTGATCTGTTTTTTGACTGACCAGGAGTACCTCTGTCTTGTCTGGATTTAGTTTCAATTTGGTCATTCTCACCCAGTGCATTACTGACAACAGACACTGTTTTAGTAAAGAAACAGCTTCCTTAGAATTGGATGGAAAGGTAAGAGAAAGTTGTGTGTCATCAGCATACTGATGGCACTGACTCCCAAAACTCTGGAAGACCTCTCCGAATGGTTTCATGTAGATATTGAACAGCTCTGACAAAGAAATAATGTGTTAGCAATGGATTGAAAGGTAGCATTTTTTTTTCCCCTATGGAGGAAAAGAAAGTCCCAGATAGTGAGGAAACTAAGCCACTCCTAGGTACTTCTGAGATTCCTCACCATGGGTAGGAACCCTGATGGTACGTGTTTCTGGTGAAATGTTTAGCTCTGTTTCTATGAACAGTAGTAGACCTCATCAGATATTTGTCATGAATGCCTGAATAGGATTTATGTCTGTTGACACTGATATATCATGAAATAACATATATATGGATGCTAGTATATGGGATAGTTCCATCCAGTTTTTTACTAACTATAATCTTGTACATGTTACAGACTGAAACACATTTTGCAACTATGCACTTGGTCCAAGGAATCTGAAAAGATGTAACAAGGTAGAAGAGGGTTTAAGAATCTCTAAAAATATTCTCCCCTGGGATCAGCTGTCAGTTTAAAGTTGTAACGGAGAAAATGAACTGACTTGAAATGTGGTGGTGAAGGAGAGTTCTGCAGATACTTGAACTGATACAAAAGACAAATAAGTGGATCTTAGAGCAAATCAGGCTGGAACTGGGGTCATTTCCACACTAGACTGTTATAGCGCTATGATTTCACTTTCAACATGCTATGGAATCCTGGGGTTTGCAGTTTAGGGAGGGGCCTAAACTGCAAACCCCAGGATTCCATAACATGTTGAAAGTGGAATAATAGTGCTATAACAGTCTAGTGCAGAAATGACCTCAGATGACTAAGCTGAGACTGTTGTACTTTGGACATGAGAAAACATGACTCATTTGAAAAGACAATAATGCTCGGTAAGGTACAAGGCAGTAGGAAAAGAGGAAGGGTCTCTCATTCATAGGGTTGCCATAAGTCAAAGTCAACTTAACAATAGTTGGGCACAACAAGAAAAAAAATAATTCACAGAAATTGAAACTCCATTCACAAAATTTTCTAGGAAAAGGTATATTTGAGTAGTAAATGGATACAATTTGGTAGCGGTAGAAACATTGTTGTGATTTTGTTATTCTTTACTTCTATTTCCAGTTGCTATAATATTGTAACAGATAATATTTCTCCAGTGCTAGATACAGAAGACAGGTGAAAGGTGTTTATCTGTAAAGCATTCATTTTGTAAAGTTTTAATATGATTTAATTTATTCAGCTTGTACATTTAGGAGCCCAGATCCAACCAACTTTTTCTAGACAGAACAAAATTTCCTTCCACAAACTGGGAAGAGTGCAATGTATTTTCTTTCAGAATCAGAAACACTGTGTGATATACATAAAGGAATAATCCATCTGGGGATGAATTATAACTCACTTACATCATTTTCCCTTTTGCTTAGCTGACCAACTTTCAAAGAATGCAGGAGATTTAATAGTGACACATTTTTTATTGTTCAAATGCAGCGAGAGAACATTAAAAATTCCAATTACCATTTGTGGCATTCTATTGCATTTTAACACTCAAAAAAGTAAGATGTTCTACGGTCATTTAGTTGTTAGTTCTTAAATGGCTTAATTATCTTAACTGCCTCAGAAGCAATAGTAAAAAAAAATGTCCATTTTTGTTTTTGTTTAAAAGCAAGGGAAATATATTAACACTTTTAAAATGGGTAGTCACTAGATTTCATTTCAATTAAGTGCTGAGGTAAATCAAACTGGACAAGTGAAAGTGGTGCCATTGCTGTGCGTCAGATTTTCAGCACAAGGATGAGAGCAACTGCTTCACAGCCATAAGCAGGACAGAAAGAGAATCTGAGTTAACAAAACACTGATTCCACACTAGCTGCTGAGGTTGGGGGCAGTATACCATATCACAACACACAGGACTCTGCTTGCAAAAGTCTGTGTTCTCACTCCATGGTTCTGCAGCATGTGAACATATCAGACAGAGAACATGCTTCAGCCCTAGAGGAGACAGTGGGGGTAGACTTCCAGCTGCACTAGCTCACATAAGAACTCCCTGTTCATTTAGACTGGGAACAGCCGTAGCATCACATTCAGAGGAAGCCCGAATCCTGCCAAATTGGCATGGACTGGGAAAGGGAGGAAGCTAACGAAGGAAAAACAAGCGTCTAGCATTAGTATCAGATGAAAGGAGAAATAGAATATGACCCAACTGAAAGGAGCTGAGGAACCTCCAACACCTTTTTCTTCCCCATTAGCAACGAACAGAGAGAACAGATGAAGCTATAATTCAGAAAAGTATAAGCTCTCAGTGTAGAAACTTGAGCACAACCCTGGAATGGGAGACAACAGAGGGAATATGAAAGAAGGACGGTCTTGCCATTTAATTGTTATGTTTAAAGTAGAGAAACAAAAATAATGACCCTGTTTTTTTCTGGACAGTGAGATTGTTTTTGCCTTTCTTAGATCTGACAGCCAAGCTGCATGTTACCTTTCAGAGACAGAATTCAGCAATGTTCTTCCTACCAGAACAACTGGGATTTGGATTCAGACCTTAGCATGGGAATGAGCCAGGTTTAACCTCTCCTCAACATAACTGATAACTTACGATCGCTCATATACACCACTCTGGCATCTGAAGCCACAGGAAGCAGTAAATTATTTATTTATTTATTTCCTTAGTTACTTATATTTGTATGCTGCCTTTCTCCTGGCATGGAGAATAAACTTCCATTTGCTTCAGTGGAGGCTTCTTTCCTTATTGCAGTGATGAAGGTAGTTGAAATTGGGATCACAAGGAGCAAAGTGTTAAAGACTTTCCATCTACCCTGCTGGGGTTCAAGTCCAGATTGGATCCCCTCATGCTGGTTTTTGAGTAGAAAAAAAAAGAGAACAGAAATAAAAGGCTCCAGAACCATTTGACGTGCGGAGTGAAATGAGTAAACCTTGCAACATGGCCTTCTTCTAGATACATATGACAATTCCATACCATACATACATACAGGAAAAACCTCTCTTAAAATTTTGATATTCCTCTGTTCTTTTCTTTTTTGCTATTTTTGTTTAACAAAACATTCAGCCCAAAGAAAAGTTCCAAAAACCTTGTTGATTTTATAACTTTCTGGTTAGATTTGGTTTGGTTAGAACCAAATCTAGGAACAAGCTTCTACAAATATACTCAGCCTGAGATCCTAGATCAAGCAAGCAGAACATAAAACTCCACCTGCACAGTAGATGTCCACTCCATGTGTTTGCTCATTTGTGGGGTTTGGGAGGGGGCACAAGAGGCTTTTCTTTGTGGTCCATTCAAAATTCCTTCTGCCTGACAGGGACCTTTGCTATTGCTTACCGATGGGGAGGGGAGAGTACGAGGAGGCAGCCCAGAAGAGGAGGAAGCTGTTCATCTTGGCTCAGATGGGGTAAGAAATAGGACTACATTCACAGATGGCATCCAGTCTCTTTCACTTGGAGGTGCATTGTCTAAACTGCCTAAAGAATAGCAGCTTGTGCTCTATCCAAAAGAGGCATGTGCATCCATTTTTCTCATACTTATGCACATCATTAACAGGATTCTGATCTCATGTGTAGCTTTTGGGTGCCAAATAATACCCCACCATCTACACTGGACAGTGGTGTACTGGTTTGAGCATAGGACTAGGACTCTGGGAGACCAGGGTTCAAATCCCCACTTGGCCATGGAAATCCAGTAGGTGACCTTCGGCAAATCACATTCGCTTAGCCTCAAAGAAAAGCAAAGACACCCCCCCTCCAAACAAATTTTGCCAAGAAAACCCAATGATAGGTTTGTCTTAGAGTCACCATAAGTTAGAAACAACTCAAAGGCATACAATAACAACAACAACAACAACAACAACAACAACAACAACAACAACAACAACAACAACAACAATACACTAGAGAAGCACTGTATTAACAAATAATATAATCAATTTTCCTCCACTGTGCACCCTCTCTGAAAACTGTGCAGTTTTCAAATAGTTCTTTCAAGGATGATAAAGCCTCTCCCCCCGCCATCTTTTTTCCTGTACCCTCAACCATGAATGGCTAGCAGCAGGTTGGTGTTTGTGTGTGGAAAGCCTTGCGAGGACTATGGAGGCTATAACCTTCCTTGATCCTGGCTCAGCTCCCTCACTGCCTGTCTGCACATCAGGAGGGAGGGGAGAGACATTCAGCTAGAATGAAAGAAGCTATAACCTTCTTCAGTCATGGTTTAGCTGCCAGTCTCACAAGCAACATAAGGATGAGGGAGCTGAGCAAGGTCTGTAGAAGCTACAGCTATCTATACTCCTGTCCCAGTTCCCAAACCCCCAACAACATGCAACCTCAGGAGACTGAGGGAAATCTAAGTGAGGCTGCAGCCTTCTATGATCCTGGCTCATCAGGAGGGTAAGCTCAGAAAAGATCATGCAGGCTACAGTTTGATGGTCCTGACTTGGCATCCCCCACCTGTCCCCCAGGTAATATCCAGAGGATGGCTGAGGAAGCTGACCAAGGATTGTGGAGGATATAGATTCTCATATCTTGGATCAGTTCTCATATCCTGCATTTCCTGATGCCACAGGAAGCAGCCAAGTGAGGAGGATTAGTCTCACCATCTGTATTCTGACAGACAGTTCATGATGATTCAGGTGTTGTCATTGTGTGTCTCCATCATGCACCCACGTCCACCATCCCACTGGACACTACATTGCTGTAATACGGAGAAAGGAACCAGATGCATCTGGGCTGAGTGACAAAAGTAGTCCTCAAATCTATGCAACAACTGAGGTTAAAAATAAAAAAGGACTGGAGGAACAAGGGGGAGGAGTAGGGATTTATTTTTTAAAAATATAAAAACTTCCTTGTAGTTTACAGATACTTAAGATGCTCTTTTCTTTTCCTTTCAATATTCTTTCCATCCTTAGCACTCATGCATACAAACAGGCATACATGCACACACACACAATCAAGCCTTTCTTCCTGTATTTTACAACTATAGATATGGGGACAAACGAGGCAATTAGAAATTAAGAGTGCTGTATAATGTCTCAAAAATCTGTTGACTTATGCAACATTTGTGTCTGTCAGTTCAGAACTTGCAAGAGTATTCAAAAATGACCTCCATAATAATTCCTTTTTGGCTTGGTTTTGTTTACTTTTAATATAGCTGCTAAATTAAACCTGACATTGTTTAGAATGTGAATCAATCTGTTTGCACTTGGACAATCACTCAGTGTTCTGGATTTATTAAGTCTCAGGATGAAACGCGTTTAAAATACATTAACTTTGTTTAACAAAGTTCGATATTATGACCGAAATGTCACTCTTCATGGTTCAATGGGTTCTTTTAAATGCTATATGGCTTGCCTATATAACACCAGTTGACAGTGATGGATGTTTTCCTTTGATGATTTGTTCATTAGGAAATCCTATTTTTTTACTACATAGTGCCATGTGCCTTCACCTCCTACCTCTCAGATTAGAAAACATTATCAAAGATCAAGCATGCTTGCTTCAGAATTCTCATACACCAGATTTCTGACACACCACCTCAAGAGCTTAAGGAAAACACACTGCAGCAAAACCACAATGAAGCAATACTAATTTTTGCAAATGTCACAAATTTGGCCTAATACAGATTTCATACTATTTCTGTCCATTTTTCACTAGCACTTTTTTGTTTGTTATAGCCATACGCTATACATTTTTTTCTGTGAACCAAAGCAAGAATAATTATCTTTCATTTCTCAAAAGTTATACGTAGTATAACTCCACCAAGCCACCCAAGAATCATTTGCTTCATTTTTTTCCCTTTGCTGTGTGCATTTGCTGAATGAAGGGACATCTCTGTTAAATGCACAGAGATTCAACCTGCTTGCAGCTCGCAAGTTCCATATCACTGGGTTTTAGCCTGAAATTTTATGAAACTATCTGAGGGTCTGAAACTTACCCGCAATATAGATTCAGCATCTTGGGAAGGTCCTTCACAGTTTTGACTAAAACATGGAGTGGGTTTACCAACCCACTGTCTTGGAGTTACTGGTAGTCATCAGATCCACCTCTTATTCACTTTGATCCCAGAATACCACTAGCTTATTTGAGAGAGCCAGTTTTGATTCAGCCTCAGAAAGTTGAGCAGAGATGAAATTGTCAGTTTCATTTCCTCCCACATTTGAATTGTCTTTATCTCAACTTCATTTTATCGTCTTTATGAATAAATTGGTGCATCTTGGAAGGTTCCAATAAAAAAAAATATCACTGAAACAAAATTCTCATCCATCACTAAGGTAAATACTAGGGGTGTTTTTTTAAAAAAATTGCAAATGACCTTGAATTGTAGATTTCTTTGAGAAAAGATTCTTATGCACAGATCTTATACATATCTATTCAGAGGTAAGTCCCAGTGAGTTTCATACAAATGTAAAGAAAATTTGGGCCTAAATACACGGAGATCTCATTAAGAGAGAACATATCAAAATCCCAATGACTTTGAATGATGAAAGGAAAGCGCATGTCAAAAGCCTATTAGGATCAATGGGATCAGAAACTGCCTATTTTGACAGGAAGCTGTCCTAAATAAGTATATACATGAATAGATCAGATAACATGTTTGGATAGATATTAGCAGCATACAAAGTACCCAGAACGTATTTTAAAGTCTCTTTGCAGAAACCTATAATTATGGAAGATTTAGCATGATATTCTCCTATCAGTTTGTGGTCACTTTGAAGCAGATTTCAAGCTGGGTATGTATCAGTTGAAGAGAAAAATAATAATTACAATAAAAATGTGAAAGATTTAATAGAATAATAGAGCTAGTTCCAAACTTCTACACTACATGATTTATTCATTTATTCCATGCATAGTTACTATTTTGTCCCCATTGGCAACATGTTTATTGCAACGGTTCCAGCCATTTGAGTCAAGAGTTTGGACTCCAGATAGAGAATCTAAATTTTTATAGAAAATTTGTGGGAATATATAACTTGTGGTTGCTTAGTCATTTAGCACCAGAAAAACTGTCTAGGAGGCCGGCATTTCCAGTTACTACTGGGAAAGAACAGAGTTAGAAGAAGATCAAGCCAGTGGCACATCCTTTACCAGACTTGCTCATGTTCTGACTTTTAGAAGCAAGCGTCTGTCCAAAACAAAGACCCCCACCCCCCAGACCCAAAGGTGATTGTTGAAGAGAACCTATTGCCTTCTGTCAGTATGTAAATACCATTGGAGAGTCTGATTGGGTAAGGTGAAGGTTATGTATAACAGGAAGAACAAGAAAGATCCCTGGTTGTTAGTTCTTTTACAGAAACTTTATAGCAGGAATTAGGAACTTGCAGCCCTCCAGATAGTCCTGGACTGCAGTTCTTACCAATCTTCACAGCTGGCTGCTCTGGCAACTGCTGAAGGAAATTGCAATCCAAATGGAGAAAAACAAAAATGCCTAAACTTTTTTTTTCTGCAAGTTATTTATTTCATATAGAAAGAAATTATGTAAGGAAACAATAAAGAGAGTTTCATTAGTCAATTCTGATGGCATAGATACTGCTTGATGTGGCTTTCAAGCTAACTTTGACTTACAGTCATCATGCCGTTGAGTTTTCTTGGCAAGAATTATTCAGACGAGGTTTATTCTTCTCTCCCTTCATGGCTAAGAGAATATGACTTGCCAAGGACATCAATTTTCCAATGGTTGAGTGGGGATCTGAGCCCTGGTCTCCTGAATTCCTAGTACAACACTCAATTCTACAGCATTCTGTCCGCTATTGCTGGCCATTAAATTTGGATAGCAACATTCAATACAATAGCATTCCCTCTCAGCTCAGAAAAAGGATATTGCCATTTAAAACACAAATTTAAACACTGGGAAAACATCAAGAGAAGTACTTCTGTCTTGATCTCCCAACAAATATGCAACCAGAATCTATTCGTTGACGGCACCTTAAAATGATCCTCCAGAAATGCCCCAATGGAGAGCAAAAAAAATATTTGGAAATCTTTCCTGTAAACAGAGCATGCTGCAGATGGCTTTTTGTCCCCTGCTAACCAGATTAACTTTCCCTGAACATTTTCCTTTAACCTTCAAAAGCTTCCTCTACTTATTATCCACATTATCAGAGCACTTCACAGAGCATAACTCATTTTCAAACAGTCACAGCCATTTGATAAAATAAGACCACTGTGGTTGGGGCTTATACCAATGAAGCTTGAAAGTGCTCTGGAATAGACAACTAGACCACAATGAGAAGCCTGGCTAATTCTGACCTTTTCATGAAAAGCAATAAATCAAGGGTTTAGACAAATTGAAGCATACTGAGATTAGGCTAATCCATTGGCCTTTGAACTCCTGGACTTTGGCATGCATTCATTTTCACTTCCTCAGCAAAGGCATGTGGAAGTACTGCAAATGTTGAAATACTTGGTTATTGTGCAGTGGTGATCATAAACTAGAGGTGTGAACATGCTCACTTTCTTTCCTTCTGGTAGCTTTTTTTCAACCTTGTGAAAACATAAACTGAAACACATATACATACACACACACACATATGACCCATCTGACAGCTTCAGCTTGTAGTATTGTCATTCATAACAGTGATTGCATCAAACTCATAGGTCAGATATCTGCCACCAGCCTAGAATGAATTTCCTATTTTGCAACTGAAATGAGAGGCAAATCTGGACAAAGACAATATATGGCAGAGGAATATGTCACCAAAAAACAAATGTGGAAGAATGGTTCTTTCGTGCAAATCATCTGTATAACAATTAATTTGCAACTGCTTGTTCTGTGTCACTACCTCAATTAATTATCTCTTATAGTATTTATACATGTTGGTACAATTACACCCTTGTGTGAAGTTTAAGGGTCTGTCTATGAATAACTGCATTGTGTCCATTACAGTTCTTCAGGAAAGGTAATCTGACAACTTTGTCTACATTACTGGCATGTGTACACATGTAAAGCTTCTCGATTAAGGTGATGATGTAGATAGTTGTGTGATTTGCCCTACCAAATGTATTCACATTGAAGATTCCTGTCTGGGTTCATATTCACAGTGCTGTGTGCCTCCCAGGAGTCAACTGTAAAACTTAACCTAATGTTATTTAGGCCCCAAACTATTGAGATTTGAAAGAGTAAAGTAGCCAGAAATATTAACATTAGGTATAAAGGATTCTTGGGTATCTTGACTCTTAGGAAAGAGTGAGTTTTGTGTCTGAATCATTTTTTAAAATAATAACTTGCCAAATTTTGCATGATGGAAGAATTCAAGATTTTTTTAAAAAGAATGTGAATGTAGGGGAAAAAAACTGAAAGATTCATTCCTCCAGATATGGATTGTTTAGTTTCTAAAAGTCATGGTTTGAACCCCTATAAAATTTCACGAAGTTTTTAATGCTGAGTTATGGGTTTCCAGCTACTTTTTCCCCCCAGAAAACCTCTTCACCATCAACAGCTACATGGCAGATATGTACCACATGATTCTCCCCATTCTGCAAATATTGAGTTTCACCAGATAGCTGAAAATTTTATTTGGTTCATTGTATATGCCTTGTTATAAGAATGTGCAAAAATCCACAATTTGCTTCCTAAACAGTATGGAAAACTGGAGTTTTAAATGATGTCCAAATATGGAAGAAAGTGAAATGAAGAGATATGTCCTTTCTAGCTGGGTCCAATTCAAAGCATCTCAGGCTTTGCTGCAACTAGAGCTGCATACAGGGAGTGTCTAAAAATGACCATCTGGTTTGTGGACAGAGGAAGTGGGAAAGATAATTTCACAGAATTTCTCTAATGGAAGTAAAAACTGTGTAAGCAACAATGGTGTGTAAGCAGTGAGACTCGGGACCAAACAATGGCAGGTGTCTCTTCTGTTACTGTTCATGCTGCTACATTTTTGCTGCTGTTACAAGTGCCAGAAGCACCAGTTGTGCTTCCAGCCTGATCACCATTTTGATTCTTCCACAACGCTTCAAACCTATTGGGTTTTCTGGGTGCTTGTGAAGTGAAACAAATACTTCTACAAAAATAAAGGAGTATAGCTTGAGAGAATTCTGCAATGTAGTGTTCTTCTGAGGGTCACCAAGGAGTGAGAACAGAGTTGCGGGGGGGGGGAGATGTTTTTCTCCTAGGAAAAAAATGTATTCTGAGAAATTTCAGCTCAGCTCTAGTCCAGCCCTACTTTTTCAGCTAAGACAATTAACGTTTCCAATTTGGTTTGTCATCAGTGTTGTTGGCTCCTCTGAGTATTGGTGCTAAGAAAGAAAATTCTGAAGTTATACATATCACTGTTTTGAGTAGACTGCAGCTGATACATTTAGCAAGCAGCGAGTCTGTAACATAGTGAAATGTTTAATTGCCAAAGTTTTTTAAAAGAATAATATGAAAAATATTAAAGTAAATGGAAATTACTAGCTATGCAGCGGGTAGAAAATGTAATCAGATTGCCTTCCATGTAATTAAAGGAAGAAAAATCAAACATAGATACCACCTCCCCTCTCTCTCTGTGAATTGTTAATAAGTTCCTGCAATATAATAAATGTGTATGGCATCTTGAATAACACTTCAATTATAATGTTTGCCTTTGTTAAGAAACATGATAATTTCACAGATAATACTAATGTCTGAATAGTCAAAACTTGAGAATGCAATTCTATGCTTATTTAGACTGCACTTTTATGCATCTTATCTGAGAGTATGTCCTACTAAACTCATTAGGACTTAGACACACACATAGGCATACACAGGCAAAGATTCAAGAAGGCAGAAATTTGCCAGTGGAATTCCCAGTGAAATCAATACGTAACTGCCGGACATTTGTTCCCTGCCTGTAATCCATTTTAAAGAAATAGTAAATTTGTTCGTCATTCAGTTCAGTTGAGCTGTACTTTCTATTTTTCTTTACCCCAGCATACATCCTGCACATACTTCATCCCTAGCATACATGTAAACATGCATGCAGTGGATTCAGCTGTTGGGTGCTAACCAATAGCAAGGCTCAGAAATACGGGTAGCTTTCTATATAACAAGTGAGTATTACAGTGCAAGATAAGCAACACCACTAGGTTGCAGATACTTGAATGTAAAAGTGATGATCATTAACTGGTAGACTCCATGTTACGACCCTTACAGGTCCCTAATTCACACCACAAACCTAGCACCTCCTGCTTCCCATTGCTGCCTAATAGTGAACAGTGCCACAAGGAGGGGTTTTTTCCCCCAGTTTCAACTTTGTGAGTTCACCCTTTAATATACATCCCAAAAAACATTTGTATCCAGTCTGAGGCTTCTTGCTCCCCTACTGCACTTCCTTTAGGCTTTAGAAGAAAACTTCTTTTCATACGGAATTTTTCTCCTAACTCTAGTTGCCATAAAGACAGAGGAGGAGGGGTCTTTTAAGTTGGAGACAGGGATTAACACTCTACTCATATTGCTTGGCAGTTTTCCCTCCACAGAATTCCCCACACAAGAATTAGACCCAGAAAAAATGTTTCCATAATTTTTTAACAGATGAAACACTTGGTTCTAAACCAAATTGCCATACAACATGGATTTTTGGTAGGGAAGGAAGAAGAAGGAGAGAAAGAAAAAGATAAAGAGACAGAAGAAAATAAAAGGGACAAATAAACAAAATTGGGAGAAAAGGGTAGCAGGAAAATGCATAGGCACTATAACCTTTTTCATCTTAACCCAGTTAACAAGAGGGAATTGTTCTTGCTGTTGTTGTTATTGGCGGTAGTAGTTTCCGACTTATATCAACCCTAAGGTGAACCTATCACAGACGGCTGGTTTTTTGTGTTATTTTGTTTTTTGGTAAGATTTATTCAGAAAGGGGGTGCCTTTGCTTCCCTCTGAGACTGAGAAAGTGTGGCTTGTTCAAGGTCACCCAGCAGATTTTCATGATTGAGCAAGGATTCAAATCTTTGTCTGAAGACTCATAGAACAACACTTAAATCACTATACCACAAATGCAGTACCTAAGTGTGTGTGAGTGTGTGCATGCATGTACATGCATGTGTGATTAACAAACATTACCATTTAAATAGATAGACTTCTTCAGCTACTTAAGATAAAAGTGATATGTATCCAAGGATGCATTAAGAACATAGTGGATGGAATGTTCTAAAGTGGTGATGATGTTTTATGTTAATCTTCCTGTCCTATCTCAGTCCTGGCACAGCTGATAAAACAAACAAAACAAACTGAATAACTCCCAGCACCTTACTTACTTCCAGGCACTAAGCACAGAGTTATAAATGAAGTCCAACAGAGTTCCAAGGCAAGGGAGTGTCCAAGGTCAGTCAGAGTATTCAGCAAGGCATCCAGCAAGGTAGAAGGTCAGACAAAATAAGTTCTAACAACTCCTGGAGGAGAAGAACTTCAGCTATATAAGTCTGAAACCTAGCACAGCCGTGGCTTGATTAATTGTTGCTGTTGATAAATTCTGAGAGAGCAACACTGGGTCTCTCTTTGCTGTCTGTGTTCCGCTAAGCTGGGTACAGCTAAGTGTTCTTCTATGTCTGAAGAGGCAGAGCTCTCTGCTGGAGCTGGCACTGCTCCCTGTTCTGTTTGTGGCACTGTAACCTCTTTCTGTACAGCAGGTGCTGGCATGTCCCTTGTTTCAGCCTCTGGCATGCCCCCTGTTTCATACTCTGAGTCAGAGTCCATGTTCTGGAAGCAGGGCATGACACCTCCTGACTGAGATCATGTCGTTCTAAGATTCTGAGCCTGAATAAAAAAAAAATCCTCATTACTACATTACTAGTATTTTTTCACTTTCTGCAAAATAATATCAACCATTGATAAATCAGGTAGGCTGTGGCACATCAGATTAACAAGTCTAGCCCCTGGCTGTCCCATCTTCTTGGTCAGGAGTACATTCACATACATTCCCCACTTCTACTTTAAGCAGTCACACTTTCCAGGCATTGGAGTGATCTGGACAGAGAGACTTAAGGCCTTAACTTCCTGAAGCTTTGTGTCAAGAAAACTATGCTGACCAAGGTGCTGTAACTCCAGCTGTTTTGCCTTCCAGTTCTTTTTCAGGGGAGGTGCTGAAAACAGAATACTTCTTGGTTTAATAAGACTGTTGGAGAAAAGAATCCATAAGCCAGTCT
Source organism: Iguana delicatissima (assembly GCA_948472985.1). Classification (NCBI taxonomy): domain Eukaryota; kingdom Metazoa; phylum Chordata; class Lepidosauria; order Squamata; family Iguanidae; genus Iguana; species Iguana delicatissima. Next base: position 260,745 of record CAOKZL010001719.1, on the reverse strand, counting down.
TGAGAAATCCTCATTCTTTTCCCTCACGGTGCATGCTATGCTATCTGCCATTGTGAAAGACCCTCCAGATTCTGGTTAATGTAGCGATTGTGCTTGTTGCATAAGTATTTGTATATGTAAATAGCCACTGTTAATTAGCTTCTCCCATTGAGCTATGCACTAAGGCACACAACAGCACAAACAGGATACTTTGAATCTTCAAATTAATAAAAATTATCCCTGTCTTTCAGATAAGATTTAGTTTCTTGTGACAACTTTCTGAAGCTTGTTGCCTCAAGTACCACCAATAAGCCAAACTAAAAGACTGCACTGGTTATTTGCTATCTTGTAATAGCATGTCTGGAATTCAACACAGATCATTTTGTTGCATTATTAGAAGCAACAAAGACAGAAATATAACCCCCACTGAAATGTTCTTTAACCTACGTTTCAATAATAATGGAAATGTTGGTGTCTCAGAGTTGTGTTCTTACAGTACAGTAGGAAATGCAGATTCTATGGAAAATCTACCCAGGTTAGTCTTACACATTAGGGCTTCAGTCCTTATGCACACCTCCTTAGGAGCAAACTGCATTGAAAAAGCAGTGTTGTGCAAGCCTATACATTAGAATTCTGATACAGCCACCAAAGATGCTGTAAGGCAAACATGGCTTCTTTGCTTTAGAGATTTTACATTTTTTTCTTCCTTGATAGTGAAAATAGTTGTTTTCATGGCAAGAAATCTTAGTGCATTAACACTATGCATGTAAAACAGAGACTGGAATGGGATATTAGAATGGGATCTATTTGCTCCAATCTCATTCTCCTTTACAGAACTTTTATATACTATCTGTTTATCTATTTATCTATCTACTATCGTCTATTTGATTTATTCATTTATGTCATGACTTTCCCCTGACAATGGGACTCACAACTGCTTACAACATATTAAAAACAGATTAAAAACTATACAAAAACTTCAACAAAAGGTACAAATATGAAAGTTATGGAAAAGGCTCTTAATGTATAAAGTTAAAACCACTGAAACTCATCAGAAGATTAAACACAAACCACAAAACTACACAACACATTATTGAAGCTCATCTCAAGCACTTTCTAAAAGCCAGAGGACATAAGAATGTTTTGACTTGGAGGCAGAAGGAGAGCAGGGAGAAAGCCATCCTAGCTTTCCTAAGGAAGGGAGTTCCAAAGTTGGGAGAAGTCACTGAGAAAAGTCCATTCCCTTATTCCTACCAGATGAGCCTGATAATGCAGTGCATCAGAGAAAAGGGTCTCATCAGGAAATCTTAGTGCTCTAACAGCCTCATAAAGAGAGACAGTCATTCAAATAGCCTGGACTCAAGCTGTATCAAGGAGATGGTGAATTGTTTTATCAAACATGGAACAAGACCAATCCAATAGATACTCCAGGAAATCACACTTCAAGATTTCAGAAGTCTTGCGCTAGAGTTTTGTGGCACCTACAATTGGAGAATAATATTTAACTAGCTACATAAAGTCTCAGTTTAGATACTGGATTAACTTTTATAAGCGTGATTTGGAGGAAATATGTGCATATCTCCTTCAAGTGTCCCTTAATGTCTGAAAAAAAACAACATGTGCAGATACATTCATATACATAATTGGATTTATCAGGATAAATATAAAATTTAGAACTATCAAATTACATCCTCTTCCTCCTACAGTTCTCCACGCTACCCAAAATCTAGCTCCAGGAGGTTTCTTTCTGGGTTGGTTTTGGCAGACTCAGTGGGGAGCATACAGTAGAGAAAGTGATCCTCCTGATCTTTCAAAATTTGATTGTTTAGTGGAAATCTCCATTGGATACTTTCCATAAAAACTGCCAAATTATTTCTTGAAGAAAATAAAATAAATGTATACACTAATGAGACACTTCTCTCTTTCCTTTCCTCCCTCTCTCCCTGTGTGTGTGTTTCAACATACTCATCACTGAGCAGCTTCTTTTCCATACCTTTAGTCACGCTGAGCCTGGCAGGAGTACTAAAGGCCCTGCCAAACCCACTCAGCGCACTGGAGAGAAAAAGATATTGAAGGTACTGAACACTGCCTTTAAAGAATCTGGGATGCTTACAAAGTTTGCCCTGGGAGTCCCCAACAGCTTTCAACATAGAGATGTAAAGACATTTCTGTTTCAGCTAGACTTTGTTTTTCTAGCCCAAAGGTGAGAGTGGAGCTGTAGCAGATGCTTCTATGAGTCTAAGAGGAAAGTTGCCTGATTTTTGCTTTGTAGAGCAGGTAGTCATGGGATGAATAGTTTCTCCCCTTCTACTGAGAAGGATTTTGAGAAACACAAGGATCAAGTGTTTCCTGTTATAACAGGAGAACCAAGAGTTGGATTTCAGGTGAACCTCACCTTGCTGTCTTCTGTTCTAAGCCCTAAAAGCTATAGATGTTCCCCAGTTGCCCCCCTAGGTACCAACTCTCACTACTGATGAAAATGCATTTTATATTACCTGTGATACACTACAACATTCTCATGAAATAAGTCCTCCAACTATAGGGAATGAGTTCATAGTGACGTCATATGATCTGGCACAAATCTTTACTGAAATAACCTTGTGCTTGAAACTAAGCAAGCAAGGGCATCTCTGGAAAGCAATCTGCGTTATTAAAAGAGATAAGCAAGTGTAATCAGATACTTGTAACCACTGAAACCTCTTTATGTGGTTATATTATTCTAAGCAGACAGAGTTGAAAACTAACCCAAAGGTTATATCCGTAGGGATGTTTGCGTGCCTGTTTTTATCGTAATGATGCAAAATTAAAATGTCCTTTTGCTGCAACATTCTTTGTTGTCTAATACTTTTTCCTGTCCAGTGAATGCCATCTGTTTTATAGGGACTACCTATACACCGAATCTAATTTGCCTCTGTATGTTTCCATGGTGCTTCTATGGTGGATCTTATATGTTTATTAGTGCTCAATTGAAAATTAGAAGGAGTGATTTATTTTTTTCAGTTTCTACTGAATTGGATTAAACCTCTCTCTTATTAGCACTGGTCATATCCAAGAGCTACAGTCTTTCATAGAATGGATGAGACCACCTTATATTAAAGGTTGCCTTGACGGAAAAAAAAGTCAACCCTAACTCAACACTCAATACTACAATGGTTGAATACAAAGGATTCCAAAATAAGAAATTAAAGAGATGCTAAAAGTCCCAATTCTGGATGGATTAATCTGTAACTGAGTCCCAGGGTGGGGGGAAAAAAATGGGATATAAAGTTCTCATTCTCATCCTCATTGTTATTTTGTTTTGTTTTTTTAAAGAAATCTCATGTTCTTTCCATCTCAAGGAAGAAATGTATGATATTTTGCAAATTCATTTTAAAAATGAACTGAAACCTAATTCTCACTCACTTCAACTCTGAAATCTTTCATTTTTGAGTTTTTCCACTAGATTTCAGGACCCATTTCATAGAAAGCCACACTGTGATATAGTAGAATTGAAAAAGTATTTTATGCACATGGACCCAGCAAGCATATTCCATGAGCAGCTTGCTTAGTTGATTGCTTCTCTGATCTCAATTATCTTAACATACGGCTCCAGTCTTTAATGTCACCTTTTTAATACATTCACTAATGAATTGCATTAATGTTCTATAGTACAGGAACTGGAAGTCTCTGAGGTCAGTCACTTTCCATTACTCAGAGTATACTAACAATGTATTATGCTAGACTAGAAAATTGCTAACTACTGCTGTTGCGTTTAAAAACATCTTTGGCAAAGACAACATTCAAATAATTTACAAGTAGTTTAATCTCAGCACTTTCCCCACCATCACTTCCCTGACACTTCCATTTAGTGATGAAGTACAAGTTCATCAGTGAGAAATTTCAACTCAAAAAGGGACCAGTCCAAATGGATGGGAATATCTACAAACGATACAGACAGAAGGCTTACATTGGGTCTGCAGGTGAGAGTGTCCCTCCTTAACCCTATTTTTAAAGCCTTTGTCACTACCATGACAGTGTACTGGCTAGAGGATGACCACTATTTTCTCTCCATTGTTTCCTGAGAATGCTGAAGAAGTAACCTCATTCTAGGGAACAAAATGGTGACCACATTACTTATCTGGAATCACTAAAATCATTTCATCAGTGCTCTAGAAACACTTTCTCCTATTATGATAACAGTTACATGTTCTTAGAATTAAGGGGAAAACATACACTGTGGCTCCTAGAAGCTGGGGAAATACTGTTTTTTAAGATAGCTTAACTAGCCCAACACATCTAATAGTAACCAAGTAGCTCTTGCACTCCAGAATAATCCAAGGAGGGAAAATATACACTATATTGAGGTGGTCATCTCCAAGTATCATCTCTGAGTACAGGATTAAGAAGTCTCTTTTTATAGATGAGAGGGAATGAAATAAGTATGATTAAGTAAGCCATAAGGCTATCAACAGGATATAGAAATTACTTAAGTTCTACTCACTTCTTCACTTCCTGTCTAATTCTCCCATTCTTTCTTTTGAGGGTAAGAACATTCCGTCATCTCCAAAAAATTTATCCTCAGGAGAGCGGAATGGATAACCAGGTTAATAAAACTCTGCACCAGTAAGTTCAAGCTATGCCTGAACCATAGAAAAGTGAGTCCATTCACCTTAGGTGTCTATTTCAAAAGAGCAGGTGCACACACACACACAAAAGTAAAATCTCTGTTGGCTGTGGCCTACCAGTATTTCATTCCAATTGGAATGCATAGACACTAACCAATATTTTATTTGATGAAGGTTACTCAGGCATAAAAGCTGTAAGCAGTATCTATGAAATACTGCATGTGATATGCTTTTCCTATATTCTGGACAGACTGCATAATCTTTCAGCCATTTTAGGAAACACACAGCAGGAAGACCTACTTAGGTTACATTTTGTGCTAAAATATTCAAACAGAAGCCTATTTTGTTACATGAAATATGAATGCAACTATTCATAGAGATGCTAAAGGAAGTCTGCCATAAAAACAAGGGGAAATGTTATTCAGATTACTAACCATTTCTACTCCAAAGGCCTAGGGTGAGTAGCAACAGTAAAAAAACTGTAAGTATAAATTGTAACTAAATCCACACACAGCCATAACTTTTTAACCAACCAATTTGGATTCTTAGACAAACCTGTTTGCTGAAATCTCTAACACACTTTTGGTCATATGACCATAATCCTTTCTAATCCTCTCTAACATCTGAACGAAGGCTAAATTTTCTTAATATCCTTTGAAATAGGTATGAAGAAGACATTCTTCAAAACTAGTTGTAATGGTGGGAGGCCTGTGATGAGATTTCCTATATATAAAATGAACAGCATCCACAGGAGTTGGAGTCAGTTTTGATGGCAATTTGGCTACTAAAGAAAGACCACGGGACAAAATAGCACCTGAGGGATTGCATACATACATAGTATGTTATGTCTTTTCAATTGGCAGTCTTGTCCTCCACTACTATGTGCCCAATACAAATCACCACCCTTGCATTGGCCATAAACCAACTATTGTTTCAAGGCCCACAGTACAAACTTATAGCACAGCTTTACACTTACCTACTACAAATCAATCCCAGTCTGCTCTCAAACTTTTGCCATTGTTTGTTTCAAATAGCATCTGGGTTGAAAAGAATCATATAAAGACTATTTACTATTTTGTAACTCTTGGATTGGCACAAATGCCTAATAGAGATACTGTCCCACTATGTTTTGATTTTTTTTTATGGATCAACAGAGATACAACTATTGCCTACATTTTCATTGCAAATTCATGTTCACATTGAACAAACAAAATAGCTAGGCAACTTAGAGTTGCTGCCTCCCAACAGAAGAAACACCTCTTGATGAATTCCACAATTCAGATTTTTTTAAAAAACTTTCTACCTCAGTCAGTGGCAGTATGCAATAAAATCATAATTTTTGTAGACTCCATTGAAAATGGTAAAAGGTTACTTAAGGATTTGGGCTGAGATCCTATATCAATGACATGGAAGGTAACTTTACATGCATATTTACATGCTAATTGTGCATAAGTGAATTGTAATGCTGCAATTTTCAGTTTGCATAAATGAATGTGCAAATACAGGTGAAATACATAATTTCAATATGCAGTGCATATTTGCATGTGCAAGGTGGAACGGCACCACTTGTGAAATGGCACTGCATGTGCAGTTCTACTTCTGCAACTGTCAACTGATTATGTTTGCTATATCATGGCCAAAAAAGTACAAAAACATATATAAGGGAACTTATGAGTTTAGGAGTCACTAACACGATGGCATCTGTTATCTGATAACACAAAAAACAGCTACATCATATTTCCTTCCAAAGGTAAACTTGAATATGTTTCTTCCTCAGATGCAACATTAACAAGTAAGAAAGCATGGGAGCATGTACTTGTAGTTTTGTGACAAAATTGCCTTGAGTTTGCAAATCCCACCAGCAGCATAGCTCCCACTGTACCGGAGAGTCATGCACTAATTTATTTGTATCTTGTCCCTCTTCTTGTCTCAGTGAAAAAAAATTCCTGAGAATGGTAAGTCTGTGCCTAGATGGAATATGTCATAAATTTATCTCTTTCTCTTCCTGACTATGAGTCTTAGTTTAATTGCACAAGAACATGGTCTCTTTCCTAGAGAAAAGCAGGGACAAGCAAGTCACTGCTCCGAATGTTCCTTGTTCTGCTGTAATGCTGCTTGATTTGCTCTACCAAATCTCACACAATTTGACGGGATCAGAGAAATAAAAGTTCTATAAATGCCCACTAGCATGATTCACAATTTTGTTCCAACCCTTCCCCCTACTACATGGTGATGGGTTTTCATCCTTGGTTATTGCCTCTGGTAAAATGAACTCTCCTTCCCCCATTCTTCTCAGTGTATGGGCCTTGTTATGTACTATACAATTTTTAAAGCAATAAAACATCCTCAAAGAGAATAGAAACCCAATGAAAGATTCAGTCCTATCTAATGCCACTCCAATTTAACTTATGAAGTTTGCTTATAACATTATAAATATTTTTATTTTTATCCTACTTTCCCCCCTGTTTGCAATTCAGCTGACTACAGATGAAAAAATATTGTTATAATTCATAAAATACAAAAATTAAAAGATGATCAAATTAACAAAAAATTAAAACCAGTTAAAAACATAAACCATTACAAAACAGAATAGGAAAAATGACAGATAAAAAGTCTAGCACATTGTTTATATGGGATGGGCCTTGTGCACTTTATCCTCAAAGGCCTTAAACATATCATAAATATTATTTTTAAAAAGGTTAGGCTGTTTGGGAACAGGACCATTGTGTTCAGTGAAGTAAAAATGGCTTGGATATTCTTCAAAGCAGATCTGAGAAATAAATACAAGGGAAAGACATGGACATGATTATATTTTATATATTCCAAGTCAATTCATACTCTTGCTTTGCACTGGAAATGTCCTCTACAACACTTGTCTATGCTATCAAAAGTTACATCTCCCCTTTTTAATATTTTATAAGCAATCTTGATTTTGAGAAAGCATGGATAGATTCTGCCCTTTTCACACTTGCATTAGTCACCCACAGATGAAATATTTTCAGTGTCATAATCAGAGGAGACAAACTAGCAGATGTTGTGGTAGTCAAGCAGGGATAGCTGAGTTTCATTCAAGTTTTTGTAAGAACTGAGATTTTTTTAAAAAAAAAGTGGAAGAAAAAGAAATAAAAAAAAATCCCCTTCTAATCAAAATGTTCTGAGCTTATTGCTCTTTTTTAAAAAACAAACAAAAAACAAAACTGTTTTGAATCAATGGTCAGTCAAGTCTGAGGCACTGAATTAAAACTGCAAATTTTTTTTACAACTTTTTTTTTTTTTACAAATTACAAGTCCACAGTACAGATACATGAGTCTCTCAATTCTAGGAATTGATTGATTGATTGATTGATTGATTGAATTTTATTGTTAGAGATGGATAAGAATTTTGTTTGTTCATTTGTATGTTTGTTTTTAATAATATTCTTCAAATTCCCAATTTGAATTAACATGATACCGAAAGGAATCACAAATGCTTAAGGATACAGTTAATACAAGTCATCTTTAAATAAATTAGCTTGGAAACTTATGTCTTTTCTTGATTTACCTAGTTGGATAGTTGATCTAGTGATGGGGATTGGGGCAAGAGCAGTCTAGTAAGACATAAAAATATAGTAATGTTTTGCTTTAGTGTTATAGAAACACCAGCAGATTTTAGTAACAATTTTTTTTAAATGAGAGTGGGTATGCCCATCTCAAGATTATGCAGCAACTGTAACCATAGGCTTTAGATGAATGAAATTCAGCTTTCATTTCTTATTCAGTAAAGATGCTCACTGCACAGTAGTGCAGAGATAATGAGGACAATATTTTTACCATGGTAATGGTATCAGAAATGAGAAGCAGGATCAGACATTCTCATATGTCCCTTTGCGACATTGTAAAGCTGGATCTGTGTCCCATTTCTGCCAGCATCTTTATCAATCATGACTAGGTTACAAAACAACCCACAACTTTAATAATGCGTTATAGCAGGGTAAAAATGGAAATGACCTAACCAAAGGAGAGGTGAATTAGGCAGCATTACAGGAGATTAGCTAGGTAACAACATGAGACAGCTCTGCACTTCATACGTCTAATATATTTCCAACTACTGTTAATTTAGAGATAGTTGATAATCAAAAACCACTGGTACATAATAGCTGAGATGAGGAACTCACTGTAATATAATAATTTTATACAGCTTAGCAAATATGATGAATATATTGATATAAGCTTTAGCAAATAAATTTATTTCTCTGTCTTTTATAGCCTATAATCCAAGGTAATAAATGATAATTCATTTTCCTGCCCCTGCAGAATGAATGAATGAATGAACGAGTGGGTAACTTTGTGTCTGTACCCAAGCAATAAGATTAGGTCCTTGTGGCCAGTGCTATCTGGATAGAGAGGAGCTACAGAGGTAGCTATTTAAAGAAAGGTTATTTTTCCCTGCAACCAAACAGGGTTTGTCAGCACTGTGCTTTCCTCTGATAACAGCGTGGGAAGTTTGTGGGTCACCAAACCAGGAGACAATGTAAGTCAATTAAGCCTAAATTGTCCCAGTGCTTACTTGCCTATGTCACACTCTGTCACATTGGTCAGGATGGGAGACAACTGGTAGGTCCATACCTTCCAACTGTCCCAATCTAGCTGGGACAGTCCTAATTAATCCTCTGTCATCCCACTTTTTCAGCTGCTTTAAAAATGTTCCAGTTTCTCTTTCCTTCTCCCACTTTCACTCTTTTTCTTCAGTTTACTTCAGTTGCTGCAAACTAAGTTCAACTTGCAAAAGTAGTTTCCAACTCAGCATGGGGGGAGAGGAGAATTGACAGTAGAATCTTGCCCTTCCCAGTAGGCCCTAGCAAAAACAACCTACTGCAGCCTCTCCTAGCTTATCTACTCTCCCTCATTAATATGTTTTGCATTCTTGAACACACTTTGATGTTCTCACACATGTCCTGTTTTTCATCTGTGAAGTGTTGGGGGGTATATAGGTCCCCACTCAAAATGGTGTTAACTAATAAACAGTTTACATGGGAAGTAGAGATGCAAAATGGTGAGAATTTTGGGAACCTCTAAGTGATGGAGGAGGCCCCCTATAACATCCAGAAGTGCCACCAAATACTCAACATTTTGCTTCTCTACCTTCCAGTTTAAAGTGCTGCCTCTATAGCCCTTCCCAAAAAGATTAGAGACATGCACCCTTTCCACATGACAGCAGCATCCTGGCATGGGGATGCAAGAGGAGTGGGACCATGACTAAACTTCTGCATGATATCACCTCAGTCCCACCCTTCTCTCATCACCAGCCAGTGCAATCCTGGGCTATATCACTGATGGAAAAAACTCCATCAATGACCCCCAATTGCTCAAGCCTTCCATTGCAGCCAGCCATGCAGAAGGGCCATCTATATGCTTCCTCCCCTACTGCAGCAAGGGAAGAAGGCCAGCTGCAGTCTGGAAGGACAGAGTATGTCCATCATGCTACCTGTTGCAGGCAGACAGTCATGTGCAGAGCGGAGCATTGGGGAAATGCTCCTATCCTGGCTGAGGCGCTGCCAGGATTGTGATGGGAGAATGGGTGAGAGCGTTGTCATGCGGAAAAGGTCAGGATCTCTAATTAAGGCATGTTCAGCCTACCCACTCTGTGGTGCAAAGTATAATGGGTCTTAAGATTGATACGAATCCCACAGCATTGTAGAGAAACGGAGAGGCTGGGAGTAAGAAGAAGAAGAAGAATCTCGAGCAAAATGGAGCTCACTCAAAACACTGGTGGTATGAGGAAAAGGTTTCAGATTTTCAAATAGGAACCTACAGAGGTAGGAGAGTTTTCAGTACATCTTAGTCTGTTCATGCAAATTGCTTAACAACCACAACAACAACAACTCATTTAAGTACTCAAAAGTGTCTTATTACTGTTGGTGTCCAGGTACACTTCCAATCATCATCTCATAATAACTAGCTAGATGTGAGTTAAATATCATGTCAATGATGATAAAATGTAAATATGAGGATAGAAACATTTTTATAGATTATGATTTGAAGATCAGTGGAAGAAAATGTCTTTTGCCACCATGTGCTGATATACTAGCTGTTGACTCTTTAGGTTGAGACAGCCTGGCCACTGTGCTCCATAGTCTGGCAACCTCCCAATCAGACTGTCATAGAATCGTATGTTGGAAGAGCCCACAAGGGCCTTCTAATCCAACTCCTGCCATGCAGGACCCATCATCAAAATACTCCTAAGAGGTAGCCGTCGAACCTCTGCTTATGAACATCCAAAGATGTAGAATCCATCACCATTTGAGGCAGTCTATTCTCCTGTGGAACTGCTCTTACTCTCAGGAAGTTCTTCTTCATGGAAGGCAGTATCTACTTTCTTGCTGTTTGAATCTATTGGTTCATGTTCTACTCTCCAGAGCAGCTGAAAATAAGCTTGCTCCATCTTCAACATGGCATCTCTTCACATATTTAAAAATGACTATCATATCTCCTCTTTCCAGGTTATTTCCAGGTGAAACATTCCCAGTTCCCCCAGCTACAATACACTGCAATATTGGAACATACTGTTCTTCATCTGCAACATGCTGTTAAAGTGACTCTGACTTTGAAGATAACATGGAAGGTTTTTTGAGACAGAGTTTTGCTGTGGGGCTGTTTAGAAGAAGCCTGAAATGTATTATAAAAGACAGTTCTTAAAAAGCTGGACTGAATGCTGCAGAATGCAAAGTGAAAACAACAAAGCCTAGTCATTTTAAAGACTAACAAATTTGGGATTTTTTATCCTTTGGCACAAGCTTTCAGGAACGATAGCGAATTCATTATTTATTATGTTTGTATGCCACCTTTCTCCTGGCATAGGACTCAAAGCGGCTTACATCAGCACATTAAAACAGCAAAACATTAAAAACAATTTAAAAACATTAAAAAATATAAAATCATTAAAAAAAACCTAAAAAAATTCCATTAAAACAAATTACTAAATAAAGCTCCCTAGCTTACATGAAAGCTTTTTTAAAAAGAAATGTTTTTGCCTGCTGGCAAAAGGACAGCAGGAAGAGGGCCTGCCTAACCTCCTGTGGAAGAGCATTACATAGGGTAGGGGTAGCCATCAAGAAGGCTCTCTCTTGTGGCCTCACCAGGCAAGCCTGGGATGGTGGCAGGACTGAGAGAAAACCTTCCCCAGCAGATCTTAAGGCTCTAGCCAGTTTGTTCAGGGAGATACAGTCTTTCATATAGCCTCGACCTAAGCTGTATAAGTCTTAACCAGCACTTTGAATTGTGCCCTGAAACGAACAGGTAGCCACCAGCATTGCTTCAATAAGGGAGTTATGTACTCCTTGTAATGGCCCAGGTTAGCATTCTGGCTTTTTTTTTATTTGGACTATTTTGTACCCGCTGAAGTTTCATAGAATCATAGAACCATAGAGTTGGAAGAGGCCCACAGGGGCCATCAAGTCCAACTCCCTGCTATGCAGGAACACACATCAAAGCATTCCCAACAGATGGCCATCCAGCCTCTGCTTAAAAACCTCCAAAGAAGGAGACTCTACCACACGTCGAGGCAGCATATTCCATTGACAGATAGCTCTGACCATCAGGAAGTTCTTCCTGAGGTTCAAGTGGAATCTGCTTTTCTGCAGCTTGAATCGATTGCTCCTTGTTCTAGTCTCTGGAGTGGCAGAGAACAAGCCTGCTCCCTCCTCAACATGACATCCCTTCAAATATTTAAACATGGCTATCATGTCCTGTCTTAACCTTCTAATTTCTGAACAGGCAGCCCCACATGGAGTGTGTTACAGTAGTACAACCGAGATGTAACCAAGGTATGTGTCCCTGAAGTCAGATCTGATGTCTCAAGGAATGGGCACAGCTGGCACACAAGTTTTAACTGGGCAAATGCACACCTGGCCACTGCTGAGACTTGAGCATCCAGGCTCAGAGTTGAATCCAGGAGAACACCAAGACTGCGAGCCTGAGATTTCAGGGGAAGTGTAACCCCATCCATCACAGTCAAAGTCCCTGTTCCCTGATCTGCCTTTCAACTGATCAGGAGCATCTCTGTCTTGTCTGGATTCAGCTTCAATTTGTATGCCCTCATTCAGTCCATTACTGACAACAGACATTTGTTCAGGACCAAGACAGCTTCCTTGGAATCAGATGGAAAGGAGAGATAGAGTTGGGTGTCATCAGCATGAACCCAAAACTCCAGATGACCTGTCCCAGTGGTTTCATGTAGATGTTAAACAGCATGAGGGATAAAATATAACACTGAGGGACCCCCCCAGGCCAATGGCCAGGGAGCCAAATAGGAGTCCCCCAGCACCACCTTCTAAGTTTGTTCCTTGAGAAATCATCAGAATCATTACATAACAGTGCTCTCAAGTCCCGTCCCAGAAAGTCGGTCCAGAAGCATACCATAGTATCAAAAGCCACTGAGAGATCCAGCAGAACCAACAGGGACACACTCTCCTGTCTAGTTCTTGGTGTAGGTCATCCACCAAGGTGACCAAAGCTGTCTCTGTCCCATAACCAGGCCTGAAAGCAGACTGAAATGGATTTAGATAAGATAATCCATTTCATCCAGAAACCCTTGGAGCTAGGAGGTCACCTTGCCACCTCTAGAACCTCGCCTGAAAATGGGATATTGGAGACTGACTGATAATTATTCAGAATAGTGGGATCTCGGGAGGGGTTTTTTAGTAGTGGCCTCACCATAACCTCTTTTAGGCATGTTGGAAACTTTCTTTGCTGCAGTGAGGCATTCACCACTCCCCTTACCCAGTCGCCCAGTCCCCCTCTGGCTGCTTTCAGAAGCCAGGAGAGGCAAGGGTCAACATACATGTGATGGCTGTCACCTCTCCAAGGATCCTGTCCACATCCTCAGGCTGCACAAACTGAAACAAACCAATTAATAAAGAACAATCAGGTGCCAAGATCACATCAGCTGGACCTGTCTCAAGTACAGCATACATGCAAAGTCAGATGCAGCTGACTCTGAATGAAATCAGCTGCTATCCATGGAAACCTAAGCAAAATAAAACATCTTAGCACTTCAGATGCTGTAGGACTCTTTCTGCAACCAACTAATACAGCTACTCACATACTAGAATTGAGAATGGTAGTTTTCTCTTGGATTGGTAGATAATAGTTGTTTGGTTTGTGTTTCAGTACAAATGCAACTAACTCACACTTCCTGAATGAATACACAAAGAGGGACATAATTATCCTTCATTTTTCACACTTCTCAGAGTTTTGGGATGCAGTTCTCAAACAAAAACACAGGTAAAATTGCATAAGACCAAAAATGGTCAAGATCATATTGTCTGGGTTCATGGTACTGATGAAGGAAGCAGTGGCATAGGCAATTGTATACCAGTAGAGGGAATGTGGCCATGGAGGTTGTGACGATTGGGACAGGGGCAAGGAGGGACCAGTGAAAGCAACATCTGTCAAGAGGGAAAGGTTTCACAGTCAGCTTCTGAGCATCTTGGAGCCAACAGTGCGCCTTTATCTCCTCACTGGGACAACTTCCACTGCCATCCCCCATCACTCCCATGAACCATTCAAAAAAGTGCCTAACACTGGCATTTGCTTCACTTCACTCAATAACAAGATTCTACTTTGGGAATACAGATGTAAACATAAAGGGAAATTGCACACAAAAAGGCATATATTAGAAGAAAATGAATGGACAGATGCATACTTTATAAAATATATATAAATATATATCACCATGCATTTGAGAATTCATGGTTCCTCATATAGTTGTTTTTTATTTTTGGTAGATTCTTTAAACAATTGCTCACTAATGCAGAAACAGTATGCAAAGAACTCGTGTTTAAGGAAATGCAAGTGGGATTAGTCCAACCTTGGTTTCAGCTTTAAAACCCTATCTGTCTTGAGGCATTTATCTTAATGGCCCATTTTAATAAATTCTTACATGTACTAGTATTTCCTCAGATCCAACTTTGGAAGCACTTCTCCAGATGCTTGGCTAAAGTATCTTTTCAATAATGATGACTGACGTTCCATTCGGGAAACTGTTTCCTAGAATCATATTTGATTACGATCATGAATGTAGCAAGCAGACAGGAAGTGGTGTCTTAACCCTTTCCTGGCCTGCTATGCTCCTTTCAAGGTAGCTCCTCTAAAGCTGCTGTTTATATTTTTGTATTTTAAGATAGACACATCTGGTTTAGACTAATTTCATCCAAGAAGTCTAAACTGCACATCAATTTCCTTCCCATACATTTATTGTAGATTGTGATCAGATACTGCTAAATGTTTTGCACATTAAAAGTAGCTATTGGTGAACAATAACAAAGATAAAATTGTTACACAATAAGACTGAACAAATGACTGTGTATTTTGAACAGATTTCCAAAGTATGAGGAAGATGGACAATTTGATTATTACTATGGCTCTGCATTTAAGAAAAGTTTATTATCTCCAGCATCATATTCTTTAGGAACCAAAGAAAACTCTCTACAAATAGAACACCGAGAAGATAAAGATTTACTTTGCAAGCTAAAACTTAAGAATCTTTCAAGAGAAAATTCACCTGTCGTGTTCAACATTAATAGCAGGAGAAAGGAAAATAGAGCTACTTGTAATACATGGTGCTTGGTTGCTATGGGAATGTATATATTAAAAAGCCAAGGAATTGTGTGCTATGTATGTGTCAGACAGCAAGAGATTAAAACTACCTGATGCTGTTATTTTTTTAAATGAGGATGGAGCACTACTGTTTTCTTCAGTGCTTTTGCTATTGGTGTGAAGAACCAAAGAAAGGTGCTGCCTGACCAGTTTGATTTCCAGATGGGAAAATGAATCTATATTTTTTAAATCTGTGTTATAATACCAACAGACACAAAAACATTGTTTAATCTTGAAATTAGTCCAGACTTTTTTAGGGACGTGTAAATTTTTCCCTTTTTTGCTGCTGCTGCTGCTGCTGCTGCTGCTGCTGCTTCTCTTCTTCTTCTTCTTCTTCTTCTTCTTCTTCTTCTTCTTCTTCTTCTTCTTCTTCTTCTTCTTCTTCTTCTTCTTCTTCTTCTTCTTTTTGCCTTGGAAAAGAATGGTTTGACAGGATCCTCAGCATTCATGTCTATTCTGGAATATAATCAAAATCAATATAAAAATCTCCTCAGATGGGTTCAGTTCTGCCACAGTGAGATATGAAAAATTGTATAGAGTAACACGGTTCTATTTAGCAATTTGATTTTTAAATCCTGCTCACTAGTCATCCTATTCCCAAACTTCTATTGAAACAGGCATGGTTTCCTACAGCTGTCTGTTTAGAATGAGGGATGAGAGTCCTTTGTCATTTGTCAGCTAATCTAGATTTTGTGTGAGGTCCTGTTATCATCTTCGGGCCATGTAGACATCCAACTGGTGGAGAAAACCAAACAGGCATAATTAACATCAACCCTCCACTTAATTATAGGAATTTCAGGATATTTATATGGAAAAATGGGTAGGTCCTTGGTAATATTTCAGGTTATTTATTAGATGTGATCATAGATATACATTCTTCTTAGGGAGAAACACAGATATGTCAGCGTGGGTGGTTGGCTTTCATCATAGTACATTGCATTGCGTGCAAAGCATCATATATTCAAGAAGGATGTCGACAAGCTGCAACATGTCCAGAGGAGGGAGACCAAAATGGTGAAGGGTCTGGAAGCCATGCCCTATGAAGAACGCCTTAGGGAGCTGGGTATGTTTAGTCTGCAGAAGAGAAGGTTAAGAGGGGACATGATAGCCATGTTTAAATATTTGAAGGGACGTCATGTTGAGGAGGGACGCAGACGTCTCAATATCCGGATACATTGCTTGTAGTGCATTCCATTACAGCTATTATACTTCCATTTTAAAACATACATCTTAACTACTCATCTCTTTCATTATAATGGGAAATGTATCCATCTGACATCACTAACCAGTTTTCCTACCAACATCAGCATATCCAGGTTGTTTAGCAGATTATCAGGAACAACATAGCTAGGAGGCTATGTTGCAGCCTTCTCTATGGAGACTGTTAAAAGGAGTCTGATTGCTATCTCCTGTCGGTTTATTTTATTCTCTCCCTAGCTTCCACCCTGCCTATCAGATATCCTATCAAAGGAAAAGTGCTGACAGTGCTTTGTTTATGTCATCCAATCACTACAGGGATCTCAGACATGATGCCACTGTAGATCCTGCTAGGATCTTTGGCTGCCTGTCATCCTGACTGCATTAGCCAGTACAACTGCAAACCTATTTCTTTGTTTCCAGCAACACACACACACACACACACACAGGTTTCTGCTTTCTATTTTAGAACACATATGTTATATAGTATTCTGTACTCCATGTGCATATTCCTAGTTCTCAAAGCTGGCAACCAAATCAGCCCAGCCTTTTAACACTACAGAGTGAAACACACACAACGTGGTTGAGTTCCTAGAGTTAGTGCAGGTGCAGTAGAGTGCACTCTAGTTTTTACTATTTAGGAGTATAAATCTTTATCCATTTCATTCCTACAGGCCAAATGAATAATTTTTTTTTTTGCCATTTTTTTTGTGTTTTAATATGAACTTTAAATAAACTACACATGAAGCTGTACTTAAAATAAGTTCAGAACACAGAAGAACTCCTCCAAAGGTTAAACTAAAAGCTATCATAGATTAACTGTTTTCCTGACATTAATGTCACCTGCTGCCATTCTCCCCTTTTCAGCTGCTTGCAGAAGGGAGCGCAATGGACAAGCTCTGTCCTTCCAAACTGTAGCTGGCCTTCTTCTCATGCTGCAGAAGGAGAGGAAGTGCATAGATCTCACTTCTGGGTCATCTGCATGACCAGCTGCAACAGAAGGCTCATGCAATCGGTGCCATTGACAGAGTTTCTCTATCAATGATATAGCCCGTGATTGCGCTGGCTGGTGATGAAAGAAGGGTGGGATCACAATGACATCATGCAGAAGCATCATCACAGTCCTGCTTCTCTTGTGCCCCCATGCTAGGATGTCGTTGTCACATGGGAAAGGCCTAAGTCTTCAGAGTGGCAGCTATTGCTCAATAAATCAATAGATTATGCACATAGCATTTTGGACGACTATGTCCTGCAGATTCACCATAAGTGGGAAGTTGTTGCTGTATTTTACGTACTTCATCTGTAGCTTTGATTATGAAACTTCCCCCATCCACCCAAAAAATTAGATGGCCTCTTTATGCTTGATAGATGAAACCTATATAAACAGTGACTGCACAATTCTTTTTTTCTTTTTCCTCTCCTCCTCTCTATCTCACATGGCTTTAGTGAACCTGTGGGACACTACATGTTTCCTTCTGTCCACAGAATAGATGAGCAAAAATTAAGTCTTTCAAATTCAGATGGATTTGTAGAAAGTTTGAACCGGATCAGAAGATCAGATTGGCCTCATTTGCTCATGGAACACCACAGTATGATTTGAGCCAACCCAGAAATGCATGCATAAAACTTAAGATGGAAAAACTAGACAGCATATCTCCAAGACAAGCATATATGGAAAACACCAAGGTGGTGTAATGCAGAGAGGAGACAGAGAGATGGTTTGATCATTTGCAGCCCTAGTATGTGATCTAGAGAACAAAACTCACCAACACAATACAGTCACAGAGCTTTTGAAGAGAGATTGTGTGAACTTATTGAAGCTGTGCAATCAACAGTCTCTTAATTCTCTTCATTTATTAGCTAGATTAAGCTGTTAGTAGCAGATCATTTAAAACATCTCTGGTGAGGATTTGGGTAGTTTTCGTTGTTTTTTGAGCTTGTATTTCTTTAATTTCTCAGTCTTTTTTTTTTTTTTTTAGTACCCTAACCTAATAATCTGTTTGCTTTTCTTGTTAACGTTGGCAGTAAATTGTTTATTGTGCACATGTCTCTCTGTATTTTACACAATGAAACAGATACATACACACATTCCAGTTGGTCCTTGTTGTTCCTAGCTTAAGTATCTCTGTGTGATTATTTAAAACACACACACACACCACACACATATACAGTTCTTTCTGTTGTAACCCACTCAGATCCTGACCAAACCAGGTTCAGGGGAACATTAAAGTTAAAAAAATAAAAGTGACTGGTGATACAAAGTAAAGCTTTATTGATTGCAAGTAGATGGGCAAATGTTAAGATGATGATGATGATGATGATGATGATGATGACGACGACGACAACGACGATGATATTTATCATATTTGCTGACATATAAGACACACGTTTCCTTGAAAAATAACATTTAAAAATGGGATTCATCTTATATGCTGGTACTTCTTATATGTAAACAGATACCACCGCCTTTCCTATGCATTTTGCCACCATGTGAGTTCTCATGATAGGAAAGAGAGGGGGAGCTCTAGTGGGCTGAAGGAGCACTCCTGCAAGACTTCCCCCACCCCCTTTCATTTCTGTTTTGCAGGGAAATGGAAACCAAGTAGCACCAGAGAGGGGGAAAAGAAAATTCATGCCTCTCTGCAACTCCTTCCTTTCATTTCCCCAGTAAAACGGAAGAGAAAAGGAGGTGGAAGAAAGCTCCTAGGAGCTTTCTTTCCCCCTACTCCAGAGCTACCTCCTCTGCAAAATGGAAGGGAAGGGGAGTGGGGGAAGCCATGCTGTTTTTTAAAACTAATTCCCCCACCAAAAAAAAAGGGGGGGTACATCTTATACATTGATGTGTCTTATATGCTGGGAAATACAATATTTCTATCCCACCTTTCCCCAGCTCTTGACTTATAGTAGTTTAACAACAAATTAAAAAACATATTGTTAAAAAATCAAGAAATACAAAAGTTAAATGAGATTAACAATCAAAAATTTAAAAACAGATTAAAACACACATCATTAAGCAGACTCTCCTCTCTCTCTCTCTCTCTCTGATACACACAGGCACAACAATTAGCAAGTTCCAACAGATTGTAGAGTAACTTAACAAATTCTTGTCAAAATAGAAAATATCAGTGATGTGTTTAAGTATTTTACTCCAAGTCTCAAGTCAAGTCTTAAGACTCTACCTTCGAGTCTTGAGTTCAGGTCCTTGAAGATACTTTCAAGTCACATCTCAAGTGTGGGAGCCAACTATATACCCCAACCTATATTCCACAACTTCTGGACCCAGTCAGATAAAGTCAGTTTTAACAATTTAAGCATAGTCAGCCCTCCACAGCTTTGGAAGTGGGGAATAGTATCCTTCTATTCCCCCTTCCCAAAGCTGGAGGCTTTTGTGCCAATGGGCACAAAAGAGTCTGCAGCTCCAGAAGTGGGGAATAAAGATCCTTCTTACTTCCTATTTTCAAAGCTGGAAGATTTTTCAGAAGTGACACATAGGGTCCTTCTTAGCCCTTATTACTGAAGCTTCAAAAGCTTTAGAAGGAAAGATCTTTCTCCCTCAAGTCCGTTGCCTAACACATTTGCTGTTCCCCTCTGAGAAGGGCACCTTGCACTCTAGGGGCAAGTCTTGTCTTCTGCTATTAGAAAAAAAGTTTTAGAAGGCTCTTCCAATATCCAGCAAGGACAGGCTACTGAGCAGACCTCGAGTCTGCCTCAAGCCCATTGCCTAACCTGATTGTTGTTCCCCTCTGAGAAATGCGCTTACACTTTGGGCTTGAGACAGATTGTTATGTGATCAGTAGGCAAAAGTTGATGACAGTGTTGTTCAAAGTCGTAAGGTTTCTGGATGAATGTGTTATGTTACTGAACCAAGGGCAACAAGTCAGCCACTAAAAATATACAAGTCTTCAGTTGAGTCAAGTCAGTGCATCATTTATTGCTGAGTCAAGTCCAAGTCGAGTCACTGAAGTGACTTAAGTCTGACTTCAGTCCAAGACAATCAACTCAAGTCTACATCACTGAAAAATATTATTATTATTATTATTATTATCATCATCACCACCACCACCACCACCACCGCCACCACCATCATCATCATCATATTTGCCACAAATAATATTAGGGATGGGACAAACCCAGAATTTTCCGAATCCAAATCCAGATCCGGATCCTTGGAAGGTTCTGGGAATCCATGAATCTCACGAATCTCAAATCTTTTGAATCCTTTTTTAAAAAAGAGTTTAAAAAGCAAGGGAAAGAAGGATAACCCTGGGCAAGACACACTCTCTCAGCCTTAGCAAAAGCCTAGGCAAAGGCAAACGTCCCTCTGAAGAAATCTAGCCAGGACAATTGTCCTAGTTTTGCCTCAAGATTTCCCCAGATTGAAAATAACATGAAGGCCCTTTCTACACAGGCAAGAAAATATGGCTTAATACCACATTTTCCTGCCTGTGTAAACAGGACCACTACAGTACAGAAATAATCTGGATTTTCTTTGCATAGCTTCTTCTGACATCCTGGGGTTTGTAGTTTGACGATGCACAAGTACACTTTGTCAAAGAAGGCCGTGACACCTTGTAAAACTCCAAACCCCAGAATTGTGTGTGAAAGAGGCTTGCAAGGGAGCTCTGCAAAGGAATGTTTCAGCAGTTCTTGAAATCTCAAACCTGTAGCTTACAATCAAGTACTGAACTTAAATATGAAATGTTCAATTCAAATGTCTTAGAATATAACCCCAGCTGTAATTTCTGAAATTGTTATCAAAAACCATTATTACTCCAAGGGAAAACCTCTTCTACTTACTATCTTCCCTTGTATATCTGGTCTCCCAGGTTTTCAGGCGTCCCGGTCTCCCTGGCTTTCGGGCTTTATGGTCTCCATCAATCTATTTAGTTGGCGGATTCAAAAGATTCGGTTTGCCTATTTGGCACAGGGATTCAGATTCAGGAATCTCAAATCCTTACCCAGGATTCGAGGATTCGAGGATTCAGTTGGCCCATCGCTAAATAATATAGCAGCAGAAATATAAGTAACATTTTTCTCCCATGTCCCCTTTGCTGAATGCATGCACATACACATAACTATATAACTATGTTCCTCATCTGTCTTCTGAAACCACAGTCCATGCTTTCTCTTTGTGTCCAAAAAACACATTTATTTTATTAAAAAAAATAGATATCATCGCTCTTCCTCCTCTTACACCTTTTTCTTCATTATATATTTAATTTATATTGTAGGACAAAGCAAGCATGATTATTATACTCCCTATTTAATTCCTTTCTTTGAACAAGTAAACTTCCATACAATTTCCTCGTTCTTGGAATGTGTATGTGTGTGTGTGTGTGTGCTGTGATGTATGTATGTATGTATGTATGTGTGTGTATATATATATATATAGAGCAGAGAGATGAGAGAGATAGAGAGAGAGATCTCATACCCTAGGGTCAGAGGGTGGATGACTGGTCTGTATTTGCTCCCAGTAAGGACTTATAAGAGCCACACACACTTCGTAAGAATTCATTCTTGGTGTGGTTACCTCCCAGTGAGGGTTCAAAGGGTTCAAGATGCTAGTGGTGGGCACAAGGCTGCTTCCACTATCAGGAGGGCTGTATTCCAGCCCCACAACTGGACAGGTATGTGTGTATGTGTGTGTCTTGCCTGTTGACTTATGAAGGAAGCAAATCCAGAAGCAGCATAACAGGAGCAGTTCCTGAAACAGAAGGCAGGCAGACTGTCATCACAGAAATGGCAGAATATTATATAGAATCTCTATGACCTGGGAGTGTCTCCTCCACTCAGTTCAAAAGCTCTTGTGAAAGTTCCAGTAGAGGTAATATCACATAATAAATATTGTAACTTTGGAAGAAGAAAAGCAATGAAAAACTAAGCTGTTGATGCATTTTCTTCATACATCTTTGCAGACAACCTATATTTCTATATTTTGATAGCGCGGCATGATTTTTTACTGAAAAGAGGCTGAGTTCTATAGATAAACCACAGATCTTTAGAAACAGAAAATGCATAACTTGCCAATAATTTGAGACATATAAATATTGAACAGCTTGACATATATGCAAGTAAGAAAATAGAAAATAGAGGTATGGTTGAAATAGGAAAACAAAAGTTACAGTTCCAAAATACATACACTATCTAGCTTAAAATAGACTCAAAAAAATGGACAACAGGGACAGACTGGACAAGCAAGAGAATTTAGAAAAAAAAAGTGCTTTAACTTCCATCCCTTTTCTCCCTATTAAATAATTAAGATACGAGTCCCCTTAAAGTGTTTTAAGCAATGTACTGAAACTCAATAGCACAACACATGTTTTACATGTAGAAAAGTACAGGTCCATCTGCTGGGATTGCCATATATGGCTGAGAAAGATGTCTGGAAAAAGACTGGAGATGAGACAAGTTAGAAAAAACAATGGTCTGATTCAGTATAAAGCAACTTCTCATATGACTCTGAAGGAGGAAAGTTGTTAGTATAAGACGAATAATGCTGATTGATTATAGAAGTGATTTGTAATACACTGTTTAATCCTCCTATAGATTCCAAGCATGTGGGCAACTCTGGAACAGAGAGAAGAAAGATCATGCCTTTATTAAAACTACAATATATTGTAAAATAGTGAAATAGTATTGAGGAAATGGGGTAAAACATAGGGTACATTTTCATGGCTCTTTTTCTTTTCCTTCCTTCCTTCCTTCCTTCCTTCCTTCCTTCCTTCCTTCCTTCCTTCCTTCCTTTCTTCCTCCCTTCCTTCCCTCCTTCCCTCCTTCCTTCCTTCCTCTTAAAAAACAAGTTAATTATGCTACATCCATTCTCACTTTTCCAGTTTTCAGTTATGAACTGGAAATGAATGCATGCAAGCGCATGAACATGTTTGGTAATTATGAGAAATCTCTGGAGCAATACTGAAAACAATGGTTCATTTTTTTCCATAGTAGAAATAATGTCAGAAAAAGCATGCATGGACATATTAAATACAGTGGGTTCCATATAGGGACAAAAGGAGTGTACTGAATTTAATGAAAAATGCACATGGTCATGATAGGTCCATTTCATATCAATTGTTCCCTGTACTCTCTTCAAAGGCAGACCAAACGGGATGTAACTAAGGGCTGGGTCACACTGGGGAGATCAGGAAACTCTAGGAATGGGCACAACTGGCTCACAAGTTTTAACTGTGTTTGTGTACCCCTGGTCATCATGCAAACATGAGCTTCCAGACTTAGGTTTGAATTGAGGGATATATCCAGGGTGCAAAACTTAGTCTTCAAGAGGAGGGTAGTCCTATCCAGCACAGGCTGAACTCTTATTCCCTGATCTTCCCTTTAACTGATGAGGAACATCATCTTGGCAGGATTAAGGTTTTTTTTCCCACCTCATCCAGTCCAATGTTGATGTCAGGAACCAGTTTAGCCATGAAACAACTTCATAGAATGCAAGTGGAAAGGTTGCCAGCATATGATCGCATGAGTCCCCCATACTTCAGACATCTCCCAGCAATTTCATGTACATGTTATATAGCACTAGGGATAGAACTGAATCCTGAGCCCCCTTCACCCCCAGGCTAACTAGCAAGGGGTCAAACAGGAGTGCCCCAACACCACCTTCTGATTTTGCTCCTCTAGGAAGAAACTAAACCACTATAAAAAATGGCATCTCTAAGTCCCATAACCCAAAATGTGGCCCATAAAGATACCATGATTGATGGTATCAAAAGTTCTTAAATGGTCATATATTCAATTTTTGAGAGTATTAATGAAATATATTGCAATAGATGCAGACAGCTTTCACATCTCAGGTTTTAATAAGCAAATAAATAGTAAACATGCCAACATTGCACTGCACTTCTTTTCACCTTGTTTTCATTCATCTTGCTACTCTCTAATTTGTAAACATGTATTAGCATATAAATGTTAATGGCAGATCTGAAAACAGGCTATCCAGTGTTTTTTCCTTGTGTTAGGAATAAGCAAAACACAAAACAGTGTTATAAACAAGTCTGAAAAATGATACACATTGGCCATCCTTCAAGAGGAAAGAAAGGAATGGGGTAATTAAATAACTCCTTGGGCTGGTGGAAGCTTGATAAATGGTCCCTTCAGATGAAGAAAAAGTGATCATTCAATATCTTACAAGAACATTGTTTGAACATTAAATTTGATGGTGGAATCTCACACTTGACACAAGCTACAAATGTAAACAGCTATGAATTCTCATGGTCTGTCCAAGACAGTTTGCTTCCTGAGGGAAAGGACAAGATGATGCCCTTCCTTATTCTGTGTAAGGAAGCTGGCTAGAATTTAAGTAAGTTGCATCTTGTTTCAATAATAGTTTTGAATCTTATTTCAAAGCTGGCATTGGGATATTCTCCACCATACCTGCAATATCTAGATAGTTTATGGTGCCAACAACAAGTTGAGTGGCATGCTTTCCTCCAAAACAGGGGAACTGATGAGAAGTTCAGGTGGAGCAGCTGGAAGAGTGTTACCATTGCTCCCCATTTTCCATTGCCTGAAGTAGTTTCTTCACTCTGGCTAACAGTAGAGTTGACTCTATTTACTATTCATGTGACAAAAGAATGCATGATAGACATGGACCTAAATAATTTTAAAATTGCTAAATTTCAGTCCATTTACATTCAGGACATAATTCCAAGCATTGAATTCTCCCAGAGGAGTTACTCTTTGATGCATTTATTTTTATTATTGTTTGCCACAAGTGACACTTATTTATTTTATATTTCAAGCTGCTTTTTGAGCTATGCCTTCTTTTATCTCCTTAATGCACACCAACTTTGTAGAGTTTACATAAACCTCTAACAAAACAGTTATCTTTTCCCTTTCAGAAACAAAACAACCCTATTTTTTTTTAAAAAAAGATAAATATAATCTCCACATCATGACATCACATTACACAGCAGTGCAGAGTTTGTTTGTTTGATTTGCTTAAGTAATATTCTGTTTCAGCAATTTGGTTTGGTAAAATTCATATGTGGTGCAGGAAGAATGAAAAATCAACTGCTATGAGTAGGGAGTAGGAATGCAATTAGTCACTAAGGCCCTTTCTGCACCCTGCCTTTTTCCAAAGTTGTCCAGTGTGGATCCCAGCAGTGACTTGCAAGGAGATTAGTGTGACAGGAGTGCTCATCTCCACACCAGATAGCTCCCTGCGGAAGGGAGTGCAATAGCCATGCCTCTTCCTTCTGCAGTGAAGCCGGGTACTTTCCCAGGCTGCGTTGAGGCAGGAAGTGCAGCGATTGTGCTTCTCTGGCTTCCTCAGGACAGGTAAGTGTGGGATGGTGGTGCAATTGTATATCATTGACAGGGAAAACACGTCAATGATTTAATCTACAATCACACCACCTGGGGACAGGAGAAGGATGGGACCACTGTGATGTCATGCAGAAGTGACACCATGGTCCTGTTCTTCTCCTGTCCCCATTGCAGGATGGGAGGGTGCTGCAAAAAGGGATTAATTTTTTTCTTGAAGGAAGCAATGAGCAATTTTAGTAATTTTCTTCCTGGTTCAAAAACCATGCAATTTTTGAAAACTTTGCAATTTGAGATTTATTCTGCACAAAGTTTACAAATGATTGTTTTCTGCAGGAAGCAGCTTTTTCTGTGCATAGAATAAGTTGTTTCCTGTGGAGAAAAGGTTCTTTTCTGTGCAAAACAACCACATGCAAATTTTGTACAGAATAAGTCTCATGCTGCAGAGATTCTCATGAATCCAGGATTCTTCTTGTCAGGGTTTCCAAATACTCAAAAACATGTTTTTGATCATTTTTAAAACAGTTTTGATATTCTTTCCTTTTCTATTAGAGAGTAATAGAAAGCACCCTAAAGCCATTTCTGCATTACACTGTTATAGTGTTATTATTCCACTTTCACCATCCTATGGAATCTTGAGGTTTGCAGTTTAGGGAGAGGCATTTAGAATTCTCAACCAAAGAGCTCACTAAAGTACAAGCCCCAGAATTCCACAGAATACTGAAAGTGGAATAATAGCACTATAACATTTCTGTATTGCAGAAATGGCCATAGATAGGAAACAGATGAAATAGAGACAGGAAAGTCAGACAGAAAAAAGAATGGATTCTAGTTTTAGGGAGCTATGAATGCTTGAGAAGTCCAAAGGTTAATGTGTTACTTCCACTTATTTTTTGTTTAAACTGCCTTTGGCTGTCCATATCTAGCCTGAAGAAGAATTAGGTCATGCTTATTGCAAGGAGCCCACAGAACAACACAGCTACTGGTCCACAATGGTGGGTGGTCCTCTTGAGGCCCAACTACCCAATCCAGGGATGGATTAAGAGGGGGAAAGGTCAGGGTAAGTGACAGAAACCCAGGTTTGGAACTGCAGGGCCAGCCTGGCAAGAGGATCCATCACATAGACCAATCCTGGACATTGATAAGAAAATCATTTCAGTTAATTTCTGACCATAATCTGAAAGCAAACCAAAGACCAAAGTACAATCTAAGCCCCTTTTCGCATGGTGTTTTTAAAGCGTATTAGGCACGCTCCCTCCCCCCTTCATGAGCCACCGTACCGCATGACATTCTGGCAAACCAGGTGCTATCATGGCCGCAGATAGTGCTGATAGCGCGTTTTCTTATTTTTGCCTGAAAGGTGAAAATAACCTCCCTTTCACGCATCGGACATGCGACCAGAGGGCCTGCAGAGCTGTTGTCCAGTGTGCTTCTGGGAAGGACCCTTGAGTGGGTGGGGTATGGGCAGTCCCTGCTGCCTGTCCCTCACGCAGCAACTACCAGGGGACACTCTGCCCAGCAGCAGGCCGGCTGCTGCCCCCATAGCAGCAGGGAACACTGCATCGCAGCAGGGAGCACTGCATGTCACCACGAGAGGCAACCCCGGGGCTGCGACACCACTCACATTCGAGACGACAGCAGCCCCCAGGGTCCGGCGACTGTGTTTTTTTTTTTAAAAAAAAATTGTGCTATCTTTAGCACGTTAGCACGTTACCAACATAGTATGAAACAGCCTGTTGGCAGGATCTATCGTGCTAACGTTAGCACAATAGTCGACGAAAAACAATAAAAAAAGAAGAAAAACCACCAACCAATCAGGGGTGGTGGGGTGGGGCCAGGGCGGGACCTGGGTGTGGGCCAGGATGCCGACATGCGGACAAGGCACCGGATGGGGACTGGTGCTCTCTCGCGAATGCCATACCATGTGTGGACTGTGAGGGGCTCTCTACTGGGCCTCTCACAATATTGGCAATATCGTGAGGGCTCTAGTTCGTCGCACTATCAAGGTAAGGTGTGAAAAGGGCCTAAGATCTGAACAACAAACATGTCTGAGCTGCAAAGTGATTTTTGCATCAAAACCACACTGAAAAATGTGCATGAAGAATGTATACATTTGGAAAACAACACATAAATATCCTTTTATAAATGTGAGAGAATTGCACATGTTTCAATAATACCCACAATTAATATATGCATTGTTAGTGAGCTATCTTGGGTCCCTCACCAGGAAGAAGGTAAGATAGAAACCCAATAAATAAAATAAAATGAAAATAATAAAATAAAACAAATATATTTAAAAAATGCCCATAAAAATGCACAGAAATGCTTTTGTGGAGGGGAACAGGAAACAAGCATTGAAAACCAAGACACACAGAAGCTGGAACAAGCTTCAAGGTGGAAATTTGATGAAAGTTTAGAGATTTTTATATCACTAGTCATGACATGGAAAGTAATAGAAAGTCTGCATTCAGCCACCTGTGCTAATTCTGCAGTTGCTTTTCTTGGTTGTGTGGATGATGGGATGCCTAGGGCTGGATTATATCCATTTTAGGCATATGAACTGTGGATAGCATTAGGGTCACATGAGTTCCCGAAAGCTCCCAATTAATCACTGAGCTGATAAATCTGATTTAAGATATATAGATCATTTCTTAAATTCATAAATCCAAAGGAAAAATGTTCATAATCTCTGGATATGAGTATGCCCACTCAGTTTAAAGCACCCTTTTACATAACTCTCTCTATATCTTTTTCACTTTAGGCAAGAAGGAAAGAATAATTTTCTTTTCACCCCAAGTTTTGACCATTTCTTAAATCTCATGTTCATTGAGGAGAAAAAAAATTGGAGGCAGACTGGAAAAAGTAGGTAGAAGGCGGGGGGAAGTTTAACAATATTAACGAGGAGTTTGAGCACTCAGGCCTCCTACTTCAGGATATGAAAAACTGACATTCTATATAGAGAGTTCCCAACAATGAGCATTAGCATTAACGGTTAAATGAGTTAGGGTATTTCCATATAAAGTCGAAGGCTTTCATGGCCAGAATCCATAGGTTGTTGCGGGTTTTCTGGGTTTTGAGGTCATGTTCTATTAGTATTTTCTCCTGACGTTTTGCCTGCATCTGCGGCTGGCATCTTCATATCCTCTGAAGATGCCAGCCACAGATGCAGGCGAAACGTAAGGAGAAAATACTTACAGAACATGACCTCAAAACCTGGAAAACCCACAACAACCTAGGTATTTTCATACTACACTGTTATAGTGCTGTTACTCCACTTTCAACATCCTATTGAATACTGGGGTTTGCAATTTAGGGACGGGCATTTAGAATTCTCAGCCAGATTGCTCTTTGGCCTCAGTGAACTACAAACCCCAGAATCCCACAGGAAGTTGAAAGTGGAACAATAACACTATAACAATGTAGGGCAGAAATGCCCTTAGTAGTAGTCTTTCAGTTTAAAGTGCCATAACTGACAAATCAGTGGAGATGTCTTCTTATTGCATGTACTTTTTTGAGGTACAACATACTCTCTTAATTCTACAGTTTAATGTAGTAGTATTTGCATTTAGTATTAAGTATATAGTATTTACACTACCCACTAAATAAACGATCCCTAAGAAGGCTTGTCAGGACTCCTAAATGTCAGTAGTGTCATAAATGTAGGATGGTCTGTTGATTCTTTGGAACCTTGTGCTGGCCTGTCTAGGGAGAAATTAAAATTTATTCTATTGAGGATATTGGAGTTAACTGAGATCAGTCAATTTCCTACAATATAAGATGGGTACATTTTATTTTATATATATTTATCTGGTTTTTGGAAATTTTTGTCTCACCATATGTTTTCTGAATGTTAAGTGGGAACACAATTGATTCTACACACAGGAACACTCCTTAGAATATTTTTATACCATGTAATAGACTGATTTTTCTCATTGCAATCACAAGATACCTCATAGTGCCACTTTGTTCATGGGAATTCAGTATACTGACCTGTACCACAATTCTTGTACTAATTTGTGGTTAGGAATGCCTTTATTCTTCAGTTGTTTGAATTGTTGAATATCCATTCCATCCCTACTATGACAGCACAGAATTAGGCCATAGTTAGGGCAGTCTTAAATAATTTCCAACACCTCTAGGACTGAAATAAGCATAGTTTCAGCTGTTTGTCAGCCTTGTTGGCCTTTGAATATCTTGACTATTTAGGACTGTGCTCACAGACTGGAAGTAGATTAATCTGTCTCTCTGTAAAATGGATTCCATCAAGGCTTAAAAGGTTACAATAAATTTGTAGTTTTTATGATGTCACAGGATTATTTCATTTTTCTAAAAATACTTAAGCTCACTTTTAAAAGTTTTCCCTTCTGGTTTCAAATCTCTTCTCCTGGATCCCTATAGTCCTGAGGGAGAACAGGCTAAGCTGCTGGCTTATAGAAGAACATGAATTCTGCATTTTTTTTTTCCTGTTGTGGAAGCCTCTCCAATTTGTATGATGCTTGTAGGGGGAAGATAACATCTGGTAAGGCAAGACTACTCTGCTGGCACCATTCTCTGTCTCCCAAAAGGGATGTGAAACACTGTGGATTTTTACACCAACAAAAGTGTTAATATGTGCATTTCATGTTAAGGAGAATTAATTGAGGGAGATAAATTTTACCTAATGAGATGTGAAATTCTGCCTCCACCTCATAATCTGAAACATCAAGACCAGTATGCATGTGTAAGGAATGTGAAATAAATACAAAATGGACAAACATGTTTTTTATGTCCTCTTGATGAAGTTCTGAAAGGCAATCATGGTGTTAGAACAAAGTCTGTATGTTGAGATCTGCGCTTTGCCTGGATGCCCTTGCCCCTTGTATTTGGACCTTTATGATGCCTTCTGACCTTGTTTTGACAGTTGATCTACTGCTTGAACTCTGGGTTGCCTTCAGACCTTGTTCTTGGCTGACCTAAGATCTAGATGTTCCACCTGCATGGTATCCAAAGTATAACACATGGGATATTTCCTCCAGCATGAGCAAACTTAAAATTCAAACTAGTTCAGGCATTACTTCTGGATGGAAGTGAATGGAACTGCACATGAAAGTAAAATGTGTGTTGTAAACATTTTACATCTGAGTTTTCAGCTAACATATTCAAGTCTACCTATTAATGTTTTCTTACAGAGTAAAAATATAAAGAAACTAGTGTATATACCCAGCATTGTCCAGGATGTTATTTTCTCACGGATAATACTTGTTAGAAAGATGTGAGATTCTGTGCCTCTAATTCCCCAAACTGTCTTGTCCAGTACCTGTAACTTTTCCTCATATTCCTCAATCCAATCTGTATTCAGTTATTAACATACAGAGGTTGAGTTCTTGAGGGAATACAGTGTCCTCCTTCTTACTGCTAGATCTTGTCTCCATAGCAACCAGCCTATTCAAGGCAGCCACATTTGACTGAGGCCCAAGGGCCCTCTGGCTGAGAGTTCTCTCCCTAAACTGCAAACCCCAGGATTCCATAGCATCTTCTTAGGCAGCCAAACATATGAGGTCTTCACTTGACACAGACAAATAGACAAACTTTTATTTTTATATATTAGATAAAGAGGTAAAAATACAGATGCCTAACAACTGGCGTGAGGCATGCCTTCCTCAACTCCCAAAAGAATTATTAACATCTGATTGTGACATACGAAAATGACAACAGCCATCAACCTACTGACAACTTGAGAAGGCCTGCATCTTAGAGTAAAAAAAAGAGTAAATATTTGAGCAAAAGAAGTTAAGTGTGGCAGCAAAATTATAAACAATGGTGAGACAACGGATGAATAGTGTAATTGAATTAGTCTACTACTGAGATTAATCAGCTGTTCAAGATCTGATTGTTATATTTTTGGCTTCCACACTGTGAAATGTTCTGGCTATTATTTTAATGAGTAAGCACCACATCCTGTGATGGGTTTTCCATAATAATAAAAGATGTGGAACATTTCATCTGCATTTGCTTTTATGGTTCAGGAGCAACCAACATGACATAGAAATGAGACATGATCCATGGTTATTTAAGGTAGGATGTGTTTCATAATGTACCCTAATAAAATTACTATGACATAGAAGCAACTTAACAAGGATGAGGGTAATTGAGCTGTAATACACACAGTGCATGAAGCAAAAATGTGCTTTTAATCATCATTGATATTGTGGTTTTTTTTCAAGATTCTTGCTACTTATTTTTTCTCTTATTGAGGAGAAGAGAGAAAAACCTACAGCCTGAGAAAATTCTGTATTGGATTATTTTGTTGGTAGGTGAGTGTAGAAGAACCAGTGATGAATGGAAAGACATCTAGGTCCTTGTTCTCTCCTAGACTAAACATATACGGACATAAATCTTTGCTTATAGCGTCATATGGAAGAACAAAGAATTTCAAAAGTTTTCCAACCTTTGGGAGATATTTCAAAAGTTTTTTGCCAATTTTGTTGATTTTTCACATTCAGGATTGTTTCATGAAAAATATATATATATATATAGTATTTTGCACAAGGCTCTCTATGTTCTCTACAAAAGCTTGTACAGAACTGGACTTAAAATCTCATTAACTGCTGTAGATTCACATTTCCAGTTGTTAATGACCAAATGTGACTCCAGAATCTTATCTCTGCACACCTCAACTGAAACCTTTCAAGGTGTTGCAGATTGAGGCACTGAGGACTGACCTTTGCAACATTTTCCCAGTTGCAGAGTACACTGAGGCAAAAAGTTGTGGCAGGACCCTAAGCGATTTCTCCTGCTGTCTGTCCACTACATGCCCCACAGCCAACGAGTGCTGTAGATATCATTCCTCAATCTGTAGTGCCTTGGAAATACTTCAGTCAGGATGCTTTCAGGCTGCAAAGATAGATTGTATCTGATAATTAACATATATAATAACTTCTATTTACTGTTTAATGTGGAAATGAAGCTGCCATGGTTTCTTCTCTGGTACCATCATCCTTCTTCCCTCCTCCCAGCTGTACTGTCTACTTGGAAAGTTACTGTTAAGAATAATTAATATGTTGAATTGCTTTACTATACATACTATACATACCATATAAAGAGTGAAAAAAGAAAAAGAGAAAAGAAAAGAAGTGGCAGGAAAAAGGAAAAAGAAGAGAAAAAAATTACAGAAAAGAATATGGATTCGTAGTAGTATGTATAGTAAAGCTTTTTTATTTATGTTATGTTACTGGGGTGATATTTCTTTGTGTGTAAGGGGTTAAAATTATGTGTTGGTCTGTTTGATGTGAAATTCAATAAAAATATATTTACAATATGTTGAATTGCTGAAGCCATTCACAATTGAGCTGTGGCATTCTGAAGCCCCAGGTCTCAGAGCATTATCCTACCATAGTTCAGTTATGAAAATATTAAGCATGTTAGTTTGTTAATTTTCTTCAAAACTACTTTCCAAGCTCCTCACCTGGGCTACACATCCATATAGCATACAGGAGAGGTGACACAGATAGAAAAAAAAGAGACCTGATTTAAAAATTACAACGATTAAATCACAAATGTCAGGAAAAGGTCAGTTAAGCTGATTTTTTTCAATCTATAGACTATTTTATGATAAATCAACACCAATCCAGTCAACCAAAAGCTATAATTATTTTCTTGGTTTTATCCCGAGTAGATGCATCTGATCCTATCCAAGAACTTAGGAATCCATGAAGTATAGTTGGATAATGTGGCATATTCTCAGCAGTGTCACTTTATTGTGACCTATGGTGACTTCGTTTGGATGTTTTGTCAGCTTGTTGGAATTGCTCCCACAGCTGTCGTTCATAATTGGAACCACAGCTATTTTCATTTCCCATAAGTCATGAATTTACATTTCTTTGTCTTGATATTTCATGATTTTTTCCCCTTCTCTTTGTCTTTGATTTTGTTATTCTCTGGGATACAATCCAGTCTACTGCTATCATAGTTGTTGACTAGAATTTACCAAGTAGATTTTGAATGTATAACCTAGACTTGGTTGGCAAATGGTTTGTATTCACAATCCCTCCATATTCAACAATGTAGTGTATATGTAGGGACTGTGAATCCACTTCAATTCCCACTCACAGGGCAACAACCACTACAGTATATGGTGGAAGGGATCTGCTCCTCTGTTGATTGGGAAGCAGCTGGCTGATTGTCTCACCTCCCCCATTTGTGAAAGCACAAAGGATCTGGTGCAAAGAGGAATTGTGACAAGGACCTTGGTTCTGCCTGTTGCAGCGGAGATCAGTCATGGAAGGGGAAGGAAATGTCATTCAGCTGCTTCCTAATCGACAGAAAAATTGATCCCATCAAATACAATGCCTACTGCCTAGTAAGTGAGCCTGAGAGGGTTGGGCCTGGAGACTCTATATAGCTAGGTAACTATGGTGGTTATAAAGCTTTGTAACTGATAGAGAATCATCATCATCATCATCATCTAAATTATGGCCCATCTTTTCCCCAACTTTAGAACCCATGGTGACTTACAAAATGTAAAATAAATACAAAAATTAAAAACAGTTACTAATAGAGAGATAAATACATGTTCAAAATCTATTAGTAAAATACAATTAAACAATACATAGAGTTAAAACCCTTTAAATCAAATTTGCAGAACAATACACTATAAAACAGGATGGAATTAAATCCCCTCATAATTAATTCCAAAAAGAAAAAAAAATCCGCTTGCCAATGTCATGACAACAAGCATACAGCCATCCTAGCTTCTCTAGGGAGAATTTCCAAAGCATGGGAGCAGCCACCAAAAAGGCCCTCTCCTTTGCTCCCATCAAAAAGACCTAAGAAGATGGTGGGAGTCAGAGAAATGCATACA
Organism: Iguana delicatissima; assembly: GCA_948472985.1. Classification (NCBI taxonomy): domain Eukaryota; kingdom Metazoa; phylum Chordata; class Lepidosauria; order Squamata; family Iguanidae; genus Iguana; species Iguana delicatissima. The sequence goes on along the minus strand of CAOKZL010001719.1, from coordinate 226,215 downwards.
GCCATCTTTCTGCATTTATTAGGGTTAGGGCCTCGAGACCCCCACAAAAGTCTCAAGAACACTAATTTAAAAATGCAGTGGGGGAAGGGGGTGAGGCATGGTCAGGATAATGGACATGGGGCCACTGAGTTGAAGGTTCCTCTGGAAAAGAAGACACCTGACATGAGGGGTTCAGGGACTGGAGAATAATCAAACCCATGAAAGCTAAACCCACAAATATCGAGGACCAACTGTACAATAAAGATATTATAAAGAAGCAAACAATTGTTTAACAAATGGGACAGCTTAATATGATCACTAACTATTTAACAAAAGACATATATGCTTTTAAATAGCAATCCTTTCCAGGTAAAAAAGGGAGATACAAATAAAGACACAAATAAAGATGATGATGATGATGATGATCATGACCATGATCACGATGGCAGAAAGTTTGTATCAACAAAGGCTGTGACTGGTGAAGATTGAGAGGCTTTTGGTATTGCTTAAAAGGACAAAGGCTTCTTTTCAGAAAAGACATAGACCTTTATTTTGACCTTGATCTTGGACAGGAGTGGGAAACTTCATGGAGCAAGGGGCTTTTTATTGGCCAGTGAAGGAAATGACACTCATTAAAATGTGCCTGGTTTATTTACAGCATTTGCTTGCTGCCTTCTGCTGTTTCAGTGATTTATGCCTAGCTGCCTTTCCCTTATATATCGCTGTATACTTCTTTTGATAAACTTTTATATATTACAATTTATGCATCAAGGCGACATGATACACCAGGGGTGCTACTCCTTACAGTAAGTGAGCTGGAGAAACAGAAGACTGAAAAAGAACCAGCCTATAGGTGGCTTGAAAATGGCAAATAATTGAGAAAGAGTATCTGCATTGAGAATCATGATAATATAATCAAAATCCACACAATTTCTTCAGAGCAGATATTTAATTGAATGAAACTGAAGAAATAGTTATTAGGAATAAATATTCAACATCCATTAGTACAGATTAGTTACACTGTGTTGCTGTTTAACCATTATGTTCACTTCAAAATTAAGCTGATAAGTAGGACTCAAATAAAATTGAAGGCCTATATATTTTCCCTCAAATACTCCAGTAACTACTTTGAGCTTAATGTTGTTTAATGAAACACAATACCAAGTATGCCATGTCTCTTAGCTCCCCAGAAGAGGGATGTAATGCTTCACTACCTTCACTCAAAGGTAGCAATGAGTAACTTCAGCAATTTCCTTCCTACTGCAAGAATGTCTTTGAAGACCACTCAGTTTTTGAAGGCTATTTGCAGTTTGGGGCTTGTCCTGCACAACATTCGTATGTGGTAGTTTTGTTCAGAAAACAGCATTTTCTTCATTGAATACAATATTTCAAAACAGAGTTGTTCATTCTTGTACAGAAATGCTGCTATCTGAAGAAAATATGCTGTTTTCTATGCAAATCAGCCATGTGTGAACTTCATATAGAACAAACCCATACAGCTTTCTTCAGAGCAGAAGATAACATTTTCTGTGTGTGAATTAATATTTCTGCATTGAAATATTATTTTGCATGCAGAAAATGCTGCTTCCTATGCAGAAAATGTTGTTTCCTGTGCAAAACAACTATGAGCATTTTTTTTAATTTAAAGTAAGTCCCAGACTGTGAAGATTCTCATCCGTTCAGGTTTCTTCTCATCAGGATTTCTCAGCACTTTTTTTTTTTTTTACTATTCTTAAAATATTTTTTAATTTTATCCCCATTTCTATCACACAATAATAATGTAGAGTATTCTTCTTTGACCTTCAAACCATCATGTTATATCCTACAATATATTTCCAAAATACAGAGACAAAATTAGAATATCACCTATATCATAAGTAGGAATTGAAGTCTGACTACTATCCTACTTCCACTAGCAGAGAGCTGCTGTCTTCCTTGACAGCTTGTAGAGGTTGAACAGCAGATGCAGCAACAAGCTACTAAAACATAACAAGCAGCTTGAGATTGAGGGTACTTCTGCTTTTGTTTTTATGTCCTGCTGAGAAATGCAAATACTACAGCTTATAGCTTGTCATTTTGGTGCCTTAAAATGATACTCATCCTTCAAATGCCACAAAGTTCAATACGGTTCCATTTTTTTTTTAAATTTGCACCATCACTTTCTCATTCTGCAGTTACACTAAAGACAAAACCTTATTGATTTCAAGTTAAAGAGTACCTTTAGGTTAGATATGAGAAATCTCTGATCCATGGACCTTCATATGTGGCCTACCAGCTTCCCCTGTTACCTTTATCTCCCGACAGGAATTGGAAGTAAGGGTTTTCCTCACCCTCACCCATTGCAATACGCCTTTTAAAAAGGCTCTACTTCTGACATTATACCACAAAGTCTAATTTTAGTGTGTGTTTCTCACCTCTGCTTCACATGTTGCAGTGATTTCATTAATAACCAATTGTTACTTACCATGTAGACTCAAGAGTATAGAGTAAATTACAAGTCTAAATACATTTTCCCATTCAATTCACATCGTTCAACTAAATTTAGCAAATGAGCCTAAACTTTTATTTCTTCAAAAGTGCCACAAGTTGTCCTACCATAAGAGGTAGTGTCACACAAGTGCTACTAGAGCCTCCTGGCCCTGTGGCCTGCTGTAACATTGCCTGCCCAAATTAAGTGGCTTACTTTCTGGAGAGCCATGTAAGCCATGGAGGTGGTCAACCCAGTTCTCCAAGATGCTGTCAAGACTGAAATGTGTTGCTCTGTGTTGCTTACTCTCTCAAAAGAAGTTTCTGTGGAAACAGTGACAATGGTGACTACCTATACACTGGTGATATTTGTCTCTTCCTTCTATCATGGTTAACCATGATGAAGATGGCCACAGAGTGAACCATCTGGGTTGCACAGCATGTGGTCTCCATGGCAACCACTCCCAATAATACTTCATTCTAAAGAAGGAACCCTCAGAGCACAGCAGTTGGTCCACAGCATCTCTCCAGAAGATCTAACTGTTTCTTCTTCCAGGAGATTCAATCAGAGTAAGAGATTAGGCAGCCAGTGATTCCGCATTACTGGAGACAGTAGATTCTGCTGGGTTCTCCTAGCACCTGCCACAGCAGTCAGGCACTATCCTCTGCCCTCACTTTAGGGTTGCAATTCACCATTTTTTTTTCTTGAAGCAGTGAGTAATTTTAGCAGTTTTCTTCCCACTATAGGAAAGTTTTTGAAAACCACAGAGTTTTCAAATACCATTCACAATTTGGGATTTAATTAAAATTCAAATTAAGTAAAATTCACATGCGGTTGTTTTGTAAAGAGAACAATATTTTGCATGCAGGAAGCAGTCATTTCTGTGCAGAAAATAATAATTCTGTGCACAAATATCACTTTCTATGTGGAAAAGGCTGTTTCCTGTGTGGAAAATATTGTTTTCTGCACAAAACAATCACATGCCAATTTTGTGACAAATTGTGAAGACTCTTGTCAGATTCTTCTTAAGAGGGTTGGTCAGCACTCATGAAACATGATTCAGCCATTTTTTAAACATTTTGAAATGTGCTTTCCATCCCTGCCTTATACAAGGCAAAAGATCCACTATGTCTCATGGAAAACCCAGTTCATTTTGACAATGATTGCATCCCTTCATTAAGCTCTTCTGTATTGCCAGTGTTATTTTGGTGCCACTGAGACCAATCATTTTCTATTTATCTAGCTGCAAGCTCAGTTCTGCATAGATCTCTAGATTAACCAGATCATATATACATTATTTTTGCAGAATAAGTCTTATATCCCTCTTTTAACTGATTCCTATTTGATTAAAAGGCAAAGAATGAAAATGCTTGAAGACTTGTCATGAAGATTGGAATGAAAACTGAATAAAACTGGAAGAATCCACTTTGGTCTCTGACGTAAGCCCCTAAATTTGTTCTTATGGTTCCTTTTATCACTTAATTTTTGTGCATAGCAGCGTGTGTAAAATGTAAAAATGGTGAATCAATGGTGAAAAATGATGAATCAAAAATATGTCAGGAACAACAGAGTTAGCAGAGGACAGCACATTGGGGGGACAGCTCCCTACCATTTTGGTTTTAAAATAACTTCATACAAACATTAGATATAATTACCAAAATATTAGCCTTTTAACTCAGTATGGGAAACACATACACTATGTCAGTACAGAATGTTTACTGAGCATTTTTACATTTAAACGCAACATATTTTGTAAAGGAACATATTACAAACAAATGACTCTCACCATAGTAAGAAGCCAAAATATCAATGTGCACCATTGTCCACATTGTCATACGCTAACATTAGCCCGAGTCAAGAAAGAAAACTCAGCTGATATTTGCTGTTGCTTGCTGCTTCTTAATTGGGAATGGGAAGAGTTGCTCAGCCAGGGCTCATTACTAGTATGACTGTAAAGCAGTAAATATGATGTGTTAGGAGAACAAATTATGTGTTGGAAAGGAAATCAGAGGAAAAGATTTCTGCATAAATAGAAGGAGATGGTCACTGTCAAAAAGGTAGCTCATTATTAGTTGTTGTTTGGTTGTTTAGTTTCTATGTAATTTCTTGGTTGATAGCAGGAATATCCTTCTTCACTATATTTCTCATTGAAGGAAACAAAAAGTAATTTTAATAATTTTCTTCCCCCTGAGAGCAAGTTTTTGAAATCAGTGTTGTTTTCAAAGCCTGCTCACAATTCAAGATTATTCTGTGCAAAATTTGCCATGTGGTTTTTTTGCTGCCACAAATAATTTTTATTTGTTTATTTAGAAAACTTTAGTCTCCGGTCAAAAAGTCTTCCAGAGTGCCTTACAAATTGTTAATTTGATAATTCCCTCCCCACAGGCTTATGAGACAACATTTTCTGTGCAGAAAATAATATATCTGCACAGAAGCGTTATATCTTGCACAAAAAATAGTTTTCTGTGCAAAACAACCACTTGCAAATTTTGCAGAAAATGAGGGTCTTATCATACTACACTGTTATAGTGCTATTATTCCACTTTAACTGGCATGGCAATATCACATGCAATCATGGTATTTACAGTTTAAGGAGAGGCACTTAGAATTCTTACCTGAGAGCTCCAGTGCCTCAGCAAACTACGAATGCCAGAATTCCACAGGGTGCAGCCAAGGCAGTTAAAGTGGATTAATAGCGCTATAACAGTGTAGTGTGATAGGGACCTAATTTCCAAAGTATGAAGATTCTTTTTGGTCCAGGATTCTCCTCCTCAGCACTTCTCAACATTTGAAGAACATTTTTTTCAACTATTTTGTGAATATTTTCAAATATTCTTTCCATCCTTAGTACATAGACATGTATCCTTATATCCAGTGGTGTCTGGGTGACTTTCCTGTCAGTAGGGGGCTGAATTTACTCCAGGGTTTAGTCTGAATATTGAAAGAGCTGCTCAACTTGTTGAGCCTGAATTCAAAATAGGTGTACCATATTAGACAACTCATTCAAAGTTTGGACTGAATCTCAGAGTGAATTCAAAACTACACTGACATTAGCCACCACCGATTGTAAACATGGGGAACAATCTAACTGTTCCTTGCTGAAGAAAACCCCATGGGGTCACCATAAGTCAACAGGTAACTTGAAGGCACATACACACAAATGTTTAATGTCCTCAATTAATTAAATAACTCTAGAAAATGAGTATCATTTTAAAAAAAAAAGTATCCATAAGCATTCATTTATTTAGACCTTTTAATATAGATATGGAATGAAGGTGATGGGAATCATTCTGATTTTGTAGTTGTTTATTTTACTATTTTCAGAGTATAATTTATTACAATTTTTGAAATGCATTTGCTTGGTTGGTTTTTCCTGTTCATTTCAATGGACTACCCAACCTGCTTTTTCTTGGCCTTGATGTTTTCCACCAAAATATCATTAAATAAAAATACATCATGTTATTCTGTGCACAGCTTGAAAAGTTACTTTTTAGAAAACTTAGCATAATGGCATGCCGAGAAGCTACTCACCACTGAGAAGTGGTAGAACGAAGCTCTGGGGTGCAGTGCATCTTCGTACCACTGTGCGGTTTTGGATGGCTTTCGTATGACATTACATTAATCCTTCTGAAAAGCAGTTTTCCAAAATCTACCTCTATGGGGAACCAACATTGAAAAAAAATCATGAAGAGAGGATAAAAGGTACCATTTTATAAAAACTTTCAAAAGTTACTTCAGTACAACCTTACTTCTGTTGAAATATAGATTTCTATTCAATATCTTTGCTGTTTTCCTTTCATCCCTCATCATGACCTTCCCTTGAACAGCTCTTAAACTTCAGGCTTATATCTTTGGTGCAAAGCAGTTAAGAATGAATGAATGATTGAAAGGAAGAAACAAGTGGTCTCTTCAAAGAAAAGAAAGAAAGAAAAATGGAGCCGATTCATTTTAGTTCTAAATGAAAACACATCTGTACTATTATCATGGCTCTGAAAAAAAGAAAAGAAGAAAAAAGGAGGGAAGAGCAGTTGGCTCTACTACATGAGTATGTATTTGCACTACACAGCGATATCAGTTTGATAGCACCTTGACTGTCATTGCTGTATGGTACAGAAACCTTGAATTGATAGCTTGAGGTATTCAGAATTCTTTGAGGTAATTGGAACTCTTTGTTAGAAACACTAATGTAGGAGCAGTCCAGGTCTCCAGTAGATAATTGGAAGTATGTCATCAAACTACAAATATCTGAATTCCATGGGATGAAGCCATGGCAGTGAAAGTTGCACCAAATTGATACAATTGCATAATGCAAATATATCACGAGAACGTTGCATGACTGAAAGATGAAGAAGTGACATTTCATGGGCAGCCTGCTCCAGTCCAGTCTCTGCATGTTAATCACATCTTTTGCACAATCTACATGTAGGGTATGTGTGTATTCAATGTATGGAAATGATCAGGTGGAAGAGGACAGTGTTCCCAGATGCACAGGTGGAGAAGCACAACCTGTCCTATTTTATGTTAATGCTAATGCTAGATGGAGGCCTGCCAATATAGTTCCAGTATCCTATAGCTATCTAGATTATGGTAAACCATGGAGAAAGCTAAAGGACAAGACAAACAGAATTAAGAAAGAAGCCAAATTTATGGGTTTGCATTTATAGTTCACCTCTTATCCAATCAGTTAGAGACAGAACATCTGTCCTCAGGAATATAACTATGCAGTCGGCTTTGAAGTATTGTCCCCCAGCAAGGACACTCCCCAATGAAATTTTCTGTTAGTCCCCAAATTTCTAGCATTGAAAAGAATGAGACATCAAAAATCACCCACATCTACAACTCATTTTTATTTCATTCATGTTTTGTTGGTAACTTTGCCTATCCCATTTCTTTGAATGTTTAAACCATATTTCAACTGAAGTTTTAAGTTAAATTAGTGTTAGAGATTTGGGAACTAAAGGAAAATGCATGTTGGAGGGAGCAGAATTCATATTTGTGGAACTCATTCTGGCATCCTGAAGCTACACCTCTCCCTGTTGTCCCCATCCTTTATCCTTATAAACACACTGCAAGGTAGGTCAGACTGTAAGAGATCACCTTGTAGGTCTGTGGTTTAATGGGGACTTGATCTTGCAACTCACAAGCCCACTTCACCAGTCAGTGAAAAGACAAAGTGCTTCTAAAAAGCAAACAGCATACAACTGAGTTATTGATGTTCTTCACAAAGGGTTTCTATTTGTTTCACAGTCTATGTGAGAGAAAGTTATGTAGAAAATGACTAAGCAATGAACCATCATTAAGAAGACCAGGTTAATGACCCAGATCTGAAGCTGGTGGGATCCAAGCTTGTAGAACTGCTAGTAGGTGAAAAGTCAATCTATTTGTATGTGATCTTACAGATTTCAAAGCAAGAACTTAATTGTTGATTGACTTTACATCAAGATATTTCAAACTATCTTGTAAAAGTGTTGCCATGACAAAAGTGTACCTCTTATTAACAATATGCTTATTGTATCTCAAGTCTCAGATGAAAAACCAATAGAGAAACAATGATGTTGCAATGAGAGGTCATGTTCCATGGAGAATGCTGGTGTCTTTAAAATCATTTTGATAGGGTACAGTCACTGTGACTCTAGGTCTGTATCTTCACTACTATATCCCTGTCATCAGTTACAGCAGATGTAGCAGGCCAGCTATGGCCTTCTAAATATTTCGGACCAAATCTCCCATTGTCCCTCACCATGACTATGCTGGCTACGGTTGCTAGGAGTTTGTAGTGCAGCAACACCACCTAGCATCTAAGGCAAATGCAGGTGGATCAAGGTTGACTATAAAAGAATTTCTGAAGTTCATATTGTGATGATACCTTTATTAGGCTAAACCAAAAAAAGCATAAAATTTTCTTTGCAAGTTTTCAAAGCCATGTTTCTTTATCAGGAAAAGATGGTCAAAAAAAAAAAAAAAAAGCAGGCAGGATAATACAACTCATTCTCAAGTGGCTCTAGTAGCAGCCTTTGCCCTTCTAGAAGGAAAGTAATAGGAAGCAGTAGTGACAAAGCAAAGTGAGCAACTATTTACCAGTGATGTATTTATGGCTCTTTTCACACTTTACCTGGTGCTGCTGGTGTCACGTGAGGATTGTGGGAAAAGCCTTGTCCGGGAGGCACTCGCACCCCCTCCGCTTCCCCTCTGCACCAGCTTCATGCTGGCCGGAAGGAAGCATGAGAGCTCCACCCCTTCCTTCTGTAGTGCAGCCGGGTACCTTCCCAGGCTGCGCTGGGGGAGGAAGTGTGATGGCCGCACGTCTGGAGCCTCCGCACACAAGGTAAGTGTGTGTGGGGCATGGGAGGGACGCACGATCATGCATGATTTTTGGCAATGAGCCGAAAATGATATAATGTGCGATCGCCCCCTAATGGCCTTGGGAGTGTCACGCAATTGCAAGGACATCGTGTGGAATGGTCCTCACAATCGTGCGATCCTCCTGAGGCCATTTTGTAACAGGACTAGCGTGCAAAAAGGGCCTATGTCTTTTTACTCCAAGTCTCAAATCAAGCCTCAAGTCTCTACCTTCAAGTTTCAAGTTGCATCTCAAGTTCTTGCAAGATACTTTCAAGTCAAGTCTCAAGTCAAGTCCTAATTCTGGGAGCCAAATTTATATGCCAATCTATATTCCAGGATTTCTGGACAGAGTCCAATAAAATCATTTTTAACAATTCAAGTAGAGTCAGCCCCCCACATTTGCAATTTTGCCATCTGCAGCTTCAAAAGTAAGGAATAGGATCCTTCTTACTCCCCCTTCCAGAAGCTGGAGGCTTTTCTGTCAAAGGGTATGGTGGAGTATGCAGCTTTGGAAGTGGGGAATAGAATCCTTCTTAACTTCCCATTTGTGAAGCTGAAGGCTTTTTTGTGTGTGTGTGGGAGGTGGGGAATAGGATCTTTCTTATTTCTTACTCCTCATTCCTAAGTTCTAAAAGCTTTAGAAGGAAGGATCCTTCCTCCTCAAGCCTGTTGCTTAACACATTTGCTATTGCCCTTTAAAAAACACACCCTGTGCTTTGGGGAAGAGTTGTGTCTTCTGCTCTTAGGAAAAATTGTAGAAAGCTCCTCTGATATGCAACAGGGACAGGTTGCTGAGCAGCCCTCAATCCTACCGCAAGCCCATTGCCTAACGTATTTGCTGTTCCCCTTTGAGAAGTATATCCCAATTTGGGCTTGAGATGGATTGTCCCATGACCATAAGGCAAAAAGAGATGGAAATGTTGTTCAAAGTCATAAGATTTCTGGGTGAATGTCTTGTGTTACTGAACCAAGGGCAGCACGTTGTTCACTAAAAAATATACAAGTCGCAAGTCGAGTCAATGCATTGCCAAGTCAAGACTGAGACCCTTTCTAGAGCTTACCTTTTAATGCTGCTGGAGTGTGGGCCTCGCATTAGAAGTCTGGGCAGGAAGGCTCTTGCAAGCCTCCTGCTTCCCTGTTGCTTGGGCTCTGCAGCTCCTTCCTGCTCGCGCGAGAGCCCCACCCGCACTGTGCCCCGCCCCTTCCTTCCACAGTGCAGCCTGGGAGTTGGAGGCTGCACTGAGAAGAGGACGCGCGACTGGCCCAGCTCCAGAGGCTCTGCACCGCAGGTAAGTGCGGCCCAGCCCCGTGAGCCTTGCACAAGCATGGGTTATTTTTGGCTAAAAGCAAAAATAAGAAAATGCATATTCGCTGTGTACACAGGCCTTGAGTGTAGCAGAAATGGAAGTGCATCATGCAGACCACTCCTCACATTTATGCGACGCTCAAGGGGCTCTTTTGGCTTGCAAACTGCCATGCGAAAAGGGCCTAAGTCAAGTCACTGAAGTGACTTAAGTCTAATTGGAGTTCAAGTCAAGTGACTTGAGTCTACATTGCTGCTATTTAGCTCAGTTCTGTCTCAACTACTTCCTCTTTGCTAATTCATCCATGCTAACCACCCACCCTTTTGATTAGGGTTGGGTAGGAATTTTGTCTTCGCCTTGGCTTTCATGGGGCTTGAGTGTGCTACCCATTCTGCACTGATTCATCTTGTCATGATGGGATGATTGAGTAGAGTAATACCACTTTATATAGTAATTTGGATCAATTGGCCAAATAATATGAGTGAGTTAGGATAGAGTGGGCATCCACAGACAACACTTTGGTGAAGCAGAAATTACTCTTCAGGATTCAAGCTTGTGCTTCATTCATCTGCATCTTGCCGTTAGGATATTGGGAAGAGGCAGGAAGTGAAGATCTTCCTCAAACATATCACTGGCTGTGTGGTAAGCTGGAAGCTTGGCTTAAACATGAGGCTGGGTTGCCTTCCTCTGGATGTGTGTGTGCACATGTATGTATGTGTATACACACACACACACACACACACACACACACACACATAATGGATATCCTACCTTTCACTCAACACAAGATCCAAGGCAACCTACAATATTTTAAAAGCACAATACAATTAAAAAGACTGTTAATACAAAAATTAAAACATAACTAAACTAAAATTCTATTTTAAAAGGACAAGTTAAAAACAGAAACAGCATTAAAAACAAGTTAAAACAGCATTAAAAGATGCTTAAAACATGTTAAAATAAAAACAATGCATCCCCCATAAAAAGCTTTATCTGCCACACAGTAAAAACCAAATGCTTCCTTAAATAATAAAGGACTGTACCTGCTAGAAGAAAGACAGCAGGAAGAGGGCCAACTGGGCCTCCCAGGAGAGAGAGTTCCATAACTTGGGAGCAGCCACTGAGAAGGCTCTCTCTTGTGTCCTCACCAGAAATGACACAGAAGGAGGAGGTAAATTGTACCTTTGCCTCCAGATGAGTCCACACGATTAGTTGCCCCAATGCAACATCTTTTGTTAAATAAGCTTAATAAAGTGGCTTTTAGTTATACCTACACACTGCTGTTCATCTCTTTCTTCTAAGTAGGAGGACAAGCTGGGGAGCAAGGAGAGAATAGTGACAATATTAAAATGATGCAGTATGCATGTTGTGCTGAGATGTAACTAAGCAAGGGCCTACATACTGTTAAAGTAGTCATCTTCCAGCCACACCCCAATGGTTCTGAGCTTTCTGAGAACAAGTAGGAGAACAATAAAATTTTGTTCTTCATTTGAAAAAGCAAAGAATAAAAACTTTCAGAACTTATGCCTGTCTCAGTCTGATATCTTTCAAAATTTCACAGATGAAAAATGGAACATGTGTGGTCAAGCAAGACCAGGGTATGGTCAAAACACCAAAAGTATTAATGAAGAACAGGCAAGCAAAAGAGTTTGCTTAAGCAGTTTGCTTCTATCTGAGCCTACAGGGAAAGGCAAAGTTTGTTCCTCTTCTCTCCTCTTCCCACTGCTCAGTTCCTTTCAGTTACTATATTTTCAACTCAGGCTATTTGTTCACTAGAGGCCATTAGTGCGTTATACTATTATAATGGCGGTATCACCACTCACACAATGCCATCAAGTTAGGGATGCTCTTTTTTGCACCCTTCCCCCTTAAATAGACAGGTAGCAATATTGTCACTGGTGTTCCTTCCACATTAAAGCATCTGTGGCCACTTCCATTCCCTGCTTTCACCTTGTCCCACCACCCTGATTGGATGGTGATTTTTTTTAAAAAAACTGTACTAACACAGCAATGTTGTAACAGCGTGACATGCCAGTACACTATTGTACTTTTGTCCTATACTGTTTAAAAATGTATTTTTTAAAAAAATAGAAAAGAGACATTTAAAATAAACAGGCAGAGGTGATAGGATGTTACCATATCATGGGAGTCTCTGAGGGAGGACGATCAGGGCACACCCACAGCCCATCCACTGCTGGATCCAAAGTAACAGGAAGCTGTATCAACCAGTATAATGGTACTGCACTATAATGGCTGATGGGATTGAAGTGCTATAGGAGGCTCTTAACAGATGTTTTCTGGAAATAAAATATGGCAATTTGGTGATGCTCAGGGATGGGACAGCAGCTGGATAGTGATGACATCATGTAGAAGCACGGCTCCTGGACTAGTAACAACTCACTGCTCTAGGGTTATAGTGATGTAGTAGGGAAATGGCCCCAGTTTGAAGCAATTGATGTAAGCTGAGGACAAAGGGAGAGAGTGGTAAGAGAAGAAAAGTAGTGGAACATTTTTAAAAGCAGCTGAAAAACCTGAGGCAGCAGAGGATTAACTGGGAAAAGCTATACCATATGCAGTCCAAAATAGATCCCGTTGTAGGAGAGTTTCAGGCCAGAGTTGCCTGCCACTGCTTTAGAGATTTCACTAAAAATGAAAGTTTTATTTGTGGTTATTAGAATGAGGATTCTAACAAGTTCTAAAGCTTACTTGCATGTTTTCATTGCTGCTAAGCAATAAGCTCACTTTTTGCAGACAGAACAAAATGTAAACATTAAATCGTTGTGTCTTTTATTCTCTTTCCTCTCTCAAATCAGTAAACAAAAATAAGAACCTATGACTTTAAACCAAACTTCAGCCCGGATTGTTTTTAAAAAAGAGAAAATACTAAGCTTGTTTGTCCTTTGGCTTTAACAAGGGCAACTACACATGTAATTCTCTGATAATTTGATATTTAAACATGTACAGAAGGAACCAATCACACAAGGCTTCTTAAGCCTCAAGGGAAAATTCTCTGTGGAGAAAATGAATCAAATAAAAGGCCTGGAAAACAGATGAATTTCTGAATTCAGATACACACAGAGAGAAAGCTGGAGGCTTGGGGGTGACACATTATCAAGACTCTATGAGCTGCTGCTTTCTGTTTTCAAACCAGGGCTTTTCGTTAACAAACAGGACACGTCAGGGGCTTTATGAAAACATTTTCTTCTATTTGTAGCAGGGAGAAGTCAAGTTATCATGGATTCCCCTCCAGTGAATGAACCAAGTCATTAAAGTGGCATTTGCATTGAAAGGCTTTTCACTGGGCTTTTTGTCAGGCCTTTCAAATGGAATGGCATGACATGAATGGGGCCAGCTTACAAGTGATGCCTTGTTGAATATATGTGGGAGCAAACAGCCCCTATTGTGAGCGCAGGTGGGAAAGAAAAATGAATGGACAATGAGGGTTGCTGAGAAGGACAATCTCATTATTGATGGACTCTCTGTGTAGCTTTAATGAGGTTCAGGATGACAGCAAGACCCAAGAAAAGATGAATTTTCCTTCCATTTTCTAACACAAAATCCATAGCAGGGGAGCTACTTGAAGAACTAAAAATGTATTGTCATTGCTGGAATATGATACTCTAGACTTTCCTGTTAGTACATAGAATGATGTTAGAGAAGGGCTAATCCATTTTGGAGCAATGGCCTCCACTCTGATCAATGCAAATGTTCCAAAAAAGTGTCTGAAGACAAAATAAGGGTTCTGTTGGTGAACTGCAGTCACAGAGTGCATCCACACTTCACTGTGATATCTGTTTGACAGCACTTTAATTGCCATGGCTGCAACGTACACAATCCTGGGATTTATAATCTGGTAAATACACAGAATACTCTGCTAGAAAGAGATATATTCCATCCCCTTAAAATACGATATGAGAGCTCTGCAACAAAACAACACAAAATTAAGTAACTCACCAAACTACAAATCCCAGGATTTTATAAGATATAGCTATGACTGTTAAAATGGAATGAAACAGCTATAACTGTATAGTGCAGATATTCTTAACATCTTGGAATTCATACTTTGATGAGGTACTTAGTTTTTTTCTGCTGTAGTTCAAAGGAGTAGATACATCCCTCTGAGAGTTGTAAGTATTTCCCCAAGCTATAAATTCCATAGGTTTCCATAGGATCAGTGAAACAATAGTTAAAATGATATCAAACTGCTCTAACAGTATAATGCAGAGTGCACACCATTGATAGGCGAGATCTTCAGTTTATTTTTTGGTTAGTATTTATCAAAATCAGCAAAATGCAAATATGGGAGAAAACAAAATGGATAGAGTTCCCTGTCTCATAAGAATGGGCAAGAATTTTGCTTCAGTGTATATTTTTCATTAGAATTCATTAAAATTTACAAAATCTGAATTTAGAATATAGACTTGCCCATCAAATAAGATTCTGTTTTATATTAACAGGGAAGGTGACAAGAGCACAATTCTTACAATGGGGCACCAATCTATAAACATCAGGTACCCCACTTCCATAACCACAACTTTCCTCATCCGATGAGATTACAGAAACATCAAACATGAAGAATTCCCTTCCTGGATTAGATGATGATCCATGCAGTCAGCATTTTCCTTCTAGTAACTGTACATTGGAGTACTCACAAGCAGGCCAAAAGGACAAATTGTTACCTTCTGCTGTTTTATCCACAGGATCTGAGATTCAGAAATGGGTGAAAATTTCATTTCAGTTCATGCTTCAAACAGATGTTCACAAAAAAAATTCAAATTTCATCATGTTGAGTGGATAGAAATTGAGGTGGTTTTTTTTAAGGAATGTGAAACAACCAAAGCTGACAGATTTAATAATTTAAGCCCAGGGGTTTTGAGTGTTCAACTGTTAAAACATCCAAATCTGATCTCTGAAATCACATTGTTCTTCCCAAGCCTGATGCTGTAGAATAAGATTTGATTTCTCTTTATTAATTTTGGCGGACCATCAAAGATCATCACCATAATCATCTCCTCAATGGTCTTTTAGAAGTTATGGCTTCTCATACTGTAATATTTTTTTTCTTTTTAACAGTGGTAGCAAGAGGCACACTTCCTCACTGATCTTCTGTGTTATTTTCTCTGAAATCTCCACTGCAAACATCTTGCTTCCCTATCCTCCAGGTTTTGTCTGTCCTGCTGCTTTTGACCTTTTGACTGAATGCTCTGATTTGTTCACTAGGTGGTACCTTCAGCAGATGGTTTTGTAACCATTTGTTGGCATTTGTTACCTGCTGTCTCCTATGCTTCAACCCAACAAAGCACTTTTACGATGTAGTTTTAAAACATGAAATTGCCCCCTTATTTAAGTCATTGTGAAAGGACATGCAGCAGTTACTTATTTCAGAGGGGAAAATGCAGTCTCTTGTTAGATAACAGCCTGGTAAAGAAGAGACCAGGTTAGGTCATGGAGTTTACTCTCTGACTGTGTGAAGCGCTACTGGTATCTGGAAGCCTATGAACTTTGAAAATCTGCATAAAGTATTTTATGCCTCTTGGTTTGCCTAATAAAAGTATTACTGCAATTTGGGAAGTTTGCTGTTGTTGTAGTTGTTGTTGTTGTTGCTGTTGTTCTTGTTTTGGGGGATTTTGTTATATATTACTGCATGGCAAACATGACTATCTCTGGATACATATTTTATGCAAGAAAACAGTGGATCACAGTAATTAAGGTATTATTTGCCTCTGTGCTCAATAAACCAGCTTGAGTATGGGGAAGAGAAGAGAAAGCGGCACTTTGTACTTATCCATGATATCACTTAAATGTGATTATGATCCACATTATAATCTGATAGTTCATCTTTGAATAGATGCTTTTTTTTTTCAGGAAAAGAAAAAAGGTTATTTCAATGGCTGACAAAACTTATGCACTGAATATCATATTACTTCACATTTTTCCTTTTGGTTGAAACTGTGCTACTCCAGAATTTGTCCTTGACAACAAATAAAGTGAGGCAATAACGATCATTCCAGCTGAAATAACAAGCCTCTCTGGAGTCTGAAAATACAAGTACCCATCAGCATCTTCTGTTAAGTGAGTCAGACAAAGATTGGTTCTGCCAGACACTTTGCATCATTAACTTCACAAGTAACCATTTGTGCAAACAAGGCACCTAGCCTTTCATATTCTTCACATTTCCTATCACTTTGTATGAAAAGCAAAAGAAAAGGAAAAAGCAAAGCAAAGAAATCTAACTGTATTAAGTTTATATGCAGAGAGTTTTCTGTGTTTCTACCTCTGTCATTTCCTGTTTTGGGCATGTTCTGATTTGGCGTTAAAAAAAAAGAAAAGAAAAGAAAAAGAAAGGAAAAGAAAAGAAAAGAAAAGAAAAGAAAAGAAAAGAAAAGAAAAGAAAAGAAAAGAAAAACTCTTCCCACATTCCTTACTAAGCCAAAACACATCCAAATAATAAAAAAAGGAAATAAGTCTCCTGAACACTATGAAAAACCAAATTCAACATAAGAACAAATCATTGTGCAGAACCATCTTGTCTGCATGGAAGGTAGCTTTAAAAAAATCATTCTGGTTGATATGTTTGTACTAGGTCTGACTTGAATCAAGAACCTATCCTTAAAAGAATGTTGCTAGTAACTAAGGCCCTTACTGCACAATGTCATCATCTCAGCATGGCAATGTGCTGCTGCCAGTCCCAGATGCATGCCATTGCACAAAGTCCTTACAATCCTACTGTTGTCACTTCCCCATCTGTCTTGATCATACTGTATAACCATTACCAGAAAAAGTCTGGTAATAGCTCCCTTTCCTGCAATGATCCTGTCATCTGCAGGCATACAGTAAGAATGGAAGTGCTATCAAGCTGTTCCTTCTGCAGTACAGCACAGGAAGAAGTGGAGAAAGGTACCCACCATTCACACTGTACTGTGGGGAAAAGATGAGTGTCCCTACCACTGTGCATCCACCAGCAGCTGACTAGATGCGAACGGAAACATTCAGATCCCAATTTCATCCCAGCAATAGGATCCTATCACAGTCCCAGCAGCACAGCTGATCATTCAAACAAAACAAACTGAATAGCTCCCAGCTCATTACTTACTTTTATTCAGTAAGCACAAGATCAAAAATAAAGTCCAACAGAATTCAAAGGCAAGTGAATCCAAAGTCAGTCTGAGTAATCCAGAGTCATGCACAGAGTTCAGCAAGGCATCCAGCAAACAGAGAGGTCAGATAAGCTCTGACAACTCCTGCAGGGGAAGGGTGGCAGCTATATATGTCAGCAGCCTAACACAAATTCTCTGCGATTGATATAAGGTTTTCTCTTTGTTGTCTGTGCTCAGCAAAGGTGGGTACCGGTCAGTTATCTTCTGTGTCTGAAGGGGCAGGACTCCCTGCTGGAACTGGCACCACCCCCTGTTCTGTTTGTGGCACTGTAATCTCTTCCTTTAGAGCAGGTCCTAACATGTCTCCTGTGTCTGGCATGTTCCCTGTTTCAGACTCTGAGTCAATGTTCTGGAGACAAGACATGACAAATGGCATTGCCAGGATGGAATCAGGATAAAGTGCTATTGGGCCATAGTGCATAAGGACCCTGATATTCTATACCAGCTACTTAGTTATATATGTGTAACTAAGCAATGTCTCCTGGCCTGAATCCCCCACCCAAGTCCATATTATCAGCCAGCAGCCAGATTGAGAAAAGGATGCTTATTCAGCTGGTAACTGAGGCACAAGAAGAAGAATGTTTCCAAACCATTCCCTCCAGTAAATCAGGTTGCAACAACCAGAAGCACAACCCCTGTCTCAATTCTTGTCACAGCCTTGCTTGCTGACAGGAAGGTGTTGGAAGCATTCTCCTCCTTGCACTCCAATTACCAGCTGAACAGACCTCCTTTGCCTGGTCCAGTTGCTGGTGATTAAGGTGGATTAGAGGGAAGGGAATGTTAAGCAGGTTAAATGAGACTTTGTGGTCTTGTTAAATACAAAGCTGTTACAGCTCCATGATTCTAGGCTACAGATTTGTAACTGCAACTCTGAATGCCAGCCATTGCCCTTAAAGTTAGGTTCTTGAGTGAACATATAGCCATAGGATCAAAGATACACCCAAGGGAGAACAAAGTGTAGGTTTAATTTTTAAAAAATGTCCATTACTGTTGAGTGAATAAAAAGTTACTCATTTGAGGGTGAAAGGATAACTCTTACTGCATCACAGTGCCATCCCAGCATGAGTACACATTGCTGCTAGTCCACAATGCATACGATTGCACAATGTCATTGCAGTCCTGCTGCTGTAGCATCCCCAGCCATCAGAATACTGCTGTAAACCAAAAACGGTCTCCCTTCGCACAAAGATCCCATAGGCTGCAGGCATGTGGGAAGAGCAGAGGACCTACCAAGCACTTCCTTCCACAATATAGCCGAAGAAGAGGCTGGCTGTATTGCAGAAGGAAGTAGCATGTCTGGAATGCTACCCATCTGCTGACAGCTGACTGGTGCAGTGGGGAGCGCTTGGGTCTCGAAGCAATCACAGCAATGACATTGCCAGAATCATGATCAGACAGTGCTGGATCATGGCATAGCACAGAAAGGGTCAGTATTGAAGCCTCTTTCTTCTTTTTACACTTATTGTTGTTGTTGCTGCTGTTGTTATTTCATTCATTTATATCACAGTTTTCTCTCAATAATCAGACTTAAGGCAGTTGACAGAATATTTAAAACAATACAGATTAAACCTATGCAAAACATTCAATAAAGGTATAAATGCAAAAGTTATTTAAAAACAATTAAACAATGTATAAAGTTGAAAAAATTAAAAACATTAAAATTCTTTAAAAGACTAGTTGTAAACCTTAGAAACAGAACCACACAGCCCACTCAGTTTCAAAAAGCCTGTGAAAGCAAGATGTTTTCAGTGTTGGTACTGCCTTATGGATGTGCATTTGGAAAAGATTTAGGCATTTGGAAAAAGTTATCTGTAAAAATTCAAAAAGTATTTTTATATTTCTGATATATTTCTGAGTCTACCTCATTGAATAGGGTATACTTAGTTGGATGTATTAAGTGAGGCTCTTGTTTGTGGGTCTGAGTCAGCTCACTGGGGCCCCAATCTTATTATCCCAATAAGGGCCACAAAGGCCAACCCATAATGCCAGTACCTCTGTTCAAAAGGGGGGCATAATTAGCTCAAATATAGGAGGCTTGTGAGGAGAAGCAACTTAGTGAGATCTTGCCTACCCATGATTACTGGCTCAAGCAGGAAAAAGAACCAGCTGAGAAATAAAATGTAAACTAAAAATGTGTTTTATTGAGAAGATTCACACAAACATGCAAAAGCTCAAACACTCACGCACTCGCACAAGGACTAACAAAGGAAATGGAGGAAAGTGGAATAAAAGACGTTAAGGGATTTGGGCTATATTTACTGGTCCAGAGAGAAGCAGAGAGAGTACAGATGTGGCTTAAGATAAGGATAGTTCTTCTTTGGGAATCAGATGGACAGAGTGGCATTTGGAATGGTAGGAGACTGCACTGGGCAGCCTAAAAATGTCCAAAGGGTATGATTGTGACCCATACTCCCAACTAGGTGAACAATGGGAATTGCAACAGGAACAACGAAGTCTAGATGGAGTCAACGGGATTTGTGTTTGAGTGACAAGGGGATAATGGTTGTCATAATAGCTGAAAGTTGTGGAGAGGTGGGGAGACAATTGTAAAACATCCAGGTGCACAGGGTCCAGGGTTAAGTCGATCACAATTTGGTGTGAACTTCCTTATTTCAGCTCTGAGAGTCCAGTTTGATATTTTGCACCTAATGTATTCAGAGCGACTGTGCTATTGTCCTGAACTGACTGGGTTTCTTGCCTAAGAGGTAGGTGAGGCTGACCTTCCTTGCCACATCATATTTACAGTCAGAAATTTGCTTTTTCCAGCATGACCTTGTTGTCACCTCAGGTATCATTTATATCAACACCAATTAATACAGTACTAATTTAATATTATTTGCCAATTAAAACAGGTCAGTTGTGGGGGCTGCACGGTGCCATAATAGTCAAGCTTGCAGAGTTTTCCCAGTCACAGCTCCTGAAGCCTGCTTCCTTACAAGGGGGATAGGGCAGATGGGAGAAAAAGTTGAAGCTAGAGCTTGGCACCTAAGGACCTGGCTTACCCATCAACACCAATGCGTTCCCTGCCTGAGGAAGCTTTGAAGCATAGCTTCCAGGGAGGCAAAATCATGGAATGCCTGCCATAATATTCTGACTCCCAAATGAAAATTTCTCTTCATCCCCAAATTTCTAGCCTTGCAGTAATGTAAAACTTCAGTTGAGAACTTAGAAATACAGTTAGTCTTCCAAGAAAAATGGTCAGGCAAAGTTATCAAGGGAATGTAGACATAACAGATATTAGAGTTCTAAGTGTCAATGTTATTTAACGTCTTACTCTCTGCATTCTAAATTTGGTGAAATCAAAAAGTAATTGAAATAAAATGCTTATTGTATCCCTAAGGAAAAGCAGAATATAAACATCAAAAATGAAAATGGTCTTGATCTTGTTTTTTGTAGCCAGGTAAGGAACTGAAGCAGTTTAACCCATTTTTTGGACTGAAATTATGTTATATATTTTAGTGGTTTGATTTCATTTATTTTTTTACACTTGTTGTGTTTTATTCTTATTTTTTTAAAAAAATAGAAAATATAAGATTCATTGATTATTATTATTATTATTATTATTATTATTATTATTATTATTATTAATGAAGAACAGGTTGACATATATTTCTGAATCAGTAATCAAATCTGACAACTGGATCCAGGAACCACAGATTTAAAACTTTGAAAATTCAAAGTTAAGTTGGAGCTAATATTGGTAAGGTGGTATTTTTTATTATCCCTTAAAGCTTGCTTTGTTGTTGTTGTTGTTGTTGTTTATCGTTGCTTTCTTTTTCTGTCCATTTGAACTATGTTTGAGCTTGGAAAGGTCAGACCTCATCATTTGACCTGAGAGTTGGCTTAAAGCTGTGGGAGGAACTTACCGAAATAGCTTTAGTTAGTTTCCTGTTTTTTGGCTTTTTTGGCAGCCTCAAGGCAACTGAAATATTAAAAGAGGATAGCCTGGCTGCGTCTCATTGCATGTTTACTAGTCGATACACATCTGAGCAGTTGTACTACAGAAATTCCAGAAATGGATTAGTCCAACAAAGGAGCAGGGCAGAGCCTGAGTTTAGTCCTCACATTCACCTGTGTTCTTCTGAATGGCTTTTCTGTGCCACTGTGAGGATTTCAAGGCATTTTCTCTCTTCCTTGAATTGATGGAAAACATGATCTCTTATAGTTCATTTTTTACCTATACACTGCCCCAGCCTTCAAGAAGAAACAGAATTTAGGAAGATTAATAGTTTGAAAAACAGGCTCCAAATGAGAGATTGGAATTGTGCTTTAAAAAAGTAATTATGTTTCAGTACATCAGCATCTCACGCCCTGAGAGAAAAGGGCCAGGACCTAAATTTAGGGATGGTATCCTGTGATCTCATTAGATGCAGGCCCTGATGATGTCATTAAGCATTACCCACAGTTGTTCACAACCTGCTATTCAAATAAAAAGCACCAAGTCTAACAAATGAGAAAATATTTATTTGGTTGGATATTTAACAGTTTTTGAAACTAACATATTTGTGACCAAAAAAACCTTTTCCTAGTTCTGTTTAACTTTTCCAAGTATTGCTACACAGGACTTACTGCAGTCGAAACAAATACATTTTTCCAAATTCTGCTTCAAGAAGAAAAAAAAATCAACCTTTTTCCACATTTGTTTTAAACACTTTTCCACATACTCATTCTAATAATTTTGTAATCCAAGAAAAAATAGTTTTTCAATCATATATAAAAACAGCATGAGTTTCAAGATCTTTGGACAAGAACTTTCTCCCATGACAGGTTGATATGGTGAGGACACAGACAAAAGCCTTCTCGGTGACTGCTCCCAAGTGGTGGAACACGGCTTGTGAAAGTAGTGTGCTGCATTTTTATCTTATATCCTTTCAGTTATATTTTAAATCTATTTAAAACTGTTTTAACCATCTGCCATTTAAAATAGAATGGTGATTTAATTGCTTTCAACTTCTGTAAAATAGGTTTTTAGCTGAACCCTTATTTTAAATTTTGTAACCTAGTTTAGATCCCATGCCAGTGGAAAGGCTCAGTATATGGTGAATGGATAGGCAGTTTCAAAGTTTTTTTGAGGTGAAGAGAATTAGTTGGAGGGAAGGAAAGAGAAAACAAGAACTATACATAGGAGAAGTGTGAGTGAAGGGAGTGAGAGAATGAGAATGAGAAACAAATACCTCTGGAAGAAGAGAAAAGAGATGTGTAGATAAAATTCGAGAAAGGAAAGGAGGAGAAACAGAAGAAAAGATAGTTGGGGACTAGAGAAAGAGGGAAGAAATGAGTACTACTATGTGAGCAGGGGTACAGAAAACGAAAGCAAGCTAGGAAAAAGAAAGCTAGAAGATATTTAGCCAAGAAATATAGGTAAGAACAGTGACAAGGGGAAAAATGAGGTAAGGAAGATATATTTAGCCAGGAGTTGGTGTCTGGGGGGGAATGTGAGAGAATCTGAGTATAGTGAAGGATTTGTGAGAGGGAGGTGATGGGGTAGTTTGCTCCTGGTGGCAATGTTTTTGGGGCATCCCAGCTCATAGCCACACCCCCACGCACCACAGCCACACCCCCACACACACTGGCTATGCCCCCATACACTGTGGCCACATCCCCACTCCGTGGCCATGCCCCAACACACTATGTCCCTATTAACTAATAGGATCTGGGGACACCATTAGTTATTTTTATAGTCCCATGAAATCAATTCCTTCTACATTTTTTAAAAAGATAAATCTTTGCTTTCCAAAAACAAGCACCAGTTACTTATTTTTTAAAAAACAAAAATCTGAATACCACATACAAGAGACTAAAGCACATTCTCTTCATAACCATTGCCTCAACTGAGTCTATAGAACAAGACTAGGCAGCAAGATGAAATGCTATTACTACACCATACACCTCCACTCTGTAGGATGTGCTATTTTCATAACTGGACATATTTCATGGCTGACGCACAAGTTTGAAAGTGCACTGGCTGTATGCATATGTAGACATGATCAGGTCATAAGTTCAGAGACAATTAGGTGGGAAAGTCCAATGCTAATAGGCCTGAGATAATCCTTTCTAAAAACTGTAAATTGTGAACACTCCTGAAAACAATATCAGGTGAAAACTGTCCAGGTGAAACAATCAGAAATCCTACTATGAGCGTATCTTCCCCATTTACAATACCTGACCAAAACATTAAGAGGTTCTTGGGACTCCCATCAATGTTTTGTCACCTAGAGTTAATACTATCAGCCCATTCCAGATTCCTTTTTCAACCCCATGAAAAAGCCATTACAGTTTTCTCCATGCATGCTCCTTCAGGAGAGGAGATAGCATATAAAAACCCTAGCTCCAACACTAGTAATTTGTAGTACTTTGGACGTAGTATGTGGCACCCAGATCTCTGTTCCTCTGTACTACCCTCAGACTCTGTCTGAACCACTTCACTTCAATCTTCTGCTTCAAGACTAGTTAGTTTCCCCCTTTCCATGCAAATCCTCTTTCTATCCAAACGGTCTTGCTTTTCCCTTTAATATAGCTTTGCATGGTTCATGAGGTTGTTTGATTTCTTGTGTGTCTCTATTAGTTTCCAATAAAATATTCTTTTAACTTCTAACTGGAATCATCGCTCCAGTTAGTACTGGTATACACAGGTGAAAAGATCCTGCCTCTCTTCCTTCAGGCCTCCTGTGAGCTATAATTTGCCAAAATTCTAAGGAGATGCTGAGATTGTTTGTGGGCCTCAAGGTCCCCCACCTCTTAGGCCCTTTTCGCATGGCACTTGCCATGCAAAGAGGGCCCCTTGAGCGTCGTGTGAATGGGAGGAGTGGTCCACACGACGCACTCACAATCATGTGATGCTTCGGGGCTGGGAGGCACTGACTGTGCACTTTTTCATTTTCGGCTGTGAGTCGAAAATGGAGCACGATCACGCATCACTCTGGGGCCCCGCATGCACTTGCCGTGCATGTGGAGCTCCAGAGCTGCGGCGCTATTGTTCTTGCTCCAGCGTAGCCTGGGAAACTCCCAGGCTGCACTGCGGAAGGAAGAGGCGGGGCTCTCATGCAAGCAGATGGCAGCTGCAGAGCTGAAGGAACTGGGACATGAAAGCCTCTCACCAGAGGCTGCTCGCACGATTCCCACACTCCAGTTCCGTGAAAAGGTGTGTTGTGGAAAGGGCCTAATGCAGGCTGAATGAAGCAGTCTTCAGTCTTTGATAGCATTTTCTCTCACACTCATGGTTAGACATGCACTTGTGCCTGCATATGCATACACATGCATGCATACTCACACTCACACATACACACACACAAAGCCAAACTGAGCCAAACAGACAGCCAAGCCCATGTTGGGGTTAATTGCTATTCATAAAGTTGCCACCTCTTTGGCAAATGGTAAACATATATAAACGATTGAGCAGTTTGCCATCAGTCTAAATTTTTTAGAAAGAAGAGTTGACTGCTCCTGGCCACAGCAGCAGCTTCCTTTTACTTCCATATTATAAATCAAGATCAGGGTTAAAAAAAGTCAAGCACAAAAACAGAAGAGTCTTTTTATCAAAGGTAGGACTTCTTTCAGGACCCACCAGCTGGCTTCTGGGCAAAGAATGGTGATATGAGAAGCCTCCATGGTATGCCATGGACAAAGGCAGTTCTCATCCCACAAACATTTAAAATGATCTTCTTCTTGAAATTTCCAGTCTCACACATCCCACAAAACTTTCAGCTCAGCCCTAAGTAAAACTAAAAGACTTCTGAAGGTGAAGCTGGAAATCTGGTTAGTGTGGCTGTATTTTACATATCAATAAATCTCACTCTATGCTCCATCACAATTAAGAAAAAGCCTAGTAGTCAATGGAGAATGTCCATAATATATTACAGCAGACATGGTACCATAACATTTTCTGAGATTACATTGTCAATCATCATACTGAGCAAGGGCAAGAAACCTATTGCCTACAGTGGCCTTGTCAGTGTACAGATCCCAAGGACTATTTATGAGCTGCAGAGGCCAAGAGCAGAAGAAGATAAAGTAGAGTGTGTGCTTAATCAGGTCAAAAGCAAGAGACCTCATTAAATCTCTCTCACACATACTCCCTACCTCTACTTTCATTCTAAGGGAAAACAGAGGGCATCTCCATAATTAAAAAGTGTGGCATCATTATTATTGTAATTAATAAAAGAGTACTTTTAGCTTCCCTACAATATTGCTAAACTTTTAAAATTGGCCTGGGAAAAGTTATATCGTTTTCCAGAGTTGTAGCTAATCACAGGTTGTTGGATATTTTTTTTAAGTTGGAGGGATTCCAGCATTTATAACATCAGAATGATATACTTTGGTAGCATATTCAGATAGTGGATTTCAAAGGCTGTATAGTCGAAATGGAATCTACTGAATTTGAGGCATGACTTACAGACAGCTTGTGATAAGGTCCTGTGGTGCTGGCATTAGGGAATTGTTCATTACAACAACTGCTTTTCAAATGCATTTTCTTTCTTTAGTTTCATTAATAAGTTTCAATTGCCAAAGGAAAACCTGGGAGTCAATATTTGTAAGAACACACATGTGACAGTATATTCTATGTTAGACTACACCAGTTCTATATTTTCAGTTTATTCACTCTCATTCATCGAAGCAGAACTGAGAAGCAATAGTTAAGCATCATTCTTGCTCACACACAAAGTGGGTGGGAAACTTGGAAATAAATCACCGTAATGTACTCTCAAATAAAATAGTCTTGAACCACCTTCATTATCACCATTGCCAATCACTTGTCACACAAACATCTCATCACCATCAGTCTTCCAAACTTTGCAGCCTGAGTTCCAGAAATAATTGCTGGTCGTATATCAGATATGAAAATAGAGTAACTCAGTATTTAACATAAGGGTTTGGCTGTTCTGCCCTGCCCTGCTTCATCCCCAATCTTAGCAGCTGCTGCCAGAAAGAATTATCCATGAAGTTTTTAGTGTTTTTGTGTGTGGGTATAAATACTTGAGGGAGAGATAAAGAGTAATGTCATCAAACTCTGAGCATCTTTAGTGCGTGGAGAACTTGGAAAGTAAATTTTTAAAAAGTAATTAGTTGCTTATTTGAAAAAACAAAATCAAACATCAAATTATGCACCTAAAACCACACATAAGAAAATACAAAATACAAAAATGAAGCAAAAAAAATCTCAAAAAACCCCTAAAAACTAAACAAAACTACCTAAGCTACAAAAAGACAAAGACAAAACCAAATAAACCTAAAGAGGTGAGGGGTTTTTAAAGGGTATACACATGCCTTCCAGCTCCCAGATGATGATTATAAAGTAAAATCCTTCCTCTAATTATATATACTTCTGCTAAAGTTAATTCAAACTACTAGTTATCAAATCCCAAAGTTAGAAGTATCCCACAACAATTTCTCAAATACACCATCACCAAATCCCAATCTTTCTTAAATTTACTCAGTGATCCTTCTTTAAACCAAATAGAAACTGACAGTTTCTGCCAGATCAAGCAATTTCATCATCTACTTTTCTCGACATGGAATAGTTGACTCCTTCCACCTCTGGGCAAAAAGGAATTTGGCCACCATAATCATGCACTTTAAGATTCTTCCTAACTTCTTATTTATCAGACAGTGAAAAATCTTAGTCAATACAATTCCAAAGGCAAGAGACTTTCTGCAGAAATATGGAAAAGACTTGCCTGTTCTAAGACAAAGAGATGAAGAAAAGACCCCTGATCAAAAAGTTCTAAACAGAAAATCAGTGGGGAGGAAGAAGGGAAAATCTCGCAGGCCCAGGTGAATGTGGAGATGGACTCTAATTATAAAACTTTAAAATGGCTTTAAATTCTACCCCCACCAACTATAAAAGGAAGTAACTCATTCTGTAAAAGAAGGAAGATTTTTCACTACTGTCTGTAATACAAAATGACCCAATTGTCGTTTACCAATCTAAATGGTATCCTCTATCGCTTCAGCTTGTTAGCCAGGAAGGCATAATCCTTCCTCTGTATCAGAATTTGAACAGTAGTATCTTCAAAGATTATAACATAATTCCCAGCTGTCTGCATCTTTCTTGAGTAATGTTGAAGAATTTGATCTCTTTTTTGCCTTTATAATAATGACAAGAAAACACACACCTCTAGACAAATTTGTTTGTCTGGCAATCAATGAATCCAGTCTGTATACTTTATCCAGTTCCCAACAAAAACTATTTCTTTGTATTTCATATATATATATATATATGTATATGTATGTATGTATATGCCAGAGCCATATCCTCATTTTGCATCTCTGTAATACCTCTAATCCTAAGCACGTTTCCCTTTCCCTTAAATCAAGCAATTAAAGTTAAAGGTAAATCAAGTAGGGCCACTACACCCAAATTATGTTATTAATCCATAGTTAATTTCTCAGTCTCCTCTCCCAGTTTCGTTGTCTTTTTCTCAATAATTCAATTTTCTCAGTCATCTATTTCATCTTAGTACTCAAATTCATCTCAATAATCAAAAATAAACTTATGTCCTTAAGTATGTCCAATTTCAAATCTTGTTTAAAACTCTTCCTTATTTGGTTCATATCTACTCTTACCTGACTCACATCTTCCTTCATTTCTTTCCTCAATTGTCTTATCTCTTTTAAAATATTTGATTAGAATCAAGTTCTCTGTACAAATGATGTTCTTCTTTGAGGACTTACAGTCTGTGCCTGCTTTCTTGGCTGTATTTTGACAGCTGCCAAACTGAAATAGCACTTTTATCTCCTTGCCGATAGGTGTCAGTGCAGTTCAATATTCAGATCCTTCTAGCCAACAGTCAGCACTTACTCTCCTAGAAGGTGAAAGCTAGTTCAATTCTAGGTTCACCACAAGTTCACTTCCTGTTTTAGTTACAACAGTGTCCTTGAATCTGATCTACAGGAAGGTATAGGCCCTTTTCGCACCTTACCTCGTCGCAGCAGTGGGGAGCGGTGCTCACGCAAGCAGCCACTCATGCGAGCCGCACACGACAGCCCTTCTGCCTCCTGCATCTGCTTCCTGGTAGTGCGACCGTCGCGCTAGTGCCCCATCCCTTCCTTCCACAGCACAGTCTGGGAGCTGTAGGCTGCGCTGGGGGAAGGAAGTGCGACTGGCCTGGCTCACCGAAGCACCGCACGCAGGTAAATGCGTGAGGGTGCCATGAGCACTGCGCGAGCGTGCAGTATTTTTGGTTTACAGCCGAAAATAAAAAAATGCATGTGCACCCCACTTTAGCATCATGAGTGTGTCATACGGAGTGACTCTCTCATTCATGCAATGCTCAAGAGGTGCTCGCACAAAAAAAAAGGCATGCGAAAAGGGCCATAGACTTTCTTAGTTCCCATGGTTAAAACTTGTTTAAGAATTAATTTCAACTTGATAACCTCAATATAATTAGTGAAATAAAGTATTTAAAATAGCCCATGCAGTAAGAGTAATTAGTTTCAATTATATTTCAGCAGCTCCAGAAAGTAGGTAGTTAGATTACAGGTGCAATTTTAGAAGTAATACTTGCTTCTCCATGTCTAAAAAGCAAGTAAATGTAGTTACATTTAGTCACTTTTTAAAAATCTGAATGCTATGTGCCAATGTGCTCTGCTACAAAATACATCCTCCTGCCATCCACGTCATTGACTCCTCAGTGACTACAACAGAACACAATATAGTGGAAGGATTTTTTTTTCTCCCTATGAGCCATGTTGATCTAGCCATGGGAAGAATATTCACAAAGTTTATCATTCTCAATAAGGAAAAAAAAAGTGCCTTGGCACACTGATATACTCTGTCAAGACAATCTACATCCAGTATGAGCGCAAGTCAACAAGCAATATTTAAATACAAGCAATTAGAGAAAAAGATCTCAATATAAAACTAATCTTTTTCATTTATTTATTTATTTATTTTACATTCAAAAAGACTTGGTTACAACAGGAGGAAAATAAAAGCACAAAAGGAGAAAACAATGAGATTAGTTGTAAATTTCTATAAAAGCTGGACAATTATCTGATTATAAGTCCATCGGAAAACAATACTAATCCTATTCAGGCATTAAGGTTAAATTTAGGGATGGAGACAATATTCAGAAATATTCAAAGAACTGTTTTTAAAAAGTGTTTCTTGAGTGCCAGGAAATCCTGAATTGGTGCAAACCTTTGAAGTTTGTGATTTGTTCTTCATAAACTTTGCATGTTTCTTTCATGCAGAAAATGCTGCTGTAAAAGAAGAAAAAGAAGGAGAAGGAGAAGGAGAAGGAGAAGGAGAAGGAGAAGGAGAAGGAGAAGGAGAAAAAGAAAAAGAAAAAGAAAAAGAAAAAGAAAAAGAAAAAGGAGAAGGAGAGGGAGAAGGAGAAGGAGAAGGAGAAGGAGAAGGAGAAGGAGAAGGAGAACAAAGCAAAACAAAAACCAGGCAAATTTGTTCAGAATAGGTGTTTCTGCACAGGAAATAACATTTTCAAAATGATTTTTGTTTTAAAGAGTTTTTAACCATTTTCTGTCTTTCTTCTATTAACTCTTCATGCTTCTATGAGAAATGATGGTGGGTGAAGCATGGCCATAACTTTATTGGTTACAGGTCAAATAAAACTGTGCCATTGCATGGGGCATGCACCCAGTTTTTCAACTGTCCCACTTGTTTACTGGCACCCGTTCCAGCCTAGTTTATGGAAAACCCAAGAGAACGTTGGGATAAAGAATCATATTGCAGGGTGGACTTTTATATGGACCTCTCCACCACCTAGAAGTGAAGCCAGACTGACAATCCCTGAGCTGGGCTGTTGCCCCACCCCAAGGTGCCTTTTGAAGAACCCATCCACATTTGGTAGCGGATAGGCCTACCTGCTTCTCCAAGTATTTGTCCAGCCTCATGCACATTACACCCCCAAGCAAAATTGTAGCAGCACAATATTTGCATTGAAGAAACCCTATAGACAAGAAAGGCAATTGTGAAATAGATGTGATTCCACATCCCTATTTATTTAGAGTAAGGGACTAAGGGTTCTTTCCCAGCCATCACCTATATCAGTGTCTGACTGGAAGTCCCTGTTATCATGTCCTGTGGTTACCTTAGCTCTCAGCATGTTATCAGTGGTAAAGTTCAAACAGGAAACATTAGCATCAACACTCCACTCAACCATTCATAAGTCTTGGAATCACAGGCCATATGGGAGAATGAGCAGGCTGTCTGTTATTCTTGTAATGTTGTTGTTGTTGTTGTTGTTGTTATTATTATTATTACATACGAACATATAGAACCTAGACACGTAACATCCATTACTTTGTTTTGCAAATAAGGCATCATACTCTCATAAGGAGTGAATCTTTATATCTTCTGGTATTTCCTAGAAGGCATCTCCATACTTAACATGAAGAGGAAGTTAAACACAACATCATTCATGAAGGAGGAACACAGGCATCCTAGTAAGATATTAATCTTCTGTGGCCATTGCAACCTGATTATTGCAGCATAATGGGGAATACATCTTATCATATTCCATTTCTTACTGGTATTTTGTGGGTCTTTTATCAGCTAGGAACAGAGAAGCTGTTAAGAACAGCTACCTTGATACTTGGGAAGCTGATACTCATGATTAGCCTGGTTTTGGTCTCTCCAGAGCTGAATTTAATAGTATCCCCTAACTATCCAGTCAGGGACTTATCTGTACTAGCCACCATTAATGTTAACAATATTTATTTATATAGACATGTTCCTCTTCCAATTAGATCAGAGATCTTATTGGTCTTTTCTCTGATACATGACTCTTGAAGGTCGTGGTACCTGGATGCCTTCCTTCCAATTACAAGAAGTGATCTGATACCACTAACGCTCTGTGATCTGATATAACAAAATCCAGAATCCACAAGCAGCAATACCTTTATTGGATCAGTCCCAAAGGACAACATACATTATGCAAGCTTTTGAAGCTTCACTGGCTTCTTCATCTGACAAAGATGGTATAAATCATAGAGAAGAAAAATGGTGATGATTTAACTCTTTGAAGTTTTTAACCCCTCAAAGATAAAACTCTTTCCTTTCACTACAGTTTGGGTCCACAATTTGGCAAATTTTACCTGCACAACATCTAAAAGTTTTTCGAGATGTAACAGTACACACTCTCCCTGAAAAATTCAGTATTCTCTGCATAAAAAAGGAGCAGTTAGTTTTGCATAGGAGAGGGATAGCTGGATCTCTATAGAAATTACTTTTCTTTTGTTAAAAGAATTGAAATTTTATTATCTGTCTTTTATTGCTCTTTGTCCTCAAAAAGCCAATAAAGAGACTGGACTCTGTCTGCATTGAAATCTCTCAATATCATCTTAACTGACAACATCTCAAACAAAATGGTGGACTCTAACATCATCACCGGTTTTCTCTTATATGATTTTTAGCCTCTTTGCCTGACAAAGAAGCCAGTAAATCTTTGAAAGCTTATATAAATGCACTTTGGAGTTAGCCCAATAAAGATGTCACTGCTTGTGGATTCTGGACTTTGGCCTTTTCTGCACCTTATAGTTTTCCTGAGTTGGGGTGCAAGGTTTGTGCAAGCAGCCTCCAGCGAGAGGCTCTTGCATCCCTGCTGCTTCAGCTCCGCACGAGCTGCCTGCTCATGCAAGAACCCTGCCTCTTCCTTCTGCAGTGCAGCCTGGGACTTTCCCAGGCTACGCGGGGGCACGAAGCATGAACGGCGCGGCTCCGGAGGCTCCGCCTGCAAGTATGCCTGGGGCCCAGGAGCAATGCACGATAGTGCACCATTTTTGGCTTCAAGTCAAAAATGAAAAGGTGTGTGATTGGCGCCTGCCGGCCCTGGAGCGTCGTGCAATTGTGAGTGTGTCGTGCAGATCGCTCTTCAGAATTGCATGATGCTCCAGGCACCCTTTTGCATGGCAAATGCCATGTGGAAAGTGTATTGTGCAACATGGCCAACATGGCTAGCTCTGAATATTTTTCCCCTCTGTTGTTTAATTCATTATTAGCCAATCTACTGTTTATCTTCTCTTTCAAGCCATTTCTTCCTTTCTTATTTTGTTTACAGTTAAGTTGGCTTCCCTCCTGGAATTGGTCAGTGCCAATGCCCTTGGCATTACACATACCTTCTTGCTTTGTTCTTTATTAACTATAACACTCTATTCAGGTTTTAGAGGCTTAAATTTTTAAAATATAATGCCAAATTAGCTCTTAGCTCTCAGCTTGTAACAATTGGCCCGTGGATAAAATTCTTTCCCAGCCCCATCATCTAGTGGCAATACCTCCACTCTCAAACCATTCAAACCTATCTGAAAAGGATGGAGGGTGAGGGAGACAGAAACCAATAGGATGTAAGGCACTCAGTGATGCCTAAATATGTACTTGTTAAACTGACTTGTTAAACTGACCAAAGTGAAGCTTGTAGTTCATGCCTTACACCAATCCAAATCCTCTGATCAGCTTCTGCAAGACAAGAATGCCAGGCATTCTTTGCAGAGGTTCAGAGGTTATTGGAAGAACAACCAGAATGCTGTGGATTGATTGGAAATGAAAACAAGACTGAAAAATGAAATATTCCAAATAACACATTAATTTCTGATGTAGTGAGAAATTGCTCTGAATTCTCAAACCTTGCAATGATTTAGAAAAAAAAAGTTGAATATTTTACATACAGAGAAAACTACAACATTTCCTTAAAGGACAAGGCATAGTAATACTTATATTTAACTAGCTATAAAATGAAGAACTTCCAGTTGAGGAAAATACTGGCAGATTCATAGTTGATTGCATAACTTTGATTTTGCCTATTGCTTATGCAGACATGTAGAATCATAATAAATAACAGTACACAATAGATTTTTTTTTTTAAAAAAAATAAAACCTCCAGTGAGAACAGACTATTCAGCACCAGAAAGTTTTGCACAGGTTGCTTCCTCTTTCTCCATTGTCATTTTAACCCTTCATTCTTACCATTGAATCAATGAATTGGACTCCTAGAAAGTCATTATGCCCAACACACTATCTCTAGATGGGATCTATCATTCACCAACTGCTTGCTGATTAACCCAGATTAATTAAAACCATGATATATGAGAAATAGAAAATAAATGACATACAAGGTGAATAATTCCACAGCAAATTTCACAAAAGTGAATTGGCTAAGTTCCACATCACTCAGAAGTGGGACCGGGAGACAACCTAAGGTTAATTAACTGGGTATATTTTCTTCTTATTCCATATTATCATAATTATAAGATCTTCAGTGCTGCTGGAAAAATCCTTTCCACAGATATAACAAGTTGTTTTCATTTTGGTTTCTCTTGAAATATTTATAGCATATTAAAACCCATCTTCAATTTTTGTTTTCTTCTCCACAGGCTAATTTTCTTCGGTCCCCACAACAAACAAACATTCACAATTGTTCATTAGACAATTTCTAGTTTATTGCTGCCAGTTGAAGTGATGAGGAGGCGGTAGGACTTGATGCACCCCCCCTTTTGCTCCAACAGCTTAAAAACAGAATAAATTTTTAATTACTTGTTTCAGTCATTTAAAATTACTTCTTCAAAAACTGCTTCCTTCACAAGACTTCAGGAAAAAGAAGGGCAAAGCAAGGAAATAAAATAGGATAGGGAAAATGGCATCCCTACCTTAACCCAAATAATAAGAGGAAGCAAAGTCATACAACCACTTAAGAAGGCCTCATGTACCAGTTTTGATTTCCAAGTGACAACATTTCTAGGAACAGCAGCAACAGTTGGTTGAATTTATGTTGTAACAAGAGTCAGGCTAATTTGTACTTCAGATACTAGTATGCAAATTGAAAAGCATTCATTCATCCTTCAGATTTCACATTTCTTCAGATTTTGAAATTCATACAAAACTCTGCAGGTTAAGAGAAACTGCATACAAAAACTGTGTGGATGGGGAAATACGCTTGCAAAAATGTGTATAGTAGAGAAAATTGCTTAGAGAAAGGTATACAAATGATTGTGTAGAATTTTCTTGATTGATTTTAAAAAATCAAATAGATGAAGAAACAGGATGATATATCCTTCCAATTGAAAAATGATGAACATTGTAGCAGGTGAAACATGGAAAAAAATTGCCCATTCCTATCTATATCTATATGTACAAATGAAGAGGAAAATACAGATATTCTGAGAAACCAAAACCACTACCAACAACAACAGCAAAGAATTCAGATGGTATTTTATGGGAGATCAAAGACCTGAGGTAGCCAGGATGGGCTCCTGTGTGGAAAAATTCAAAACAAGATTGTGATATCGCAATTTATGTTTAATGCAAATATTTATGTATTGCACATGCCCTCCTCTTCTGCCAAATAGCTCAAAGCAGCTTACACATGGTTCCACAGTGATCTCTCATTCAGAGAACTAGAAGCCAAACCTACTTAGTTTCAATAAGAGAATGTATCACATACCTTTAGGCCATGCTGCAGAAGGAACCTATACAGCCCTTCAGTCCTCTCAGAAATCTGTGAAGTTCTCAATAGGCTAGAAAGAGTGGTGTTTAGTCTCTCAGTACCCCAAGGAGATTTTATTACATCATTTGAGGGCAGAGAATAAATGAGAAACTTATTAGCAACAATCCTGATTGCATTAGCAATTAATTTATAAGCAGATTCTAGTTTATGCAAGGATAATAAAACTATAGGTAGCCCTTTCCTGGCCAGGACAACTGAAAAAGGAATATTTTTCATTTTATGCACACCCCATAAGCCTGATCCAAACAGATAAATAATGCATGTGCCTACGTCTCTTTGTTCCAGCTTACTAGCAGCAAATCCAGTAGCCAGTCCTCCTTCACAGAGGTAGCCGGTATTCCTTCACAAGTAGTGTGAAACATAGTGGCATTCAAATGGCTTTGCTGATATAGAAGAGAATCATGAGCCTAATTCCATGTTTATTAGACTTTCTTTTAGTTCCAAATGTAAAAAGTAGCATGAGAAGAGTATCACGGATGTAGATAGTGGACATTTTATAGTAACTCTCTCTTTCTTTCTCTTATGAAATGTTGATTCTCTTTACAAAGCATTGAAATAATGAGAAGATAGAAATGGAAAACCTGTGACTTCTGAATAAAACATGTCCAATAATTCAGTTCAGAATAGGTGATTTTTATTAAACAATACTCTATTTGCATCACTGAGAACAGCAGTCTTTGGAAAGGCCTCAAAATGTTACTGTAATCCACTCTGACACTCTCTCTCCCCCCACCACTATCTGTAAATGATGAAATGAAGAAAACACCAGAGATATAAATCCTGGACTATTTTGCCATTGTATGTGAAGACAAATAATTACAGTAGTTTTCTCATCAATGGAGAAGAAAACAAATATTCCTCCACACTGTTGTGCACATATTCAAACCCACTGAAGTGTTGCGCAGGTATTATTCTGTGATGAAAAAAGAATGTTTTGTTGCACAAAAAACATGGTTTTCTTTACCAAAAACAATATTCTGTGCAGAAGCCTATTTTCTGTATAGAAAACATGGTGGTGGTGTTTTTTTGCACGCGCAACACTTTGAGATATTGAATGCTGGGACAAAATTTTACAGACATATCATTGGTCTATTATGCTTCCCAGTGGGGCTCCCAACCATTAGGAAATCCATTACTTGACCTGGGAACAAATGCTTATGAATATTTTTCCCATCCCTAGAAAACACTGAGTGATCTTTCTGATGGCATGGCAATTGTATTTGAATGTTTGCTAAAAACATACAAAATCAGTTGCACAAAAATGTTATAATACACACTTCCTATTTCACTTGCTGCTGTTTTGAAGGCACAAGAGTTTAGGGAAAGAGGAACATCCTTTAAATCAATATGTCACAAAAAGCTGCATAATTTAACTTAAAACAAAAGGGAATCACTCTTTCATGTCCTGAGCAAAGTGAACCAAGGATCTTATAAAGAAGATGATGATTACACAGATCTACAAAAACAATAAACTTTGGCTTCATGTTGACTTAAATGAAGGCAAAGGTAATTGAACTGTCCACTGTCTTCTTTATAATACCATGTCTATGTGCTCTGGTACATATTTATTTATTTAAAATATTTATATCTCACCTTTTATTTGAAGATCTCAGGGTGCCTTATAATAAAATCAACTTAAAACAATAAATCATTACAGTAGTTTAAAAATGCATTACATCATTTCTCAATATTAAAAATAGACAATTTAAAGCCAGTCAAAACAATCTTGAATAATATAACTATAAAACATTCCAGCCTAGATAAAAATCAGTTTGGCCTTGAATCCCATTTTGAGAGAATGGCAGGACAGGCATTCAATAAATAAATAAGTAAATAAAGAAATGGCCAAAATGATTCCAAAGTTGGTATCAATTAGTCTTCCAGGAGGAGAGAATTCCATAACCAGTGTCCCATTACAGAAAAGGCCCTGTCTCATGTTCTCCCACAACGTATTTCCCATACTGATGGGACATGGGGGAGGTCCCTCCAATATATCTCAATTCTTGGGCACACAAACAGAAAGAAAGTTGTTCTCTCAAGTATTGTGGTCCCAAGGCATTTGAAGCTTTAAAGGTTATTGCCAGCACCTTAAATCCAGAATGGAAACCTATTTGCATCCAGTGAAATTTATTTAGAACAGGTGTTATATGATATGTGAATGGAATTCCAAGCTGCATTTTACAAACTGCTGCAGTTTCTGAGACATCTTCACAGACCTCCCCATGTAGACTATATTACAGAAGTCTAACTGGGAAGTTACCAGTGCAATGGTCCAGACCATTGTGGCTAAGTTTTTTTTATGTCCAGGAAAGGCTGTAGCTAATGGACAAAGCAAAGTACTCTGAACCACCAAATCTATTTGGGTCTCCAGTGACAAGGACAGACCTAAGAGTGCTCCTAGACTACCCACCTGGGGACTGCAACCCCACCCAGGACAGGTAAGCTACCCTGTTCCCAAACATGAGAACCACCAGTCTACAGAGCCACCATCTTATTGACATTCAGCCTCAGTTTATTCACCTTCATCCAGTCCATTACAACATCCTGGTAGTCCTCCAGCACCTCCACCACCCCAATGACAAGGAGAAGTAGAGGTGAGCATTGTCAGCATACAGATAGCCCCCAATCCCCAAACTCCTAATGACTTCTCCCAGTAGCCTCATATAGATGTTGAACAGCAAGGGGGACAAGATTGAACCCTGTGACACCCAACAGTACAATGGTGTTGGGGCTAAACAGAAGTCACCCAGTGCCACTCTCTGGATGCAGACTTGAAAATAGGAATGGAACGCATGTAAAACAATGCCTCCTAATCCCATTATATGGATGTAATAGAAGTCATAAGCCAATGATTACATTTTATAAAATCCAGAAATCTCCTATGAACTCTTTAGTATATTTTCACACATTACCCTGAAAACACCTGAAATGGGGAGGACATATTTCAAGGGTTGTAAAGATGTTCATGAAATTCTTCCTTTCAAACAGCAGATTGATTCAATGCTATCTACAGATGAACTGCTGGCTTTTCCATATACTGACAACATATTAGAGATTCAAACAACTAATGGCTATGTAAACAAATCACCACTATATACTTGGCACTGTGTCCTGTCATAATTTTCCTATCTTTTAAAGCAGGGAAAGACAAATTGGAGGCCTGGGTTCATACATACTCCAAAATCCCCCAAAATCCTAGGAAGAGGGGATTTGCCTTTTACATGGGCTGTGGGACCCTTCTGTACTGTTAACCATCCAAAAAACAAAAAACAAAACAAACCCTTGCCCCCCCTTCCCAGAGTTTTGATAAATGTTTATTTTTCTTTCTCACTATTGCTATTGTGGCCAGTCTGTGTTAGCACACCCAAAACCACCAAAAGTGATGTCACATCACCTGAAGTTTTGGTTTTGTCCAGTCCTTGGTCATTATTTTGGTGAGGAGTTGGTCTCCAAATCTGTTGCAGATGCTCCACTGCATTTAAAATCCTGATAGAGGACATAGGTTTAAAAATACTTGGCTTTCCTGAGTCTACCACTGGTCATTCAAGTAATGTTCATTATTTCTTCTCTGTGAGTTCAATACATTTCTGCAATGGTCAAAAGTAATGGTTGGTTGTTCAGAACAGTTCCTCATGATTTACATTATGGTGGATAATTTTCATTACCACTGGAGTACAATGACAAGAGAAAGGGGAAAAAGAAATGTTGATGGGGAATACTTAAAGATCTGCTTTTCACAGAGAATGTAATAAGGGATTGCCTTGGGTTCAAATCCAAAAGTTATCATGGATGGTATCAATGACTTTCATCAGCTAAGAAAAAATCAGCATTTCAATTAACAAACAAGAAGCCAAA
This sequence comes from Iguana delicatissima, assembly GCA_948472985.1. NCBI lineage: Eukaryota > Metazoa > Chordata > Lepidosauria > Squamata > Iguanidae > Iguana > Iguana delicatissima. The sequence goes on along the minus strand of CAOKZL010001719.1, from coordinate 187,655 downwards.
CCATTAGGTTTAAAGAACTAGTGACAATATTTTTCAGACTGTAATATAGGGTTAGACAACTGCAGAGGGGTCAAGGACTATTTTTATCCCCAATGCCACACAAAGTGACATTGAATCATTTCTGGGTTCTATTTTGATTTTTATTACCTCCTCCTTTTGGGGGAGTATGTGAGGGACTTGGCCATGGAATCATGTAAACTGTTTGCATTTTGCACTGTTTTGAGCCATTTAGGGGTCTAGGGACAACCTCCCCCCCCCCGAGTTGAGCGAACTTGAATGTTGGAGAACTTCAAGGGCTGCATGAGTCTGAACGCCATACTTTGGAGATGCCTGATGTAGTCCTGTCTCATTTTAACATGGCACAATCTCCATTAATCTCAGCCAGACTTTTAAATTAAGGATATATGATTATGTAATTTGTTACCTATATTAAGTAAGAAAAAAAGAACAAGATTGTTCCTATTAACATTCAAAAACATTCATTGTATTTTTTTTAAAAAAATGCAATGCATGGGAAACAAAATAATACTTTTTTTCTGTATATTTATTCATACCACATGGGGAAAAAAAACTAGCCCAAAAGAGTTGCAGAACCCATTCATCTAAATTTGACTGGCTGTATGTTAGTATAAGCCTGAAATATAAAATTCAGCATTTTTAAAGTCTGCCCTAATCCTTTTTCCTATAACATGCGCCAGCCATACTACATTTAGATTTGACAGTTGAGATTCATGAGCAGTGATGCTAAAATCTAGTTTGCAGTAAATATACCTTAACACAGTAAATGTTAACATACACAATTAAAGACTAATAAATGTCATTAGTAGGGAAAATAATTACCAATGGTTCAAAATTTTGTTTTTATCAGTAAATTCAGTGTCAAGAACCAATTTGAGACATGAATCATTGTTTTATTTTATTAAACACCTTTTTTTAAATAAAATAAATGAAATAAAGTCTTAAAGTATATTTCTTGGATGAGTCATTTTGAACATTCAGAAACTGAGAATTCAGTATGCCCACGTCTGCTGAAAGTTAGGACTGATATAATTAATGGGACTGATAAAAGGTGTTTTCATGACATTTTAGAATATGAATTGACCCTGCTCCTGACTTTTTCGGAAATGAAAGGCTGCAATTTACGTTCTGTATTCATTGCTATAATTTGTTTTCCCAGATCTACATTAATCTATTTTCTGTTAGCTGATGGTACACAACCAGTTGCAAATGCTAATTGGAAATGTGTGTTTCATTTGTCAATTTGTGACAATATTTCTGGTGAGGGAAAAGTCTATCATTGTTTTTCTGAGTTGTTGCTGCTGCTGCTGCCGTAACTGTTCATTTTAATTGTCATTCCGCCAGAAAATTGTTTACCAGAAAACTGAGTCATCTCTATCTTCTGTTCCATTTCTAAATTCTAGGCAAAGGACAGGTTCCAAGCAGAAACTGTTGCTATACTAAAGACATAAAGGAACACTAAGAGATTATTATACCTCTAGAGGGATAAAGGAATGATAAGAAATGAGAACCAATGAAGTATATCTAATCCCTCAGAGGTGAATTTACCTTCATGATAACCACACTGCCTGGAGTGCCTTCATTATCATCTGGATGTACAAATGCACAAGAATAGATTTCACTTTTTAAAAACATATGAAGATGTTAAAAGATTCTTTTTTTTTAAGTGACATTAGCATAGTCAGAAAAAAAAATAGCACCACAGAATTACTCTGTTCGGCTGCTTCCTTCTGTTGTTTTTGATCTGGTGGGACCTACCACCATATAACAGCATGAAATGTAATCACCACTATTGTTGTTGCTATTAAGAATGTTATTATTTGGGATCCTGGTCAAATTGAAGAGTTTTTTTCCAACCCATTTTAAATATGTGTGTCTTCTCTATGTGTGATGGCAAATTCAGTCATAACAGATAAAACAATCAGTGCTGAAAGGATCAACTACGCAAAACCACACACAAAAGCCAAGTGCTAGAAGTGAAGCTGTCCATTCAGTGCTGTAACAATTATAAATTATTTGGGTTGTACAAGAAACATAGAAAGATAACTGGGAAACATGAATATATATGCACAAGAAAAGGAACTAGAATACAACCTTTTGGAATTATCTCCTTGTTGAGTCTTTCAGAAAGGGTAAAACCTTATTAAGACAAATGGAACAGGAGCCCAAGGAGTTCTTCAGTGAAGTTTGGTTGACTCAGCAGCTTCCAGTATTATGGCCCTTTTCGTATGCCATTGCTCATGCAAAAGGGCCTCCGGAGCATCATGCGATTGCGAGGATTGTTCCACATGATGCCCTAGCAATCGTGTGACACTGTGGGGGCCAGTAGGCGGCGACTGCACAATACATCATTTTTGGCTTCTTGCCAAAAATGATGTGTGATCGTACGTTGCTCCCAGGCCCCTCACACACTTACCTTCTGTGCGGAGCCTCTGGAGATGCGGCCCTCATGCTTCATCCCCCAGCGCAGCCTGGGCAAGTACTCAGCTGCACTGCAGAAGGAAGAGGCAGAGCCCTCACGCTTCCTGCCAGCCAGCAGGGAGCTGCTGTGGAGAAGAAGCAGAGGGGACGTAAGTGCCTCTTGCAAGAGGCTGCTCGCGTGATCCCTGCATGCCCACACCAGAATCAGGTAAGCTGTGGGAAGGGCCTATGTTATGTTATGTTATGTTATGTTATGTTATGTTATGTTATGTTATGTTATGTTATGTTACGTTATGTTTTGTTACGTTACATTATGTTATATAATACATTATTGGAAAAAAAATTCCAAACATAGTGAAATGAAAGGAGAAAATCTAAGGAAGAATAGGAAGAAGTGGGGGAAAGGTAGCTTGAGAATGATAGACTTCCAGTACAAGCAGCATGCAGAACACTTAATGTGGGAAGAAGACATACGGAGAGAATGGTATTGAGTTACTGACAGATCCACCTCCTAATCCATGGACCTGTGTCATGTGGGACATTCTATTTCCTGTGCTCTAGGATCCATGCTATTCAAAAGTGGTAGTAAATGGACTGGAGCTGCTCCGTGACCTGACAGTCCCTGGTGAGTTTCCAGGAAATAAACATTTTTAGTAAAATGGCAAAAATCTTGTGCAGGTCCTTTGGTAAATCATCATCATCATCATCATCATCACCATCATTGTCATCATCATCATCAAAGCTTGCTAGTCCTCACATCAAATAGTTTAAGAAGCTGTGCTCTAGGGAAGGATTGTCTGTTTGACTATTGTTTCCTGTTTCCAAAAGCCACCATAGTTCTTCCGAATGGGTTTTGGGCTTTGAATGGATATTTTAGATATCATAACTTCCTAGCCATTGTACTTTTCCTTCCAAAATTGTATAGCTTTCTGGAGATACATCTATGATATGTGCCATTTTCATATAAGTCCCTGTCAAATGTCAGAAGGAAAGGGGATCCAAATCAATCCCCCCACCTCAAATCGGGATTCTCCTTCTGCAAAGACCACTGAATCTATTCTTTTGAAACCCTGCAGATTAGTTAATTGGGGCAACTTCTGGGATGTTAGCCATTTTCTCAGCAGGGATCTTCAGGGAACTTGAGGAGAACAAGCATATGTTTCAAAATACACTCCAAGGGTAATAGTTACTTTTGCAAACCCACTACCAGCAGGAGCTATTTGTCTCCTCTGAAGAAACGACAAAGATTACATTTTTTTCAAAGTCTGCCAAGATATTTTTTAAATAAATGAATAACTAACTAACTAACTAACTAAATAAATAAATAAATAAATATTTGCAGTTCCTTAAAAAAGAGAGAGAGAGCCATAGTACAAACCCCCTGCACTTATTTGTCTGTGATTTGATAGTAGTCATTTCCTGTAAACAAAACAAACATCCATTCTTTGTATTTCCCATCATAATCTACAAATTTCCAAATCTCAACTCTAGTTGGGTACCTAGATTACAGCATACGGACTCCAGATTAGTCTAAGCAGAAGCAAGCTGTTTTGAAAATTGTCAAACTAGGGACTGAATCATTTGGCAGATGGGTGGTAGATGCACATTCTTTTGAATTAATTAATTAATTAAATACTTTGCCTCTCTCCTTCTAGCTTATGATAATTTAAAATAGGCATTAGCTAAAATGCAATATAACAAAAGCTTTTTTTAAAAAAATAGACAACAATAGTATTAAAAGCAGATAGTAAAAAATAATTTAAAATATGTTTAAAACCATTTTAAAACACACAAGTTTAAAGCTCAGCACACCACTTTCAAGTTTGTTCTGGCATATTATTAAAAATCAATCAAAGGCTGGCCTAAATGGATCTTAGTCTTCAGGTGAAAAGAGAACAGGGAGGATGCTAATGGAACTTCCAATGGAAGGGAGTTCCACAGCCTTGGTGCGGTCACTGAAAATGTCATCTCCTGTGTCCTCACCAAAGATGCCTGTGGTGATGGAAAGGCGCTTAATACCCAAATAATTAGCATTATTTACTTTTTGCTTTATGAAGTTCAAAGAGCTCAACATGCTTTATTCTTACTTTTAGGTATCACTATTGCCAATTTAAAGGGCTTTAAAGGGCTGGGAGGGTTGAGGATATTTAATTCTTTCCATACTATGGTCATTAGATGCAACCTCTCCTCCAAGCTCTTTTGTTCCAGCTGTCTTCACCTCAGCTACTAGATCTAGAGGAAGAAAAATTCCTCAACAATACAGAAAATACATCTACTGTAGTATCGATCATAATGACAACATATCACCTCCATTATCAGAAGGAGAACATCTCTTTAGACAGCTTGCCACTGGGAACAGAAGTTGGGAAGTGTTGTTGCACTTTCAACCTTCCTGAGGGCTTCCTCTAGATATCTCATTGGACAGTGTGAGAACAGAATGCTGAACTAGATAGCTCCTTGGTCTGAACTGGGGAGGGGAGAAGAATGGGGTTGTGATGATGCTTCTGCATGACATTGTTGTGTTCCTGCTCCATGGAGCAATCGTGGGTTAAATCATTAACGGGTTTTCCCCATCAATGACCTGGGATCACACCACCATCCCCCACTTACCTGTCCTGTGAAAGGGCAGGATGATGATGGCAGCACTTCCTGGTCCAGTGCAGCCTAGGAAAGTACCTGGCTGCACTGCAAAAGCAAGCAGTGTGTACATCATGCTCCCTTCCACAGGGTGCCATTGTGCTCTCTTCCCAGCAAAGCCACTACCGGGATCACCAATAGATGCTACTGCAAGTACATAAGCACTGGAAAGGCCGTATTCTTTTCCCATCACTTGAAAAACCCTTTGTACACTCCTCAATCTGGATTGGGATGACTGATCCCTTCCCTTGGACCAGTTTGTATGCAGCTACATGTGGTAGCATAGAAATTAAATAGTACAATAGATAGTACACAAAAGTCTTTTTTAAATTGACCTGTTTTTAGCATTACAATTAAACCAGCCAAATTCCACACATTTTTGTTTTTCCCCTCAAGTGACACACAAAACACTGATGGCAACAAAAACATTCAGAAAATGGGGAAGAAGGGGAAACAAACTACACCTTATCCCCTTCAGCACTAGTTCCGCAGCAAGCGAGGGGCCTGGAGCAATTGCACCAATTGAACCACTGCTAATCCGGCTCTGATTTTCCTCAATGGATATACTACTTTTGCTCATTGAACAAATCTCTCTGTATCCAGATGTACCCATGAGTGGGTGAAACTTGAAGTTAAAGACAGGAATTTCTGCTTATGTAATGTTTTAAGAAATGAGTGGTTAAAAGCTTTATACTATACAAATAGGGGGGGAGGGGGCATATTTGGGCCAAGGAGAAGCTCTTGCAGATTCTTTAAATAGAAAAGAAGATCAAATAGTCTACACTGAAATGAACATTCATTTTTAATAACACAATTTCTTTGAGGATAACTGAAAATATGTCACTTGGAACACAGTCATGTTTGAGGAATAATTTCTAATGAAATTAGCTGTATGATGTTAGAGTAGTTCCCAGTATGAGCTGCTAAAGAATCGCTCTGGAAGAACAGCACTCTGAGTTTAAAAAAAAACATCACAGCTTGCAGGTTTCCTTGACTTATTTTAAATTTTTTCTGAGGGCAGTGGTGAGGAAAAAAAATCTCTGTGAGTAGTGTTAAATTCTCAGCTTAATTTCATCATACATTTCATTACTCCTCTCAGTGGACAGAGACTTTGAGTTTGCCCCTTTCCTTTAACAATGTCTGTTCAGGTTTCTTCTGATCAAGGCCCTTTCCGTACCTTACCTTTTTCTGGTGCTGGGGTGAGGGGATTGCACCAGCAGCCTCCGGCGAGAGGCTCTCACGTCCCTGCTGCTGCAGCTCTGCACGAGCTGCCTGCTCGTATGACAGTCCTGCCTGTTCCTAGGAAGCACAACTGGCGCAGCTCTGGAGGCTCCACATGGCAGGTAAGTGAACACAGGGCCTGGGAGCAATGCGTGAACACGCACCATTTTCGGCTTCCAGCCGAAAATGAAAAGGTGAGCGATCGGCACCTGCCGGCGCCTGGAGCATCGTGCAATTGTGAGTGCATTGTGTAGACCGCTCCTCACAATCACGCGACACTCCAGGCACCCTTTTGCATGGTAAATGCTGTGCGGAAAGGGCCCAAGAGTAGGAATGTAAAGAACAATCACAATTTTTTCGACCCTCAGTAAGAAATACCTTGACACACCAAGGTATGTTTGTTGGAAAAATTATTAACTGATGTTAATTTTTTGAGTATTATGGATCCCTTCCCCCTCAAAAAAAACACCCTTGAGTAAATCCAGTGTCTATTGCAATGTTTTGCAGAGAAACTCATTATTTGCACAAACCCCACAGGCCTTGTGCAAAAATGTTGTTGAGTTTTGTGAAAAGGCCACTTTTTTGCCCAAAGTCCCAAAAGGCAGAAATCGTAGATAAATATTTAAAAATGTTTAAATGAGGATTTGCATCTCTAATCAAGATGGATATGAATTTGAGTCTTTGTTCTGGGTTGTTGGATGGCAAACAGCTGCAAGACTGAAATGTTGTCTCTGGCTGGGCATCTGAACTGCAGAGTAGAAAGAAAATCTTTACTCTTTGCTTCCTGACGAAAGGAGGCATAGAATGGGAAGGCCTGTTATGTTACATCCATCTATGCTCAAACCCATCCTTTAGACTAACAACTAAGTACAGCTTTCTTGCACATCTATGCTCAGTAATATGAACAACTTCAGCTTGTTGTGAAATAATTTGAGAATTATATTATGAAAACTGGGGCATAATTCTTCAAAATTCTCTTTCTCTGCTGGAGTGAAATGGTAAAAATTACATTGGTGGTCTATTATACTATGGTCATATGCAGTATTTTCTAGAATTCCCCAATACCACAACTGAAGATCAGTTATTCCAAATTTGTTTAGGCACATGGACACATTTTATATTTTTTTAAAAGTGTTGTGAGCATGTCTACAGAATTGCTGCCACGAGGGAACTGTTAGTGCTCCTTTCACTCTCTGTGTGTTCCTCTCTCTTTGTGTGAAACACTCACATCACCTCAAAGAAACACCTAGATGCTCCTATCCGATCCGTGTAATCTATACAATTCACAATTATTTTCCATTCTTTAACAGTGGTGTCAGCAAGGCCTCAGCCTCTTTTTCCTACTTGATCATTTTTTCCTAGCAGGGCAGATATTCTGCACTCAAAGAAAGCACAAACATCCAACTTCTGTTGTCTGAAAGGCCCAGAGACATTGTGGGGAAACAAATAGGATACGTAGCCTTTTGGCTATGTGGTGTGTCCCCATTTTAACAGAACAATAATTAGGTGTTGAGTGAAGTGTCTGCAGAAAGGGCCTGAACATCATTTTGTGGACTTGGTACATGCTCCCTTTCCATGCTGCCACCACAATCAAATAGCCCATGAAAATCATGAAAAAAATGTTTTAATTTTGAAATTATATATCTTACATTTTTGAAAAATGTCTGTTTAATAAGAACCCAACCTGAGAGTTCTATGAGTTTGCTACATATTTCATAAAACATTTAGTCATGGACAATCAAGGGCAAGGGCAAGAAGTGTTTCACATGGGTATGATGGAAGAGACAACATAAGGTAAGCTTGCGTCTTTTGGCTTAAACCTCTCTAAAGTCTTTTGAGAGAGTTTGTTTGGTTAAGGCTGCTGTGTTTGTTTGGTTAAGGCTGCTCCTTATATGTTTGTATGAGCTGGGAGGAGATTTGTTTGTGCACTCATTAGTGCTCTATTGTTCTATTGTGTTTTGGTGAGCTTGTGTCTGTTGAGTTAAGGCTGATTGTTTGTGCGAATTGAGGCAGGCAGCCCAGGTTTCTGTTTAACTGTCTACCTAGGACTACTGAATATGGATGGTGAGAGATCTTTTGCAGCCATTTGCAACAGCTGTCATATGTTTGTGTTGTTGCTGGAAGATGTGAGTAGATATACTTGCAGCAAATGCAAATTGGTTGTACTGTTGGAAGAGAAGGTCCAGCAACTGGAGCCTGTTTACCTACTCTTCAGCATATTAGGGAGTATGAAGTCTTCTGAGACAGCAGGGAGCAGACCATCCTGGACGCAGAACACACAGGGGATGTCTCTGAAGAGATCACTTCCCAAACACAAGGGACAACATTTGGAAGAATGTGACACATAGACATAGAAAAACCAGTGATCATTCTGTGAGTTTAGAGCAATAGAATTGATTCAAAGTTCTTTCCCTTATCACTAGCTGAGGAACAGTAACAAGAGCTATAGTGTCAGTCCTCAGAGAACATGCAAGTTACCTTGGATGACTCCAATCCCAGAGGAGATGTGTGCTGGTGGAAGAGTATTGCAAGTGTCCAAAAACCTCTATAAGGAGAATCCTTAAGCCCTGTTCTTGTCTCTTTTCCCCAGTCCTCAAATAGACTAAGGGACTGTTCTTCCCCTTGACCTCATACTCGACTCATTCCTGCCCATCAAGCTGCTAGGGTGGGGGGCAGCTCCACAAAAAGGATTGTTGTCACAGATTGGGTTCCATGAGATGACATAAAATGATGACATCTGCATCATTGTGAACCAGCTAGCAGGACACAAGTGATGAGCCTATAGCCTCTATCATTCTCTCTTGGCTTCTCTCTCCCAAGGTCATATGGGGAACAGATGAGGACATTCAGAAGATAATTCCGGCTATTCTGGCTATAGCCCCCAGAGACAGCCATTGTAATGTAGTGGTTGAGCATTGCACAATGGCAGTGAAGACCAAGGTTCAATTCCCTGCTCAGCCACACTTTTCCCATTCAGTTACAACTTTATAGTTAAATATTATTGAAATATGTTTACCCTGCCAACCTTTCTATGAATTACAAAATAATCATATTGTCTCATATTTGTCCAAGAGTTTTTCCAATAAAAATTGGATGAATATAAACAAGCTTACCAAAATTGTGGTGATGGCACAATCTGAAATGCCTGTTTGAAGTCTTCTTGCCAAGAAGATTTATGCTGTCCATGATTTTCCCTTAAGAAACTCATTTTAATGAACTCCTTGACAGCTCACATTTTCCATAAGAAATTTATTAAAAAATAGTCTGCTTTAAAATTAACTCTCATAAAGTGTGTGATATATATCATTGACAATGGATCATAATTTCCACAGTCCATGTTTCCTCTGCTAGGATATCAGTTCTGTACTGCTCATCAATTCTGTGATTATATTTTATTCTGTTAGTAGAATAACCCTAAAAAGCAGGGGGAAACCATTACAGTTTGTTATTAGCCATTCTAAATACTGAAACCCAGGACAGCCCCATTAGCTGTCCATAATCTCCAACTGTCCAGATTGGCAGAGACAGTCCCAATTAAGGCTCTGTCATCCCTGTTTTTCAGCTGCTTTCAAAATGTCTAGTTTCTAGCTTTTTCTCCCACTTTTCCCCTTTGTCCACATCTTACTTCAGTTGCTGCAAACGGAATTCAAGTGGCAAGAGTAGTTTGCACTCAATTAATTTGAGTGGAGGGGAGAGGAGAGGGCAGTATATTGTCCTTCTCAATAGGATCAGGCAAAACCAAACAGTTACAGCTTTTCTTAGCTTGTGTGTCCTTCCTCATTAATAACTTCCACCATCTTAGGCACACTATGACGTATGACCACATGTGTCCGGATTGTTATCTATGAAATGTTAGAGAGTATGATTGTGTATTTAGCCAATATGATCTACCACTAAGAAGATGATGGGATAACTTCATAGAATCTGTAATAACCCTCCTACAGAAGGTAATTGAACCACATACATATATATGGATAGGAATTTTGTTTTGTGTTGTTCTTGACAAACAGCATTCATAATTTTTCCCCAAAAATTGATGAAGATAACTTAAAATTAAAAATTCCAAGCTTGCATCACCATCATCATCATCATCATTATTATTATTATCACAAGTAGACGCATGGCACGGCTAAAAGCATGAACGTTGAATCAAAATATATAGTCAGTTAAAAATGCACAACATCAGTTTAAAAAACCACACATATTGAAAATGATTAATTCATAATCTAACTCATAATTCAAAAGGTATTTGGTTAGGCCTGCTGAAGAGATTGATCCTTAATGCCATTTTAAATGCAGACCATGTGTCCAGCTGTTGATTCTCTTCTGGCAGGTCATTTCACAATTTGGGAGCAACTGATGAAAAGGTCCTCTGGCTAACCGTCACCAGCCAGGTCCTGGCTGATTGAAGTAAATATCCCCAAGAAGACAGGGCAGTGTACAGGGCAAATAACCAAGGGGAAGGCAATCCTATAGGACCCAAGCCATGTACGGTTTTAAAGGTAACAACCAACACTTTGAAATTTGCTTGAAAACTAATTGGCAGCCAGTAGGTTTAATATGTTCACTGCTAGATGAACCAGTAACCTATCTGGCTGCCATGTTTTGCACTAATTGTCGTTTCTGAAGTTGGTACAGTGGTAGTTCAATGCACAACACGTTGCAGAAGTCCAGTCTCAAGGTGACGAGTGTGTGCACTACCATTTTAGGTCCTCCACCTCTAGGAAGGAGAACAGCTGGCACATCAGCCAATGGAGTCAGTAACCACTCCTGGCCATCCTATCTATCTGGCTTATCATATAGAGCAATGAATCAGATGCACCCCCAAGATGTGAACACAGTCTTTTAGAGGGAGTGCAACCCCATCCCGACCTGCTTGACACACCTCTATCCCCAATTAGGAACCTTGACCATATGCACCTCTGTCTCATCTGGATTAACTTTTTAGGTTTGTTTGTTTTTTTTCCTTCATCCAGCACATTACTTTCTCTAGGCATTCATTCAGAAGAGATACTTCATGCTTTGCTGATGCTATTTTTGAAGGCATGGAGAAGTGTGTTTTTGTGTCATCAGCATACTGATTGCATTCTGCCCCATGCTTCTGGATGATCTCTTCCGGTAGTTTCTTGTAGGTGTTACACAGCACTGGGGATAGAATGGCACCTTTGGTATGCCATATAACAGCATACTATATAAACACAGCAGACATTTATCCATCCAGGAAGAAGACTTTAAATGCTCAGTTCTTAAAAGAGCTTTTATTTACTGTATATTCAGCTATGGTCATTTCTGCCCTATGCTGTTATGGTGTTATTATTCCAGTTCTAACATCCTATGGAATCCTGGGGTTTGGAGTTTAGGGAGGGGCATTAAGAATTCTCAGCCAGAGAGCTCTTTGGCCTCAGTAAACTACAAATCCCAGAATTCCACAGGAGATTGAAAGTGGAATAAAAGCACTATAACAGTGTAAGGCAGAAATGACCTATGTTTGAGGTGCCCAGTTAGTTTTTTCACCTCTTTTTTTTTTCCTGACAGTCTCATTTTCTTTAATAGCTACATGAAAGACTGGTACAATCAGATTCTCTTATACAGGATTAAAAGGAAAAACAAAAACAAAGTGAAATCTATTTTAAAGGACTTGTAGTGTTTTATTGAGCCTAATGTGTTCTGAAATATAGCATTTACTCCTCGAGAATATTTGAAATAAAATCCTATGGCCCCAAGGAAGGTATATTCTGTAATGTGTTGAGCTCCATAAAACACTACAGGTATTCTGAGGCTGTTTTCTTCTAGTATCTGTGTCTTCCTTCTTTGAGCTGTTTTTGATTATTCAGCTTGATCAGTGGAGATGGATTAAAATTTCATTCAGTTTGGATTTTTATGAGAATTTCAAAAAATCTATTCAAAAACTTGACTGAATGAAACTAAGACCCTTTTTACACCTTAACTTTTCATGGTGCTGGGGTACGGGGCTTGCGCGAGCAGCCTCTGGAGAGAGGCTCTAGCATCCGGGGTCCTTCAGCTCCTCATGAGCTTGCTGCTCGCGCAAGAGCCCCGCCTCTTCCTTTCGCAGTGCAGCCTGGGACTTTCCCAGCCTGCACTGGACAGGAAGTGCAACCGGCCTAGCTCCCAAGGCTCTGCACACCAGGTACGTGTGCAGGACCCCCCGGAGCGATGCACGACCACGCAGCATTTTCAGCTGAAAATGAAAAAATGTGTGCGCAGTCTGCGTCAGGCCCTTGAGCGTCACGCAAATTTGAGTGCGTCCTGTGGACCACTCCTCACATGTGTGCAACGCTCAAGGGGCCCTTTTGCATTGGAAATGCCGTGCGAAAAGGGCCTAAGATTTAATATAATAGCATATGAGAAAAACTTGAGAGGCTTACCTATTTCTACTGCTCTTGTCACATCTTTTTTTTTGAAAAAAAAGAAAAACAATGAGTGCCTCAATAGAATATAAAGCCACTTTAAATCAAATAAATCAATAGAAAGTAAGTGGAATGTGGTAAATCCAACATTAGAAACATTAAGATACATAAACACAAAACATTCAGAAAACAGAGTCATTAAAACAGCAGCTTCAAAAGAAATACCACTTAGTAATTTTTAGCCACTGCTTTGTATTTTTTAAACCTATAATTTGTTTTGAACTTGCTATTTTAATGACTATATGATGCCTTATAACATTCAACTTGCTAGTTAATAAATCAATATTTTTTTTAATGAATCATTGAATTTAGAACAAATTGTTACATAGACAATTTTCCTGAAATAATTGGCCATTGGTCACAAGTCAGAAGTGAACAGGTGAAGCCCCTGAATTTTGCCCAATTTAGAATTAAACTAGAAAAATGTTGGATTTCCCCTCTCCCAATATCTTTTCCATTAAACCTAGCTCACCTGGCCCAGTAGCAATAACTGGAACAGAAGAAGTGCTCCAATCTTATTGTGAGAAGAGGGCCTATCTCTGTACTTTTCCTTTTCCCTTTCTTTCACAATCAGATGCAAACATATCTTGGAAAGTCTGTTGATCATTACTCAACACAATGTTAAAACAGCACATTTTTAAAAAAACATGAGAAGGAGAGAAAAGTTCATAAAATATATATTTCATCTGATTGTAGCAGAATACCTGCAATTTTTTCTTTTTAAGATATCATCACTGGGAAACTGACATTAGATTTCTCCTATCGCAGGACTTATTAGCAAAAGAAAAAAAGGTATGTGATTAGGCTTAGGTTTTGCACAAAAACACATTTTGCACAAAAAAACTAATCTTTTTCCCAATTCATTTTGTGCAAAATAGACATTTTTTTATTTTTTTAAAAATGGAGTTTGCACAAATGATTGATGAAGAGACACCATCTCCATTAGCTTTGCTGAAAAAACAGCAATAATGAGCTGACATTCAGTCATTATCATCATCACCACCATCATAATCTGATTCTACTTTTCTACACCACTCTTCTACTCCTTCCCTCCCTCCTTCTCTCTCTATGTGTGCCTTCAGTTGTGCATTCATTTGCTGCCAAAAAACACAGTTGTTTTGTTCTAAAAACACATAATTACTATTATATTACATGTTTAATTTATATTATGAAGCAAGGCAAACACCATTTTTATTGCCCATTTCATCTGTATGGGTTGAGCAAGCAAACCAATCCATTTAATTTCCATTAGATCTACTAATTCATTAAGGATATATACGACTTACAGTTATAATTATTATTACCATTCCATCTGATCATTAGTTCAACTTAATCAATCATGTTATTTCTCTGCAGCAGTAATGCAAATAGACATGAAGGAAGAAGAAGGCAGCTTTGTTCAGTGATGTAGACTAGAGTCTATCAGCTTGGACTCAAGTCAGACTTAAGTTGCTTCACTGATTCAACTTGGACTTGGCAATAAATGATGCACTGACTTGATTCGACTTCTGATTTGTATATTTTTAGTGACCAACTTGCTGCCCTTGGCCAGTAACATAACATATTGATCCAGAAACCTTACAATTTTGAACAACACTTCCATCTCTTTTTGCCTACTGGTAGGTGCATTTCTCAGAAGGGAACAGCAAATGAATTACAGAATGGACTTGATGAGGATTAAGGTCTGCTCAGCAGTCTGACCTCACTGTGCATGGGAAGAACTTTCTAAAACCTTTCCTAAGAGCAGAAGACAAGACTCAGCCCCAGAGTGCAGAGTGTGTATCTTAGAGGGGAATAGAAAGTGTATTAGGCAATGGGCTTGAGGAGGAAGGATTCTTCCTTCTAAAGCTTTTGGAGCTTCAGTAATGGGGAGTAAGAAGGATCCTGATCCCCGCTTCCAAAGTCGCAGATGGCAAAATCACAAATGTGGAGGGCTAATTCTACTTAAATTGTTAAAAACTGACTTTATTTGACTTCATCCAGAAATTCTGGAATATAGGTTGGGGTATAAAGTTGGCTCCCAGACATGAGACTTGACTTGAAAATGTCTTGCAAGAACCTGAGATTCAACTCGAGACTTGAAGGTAGAGACTTGAGACTTCACTTGTGACTTGGAATAAAAGACTTAAATACATCGCTGGTCTTATTTGCCTTCATCTCCAGGATTTGTAAGAATCAGTGCTTTTTGTGATAGTAGAAACACACTCCTTTGTAAAGGCTCTGGGTAGTGGGAGTGGAAGAGATCCTGTTTCTGCCATCAGGGGTTTTCTATTTGAGCCTGACTATCAGAGGCTTGGGGGAGGCAGCAATAG
The DNA here is from genome assembly GCA_948472985.1 of Iguana delicatissima. Lineage (NCBI taxonomy): Eukaryota > Metazoa > Chordata > Lepidosauria > Squamata > Iguanidae > Iguana > Iguana delicatissima. The sequence goes on along the minus strand of CAOKZL010001719.1, from coordinate 172,618 downwards.
CAATAACCTGGGCAACCTGCATCAGCACAGAAAAAGCAGATCATTGTATGGGAATGTTGTGAATTTGGAGTGGATCCTAAGACTGCAATCTGTCTTGACTGCAAATTGAGAACATCACAGTACCAGAACAGGTACATCTCAGTTTAAAAAGTAGCTGTTTTCTTGTTCAGTATTTTTATAACATGAACTTTCATATCAGAGACAGAAAAAAAATGGAAAAAATTGGACAGTTTCCTATACTTAAAAAAAAAAAGTTCAACAGGTTTCAATAAACTTTTTATTCAAAACTATGTACACATGAATGAAAGGATCAGATCAGTTAAGATTTACAGAAGAAAAGAAAAACATTTTTAACCAATTAGAGATCACATGAAAACTTCTTCCAAACAGCATTCAGGGATGATTTTTTCTTTGACCAGCCTCTACTTTTCTCATGTTTTCCATGTTAGTGGCTATACTTAAAGATCTATGTTTTTTTAACATGTTGGTGGAGCTGGTGAAGCAGCCTTGCCTGTTGTCCTGTTATCTTTTTGTTGAGCTGTTTATATAAATGCAGTAAGGGATTATGGAGACAGCTGCTCTTTATCTTGCCTGTTGTATGGGAGGACTATGGACGAGAAGATGATGGTTTCCAGTGGCAGCTTAGATCACCAAATGCCATAGTGAGAAGGTCACTGCTGTTACTTTGTGTGTTCGAGTCATTTCTAACCTATGTTGACCCCGAAGGTGAACCTATCATGTTTTTTTTTGGCAACATTTTTTTGGGGGGGGGGTACCTCTGCCTACGTCTGAGACACAAAGAGTGTGACGTTCCTAAGGTCATCCAGTGGTTTTATATGGCTGAGCAGTGATTCAAACCCTCATCTCCAGAATGCTCAAATCACCACAACACACTGGCTCTCTCATGAAAAGGTATCAGTGATAATTAGATTTCTGTGATCTTCAGTGTAGTACATCAACTCTGAGCCTTGAGGATGGTCATAAGGGATCTTGCATGGTACCCCCAAAATGAAAGAGTGTGTCTCTGCTACCCTATAAGACCACCTTGCCTAGATTTACTTAGCTGCTCTACTCTACTCCACCTCCTACCTTGGATGTGTGCATGCCCATCTTTATCAACTAGTGCTGTCCACCCCTCCAATGTCTGCCAAACTGACTTTTGTTGAAACACTTTAGCACTGAGCATTGCATGTTGACTTTATTCAGTGCAGTAGTACTTCAAATTTAAACTTCCTTCCTTCCTTCCTTCCTTCCTTCCTTCCTTCCTTCCTTCCTTCCTTCCTTCTTAATTTTATCTTTGATGCTGTTCTTCAGTTGTAAAACTTAGGAATGCTCTAATAGTTCTAGACAGGTCCTCAATAGAAAGCATGAGGAAACATGGGCCCTTTTTGCATCTTACCCATTTGCGCGACGGGGGAGGGCAGCTGGCGCGAGAAGCCTCATTCGAAACGCTGCCGCTTCCTCGCTCCTTCGTATTGCAGGTTGCTTCCTGGTAGCGCGACCGTCGCTCTCATGCCCCGCCCCTTCCTTCCGCAGTGCAGTCTGGGAGCTGTAGGCTGCACTGGGGGAGGAAGCGTGATATGCTCACCTGGGACAACGCACCGCACGCAGGTAAGTGCGCGAGGCCGCCGCGAGCATTGCACGAGAGTGCATTAATAAAAAATGTGCGCTCGCCCCGCTTGAGTCTCATGTGCGTTGCGCAAGTGGGAGTGCGTCGTACGGAGCGACGCTCCCACTCACGCAAGCTCAAGGGGCTCTCGCGCAAAAAAAAAAAAAGACATGTGAAAAGGACCATGGATTTGAAAAACCAAGCACTCAGTTTGTGCCAACTTTATGAGGTCAGGATGACCTCAGCATGGCTAGGACATAAGTTCAGAGACGATTAGATAGGAAAGCCCAATGCTGATGGGCTTGAGATTATCCTTTCAAATGGCTGTAAGGCACAAGCATTCCTGGAAAGAACAGAAAGTAAAACTGCTCAGGTGAAGCATTAAGCACCCCTGCTGTGAGCATGTCCTACAGAGACTTTTCCTATTTTCCTTACCCAACCAAGACATTTAGAGATTCTCATGACTCCTACCAATTTTTTGTCACCTAAAGTTAAGACAAACAGCCCATTCCAGACTCCTTTGTCAGAGTTGTGGTAAAGCAATCACTGCTTTCTTCATGCACCTTCCTTCAGGATAGGAAGTAGGATATGAAAACCCCATCTCCAACCCCTACAATTTGTAGTACTTGGACATAATATGTGGTGCCCAGACCTCTGTTCTAGGTACCCTCAGACTCACCGTCTGAGCCACTTTGGTTCGACCTTCTGCTTAAAGATTGATAAATATCACCCTTTCCTTCCAATTCCTCTCTGTCCACTCTTTCTTGCCTCGTTTTCCAAAAGCCTTGTATGATTTTTGAAGGTGTTTGCTTTCTTGTGTGTTTGTTAATTCTAAATTAAAAAAACCTATTTAACTTTACAGTTAGTATTGGTATACACAGGTGAAAAGATCCTGCCATTACTCTCTTCTTGCAGGCTTCGAGCTATATTTCCTCCCATTTCTATGATGCTGGCATTGTGGGTGGACTCCACATTTCCATACCTTTTAGGTAACACTACCTACATGCAATTTAGAAGGATTAATTCCCTCTATAGTGTCTGCCATGTCTCCAGTTGTAATGAAGATCTGAACAAAATGAATAAATTTTGGTTTCCAAATGCATTTTACGTGGTGGTTAAGTAATCTTATTTCTGAATCTCAGCTTGGATTTGAGGGCTAAAGTGTACTGGATGAGGTCCAAACTGATCCAGTTAAATCAAGACTGGATCCAAATTGGTCTCTTAACCATGTTGTGGGAGTGGAGGCTTACACAATTCTATTATTCAGTGCAAAATATTATTTTGCATAAAATATTTCATTTTGTGTCACGTCCAAAAGATTTTAGGAAATTGTGCTATAAAATAATTCATGAAAGTGGGAATAATCAGTGAAAACATGCAGAAGCTCTTGCTGTGTTGTCCAAATTAGAAAAAACTTTTGACTTCTTTTTCTGTTCATATATAAGAACCATATAACTGAATATTTACAAGTGACTGATGTAGGGCTCCCTTACACTGTGATCTTTTTCAGAGCTTTCAAGTGTCAGTTTGTTGTTGCTGTATGCCTTCAATTTGCTCCTAGCTTATGGCAACCATAAGGTGGATCTGTTATGGGGTTTTCTTGAAAAGATTTGTTTGGTGAGTGCCTTTGTCTCCCTCTGAGGCTGAGAGAGTGTGACTTGCCCAAGGTCACCTAGTGGATTTACATAGCTGAGTGACGATTCAAACCCTGGTCTTCAGAATTGTAGTCCAGTGCTCAAATCACTATACCACATTGACTCTCTCATGAAAAAGTGTCACTGGATAATTAGATTTCTGTGATCTTCAGTGTAATACTGAAGGGTCTAATCACTGAAGGGCCTAGAAGCCATGTCCTACAAGGAACACCTTAGGAAGCTAAGTATGTTTAGTCTATTGGTGTATTTAATAGTGGTTTATAATCCACATAAATATTTTGCTCATTAAGCTCCAAGTATGGGGCCAATGGTAAGTGGTTGCTATCTGAGCGACACTTCACAGCAAAGTTGGTTACAGAGACCAGCAGGTTAGAGGAAACTAAGATATAATCAATTGTGGAAACTCCATTATTTGAAAGGAAAGTAAGTTCCCCATCTTTTTCTCCTTCAATGCTTCCATTCAAAATAACAACATTAAACTTATATGTCATGTTTAAAAGACATAACCCTGTGTAATTGCAGCCTATGTCCTTTGATAGTCTATTAGGTAAGGGATGAACCTCATCTCTTTCTGGGGGGATTTCAAGAAAATGAGAAAAAAAAATCTTATCATTCTGTCCTAGTATGTTTAGTCTGCAGAAGAGAAGGTTAAGGGGGGGACATGATAGCCATGCTTAAATATCTGAAAGAATGACATATCGAAGAGGGAAGAGGCTTGTTTTCCACTGGCCTAGAAAGTAGAACAAGGAAAAATGGATTCAAACCACAGGAAAGGAGATTCCACTTGAACCTCAGGAAGAATTTCCTGATGGTCAGATCTGTCCAGCAGTGGAAGATGCTGCCTCAGAGTGTGACGGAGTCTCCTTCTTTGAGGATTTTTAAACAGAGATTTGTGACCATCTGTTGGGAGTGCTTTGGTATATGTTTCTGCATAGCAGGGTGTTGGACTGGATGGCCCCTATGGTCTCTTCTAACTCTATGATTCTATGATTCTAACTCTGAGCATTGAGGATGCTCATAGGAGATCTCACACGGTACCTCCAAAATGAGAGATTGCATCCCAATAAGATCACCTTGGCTAGATTTACTCAACTAATGCTGCTACTTTTCTCTACTCCATCTATTACCTTGGATGTGTGCCTGCCCACCTTTATTAACCAGTTCTGCTGCCCATCCACTGTCCGCCCAATGCCCATGGAGCTGATTTTGTGCAGATTCCAACCCTGGTCTTCAGAGTCCTGGTCCAAAAATCAAATCACTACACCATGATGACTCACTTCAAGCCTAACTAAATTACTTATTTTACAACATGTTTTCAAGCAGTGCTGTTTCCAATTTCTAATGGTTGTGTTTATTTAGCCATAGCACAAAATTCATAATGAAATATAACACCTGCCCTGTTGCATTAAATAAAAATATTTTCCCCACATATCTACTTGGATTCATTTGTATACTGTATAGCTCATTAAACCTACATTAACTGAAAGGGCAGGCAAGTTCTTTTCAAACACTTGTGGCCTTTTCAGCACTAAGACAACTCTGGATGAAAATTTAAGACTGTGAGCACTAAGCTTCATAAAATATTTTTAAAGGTGTTAATAAGTAAACAGAGGAACAAGAGAGAAGGTATGAGAACTTGTGTGTGTGTGTATTAATGAATATTCATCTCCTAATTTATTATCATGTTTACAGCTGAAACTGCACAGCAAATTATATTCTACATCAAGTCCCGGGAGGATTTTCATCTCCATGGTTTGGACTGGGACCAAAATAAAGCACATTCAAAAGAGATACTGCAAAAGAGGTATTTAATTTTTAATGTGCTGGAGACAAAATGCTTATCCTCATGGCCAGGGGGACAGGAGCAGCAGAGGAATAAAGACCCACAGAAAGTGTGTGTGTGTGTCACAAAATCATATTAATGTGACTCAGGTGAGGTGTTTTGAGATGCTGATGGAAGAAATGGGGTGGCAGGGGAATGAACTATCAAGATCTTATTCCTAAAGGTATGAAGTCAACATAAACCTGATGTGACTGAGTCTCAAAACATGTTTTAAAAAACAGTGTTACCCCCCAAATTAGCCCAACACATTTCAGCTAAGAAATATTTGTATGGGTTTCTCCATGGGCTGTAGAGAGAAAAAAGAGGGGGAACAAAATGTATGTAGTAATAACTATACGCAATGTATAGACCAAAGAGAAACAAAAACTATATGTGAATATATGATTCACATTAACTTTTATGTAAAATGAAATCATTAAAAAAATGATTTACTGAACCAGGTAATGTTCCATATCTGTTTATTCCTTGCTTATAATTGTTAATAGATAAGTATTGCTCCTCCCCTTTTCTTTAATAGTCTTTGAAGAAATCCCTAAAAGTAATTCTTGGCTAAAATGTGTTTGACTAATTTGTGGGGGGAAAAACACTTTTTTGAAAAAGTACATCTTGAGACACAGAGTATCATTCATATAAGGTTTATTGGATGTTTTCAGTTCGTTCTGCTTTTATGAAGTCAATATAAGTCCAACAGTACATTTCATTATCCAAAAGCTTGATTCTATTTTGACTGATAAACTTTGAATTCTTTGGCACGTAAAAAACACTTTGGGCCCATTTCAGTGATCAAACAAGCAGAGGTCAACAAGATGAAGATTTAGCTGCATTTAGCAAATGAAGTGGCTGAATTATTTCACTTGCAATTTAACCATAGTTTACCAGATTACCATACTGGTGACAGTTGATTGAATTGTGGCATGGTAATTTAAGGAAGCTGAGTTCTATAAAATGCTCACAATGAAGCAATTGCAGCCCAGATCTGCTTAAAGAGCATATATTCTGGCACACTTTGAATGTGTGAATTTCCTGTAATGGTGGGAAACAAGGACACAATTTCTGCAGCTGTGTTTTCTTTACAATAATATGGCATCAAAGTTTGGTCCTTTTCTGTTACTTGGTTTTACAAATGGCAATGTGTTATTTGCTTGAGCTCAAAACACTAATCACACATAAATAACAGTGCCTGAGCCAACTACAACAATAAATTATTGAAACAAGCTGAAACTTTGGTGACATTCACTTTAACCCTGTGGGCATGTGATATTATATGTGCTTTATAAGCAGATCTACAGGTGAACCCATCTATTTGGAAACAATGTAATTTTGAAATGCATGGCTCTTCAAAACAATGGCATTTAATTAATAGCTTGCAGTTTTGACATACACCTTTTGTATGACAAACACAGATATCATTCACTAGGACTTACAAATGGACTTCTGTTGTCACAGATCATAGGTGTCTTTGGTGCTGGGTACATTTATTCATAGCTTGCTCCCTTTGCCCAAAAATTATTAGAGTCAGAAAGAGAGAGATAATTATAAGGTGAAGATGAACAGCCTAATCCGCTGCCTTGAATCACCTCATTTTTCTGCATTATTCATATTTCTTGGCTCAGCTCAGCAAATGCAAGCTGAATGCTAATGTCTGTGTTGCTTTGCTCGCTGCCTGCTACCACCATATTTCTCTCCAGAGAGATAGCTCCAATGAGCACCTATTCTCAAGCTCAAGATTTAAGAGCTTGCAGCATACATCACCAGTTTTCATTTAATCTTGTCTTTTCCTTTACACTTTAGTAGAACTGTGATTCTCAAAGGAATCAAAGGGCGGGGTGGGTAGAGGGCTCTAGGTGTCATTTTCTGAAAGATTTCAGTGGTGGAACAAGATTTCAGCTGAGCTTAAAATCAGTTTTAGGGGTTTTTATTTTGACAGATTGAAATGCAAAAGCAGCATGTTTTAGGAACATTTTGTAGTTTAATCTCATGGCATCATTAATGCACATCAAATAATCACTAACTTTTTTTTCTTTTGTTAAGCATGGGAAACTGTACTAATAGTAGAATTCGGACTTGGACAAAACATGTTGAACCATTCCTGATTCTGACACACAGGGCTATTTACATATTTGTCATTTGGTAAGTAGAACCAGAGAGGTAATCCTGTGGAAGAATTGCACCTTAGAAACACCAGCTTTGATTGTGTTTTCCTGTACAGCAGGGGGTTGGACTAGATGGCCGTTGTGATTGCTTCCAGTGCTTTGCTTCTATAATTCTATAAACAGGGCTATTGATAACAGGGTAACTGGCAGCTCTTTCATTAATGAAATGGACTGGATGGCCCTTGTGATCTCTTCCAATTCTATGATTCTATATACAGGGAACCATTGTTATATTATTCCACTATATATAATTAAGGACAGGTCATTTCTAAAGGAGGTAAGAACTCACCCATGTAGTTGTTGTCATGTCTTTTCAAATTGACTCAAACTTATAGTAACCCTATTATAGGGTTTTCTTGGCAAGAGTTGTTCAGAAGATGTTTGCCATGGCCTTCTTCTTACAGTGAGACAGTGTGACTTGCCCATGGCCACCCATTCAGTCCCCATGGCTGAGTGGAGATTCAAACCCTGGTTCTCTAGAGTCCTAGTCCAACACTCAGGCCATTTTCGCTCTAGAGTGTTGTAGTGCTACTATTCTACTTTCAACATGCTATGAAATCCCTGAGTTTGCAGTTTAGGGAGAGATTACATTGGATTACAACGTATGGCCATATATGCTTATGAACAGTTGTCTGAACATGCATGACACATCCATGTATTATTTCTGTTCCCCCTCTTTAGCTATTGGATCTGATAGTTCCTGCTGTTCCATATTTTGTTACTGATCAATGTTGCAGTGCGTGCATGTGTATGTGTGTGTGTGTGTGTGTGAGAGAGAGAGAGAGAGAGAGAGAGATGTAGTCTGAGGCCACTTACTGCACTAGACTTTTATAGCACTATCATTCCACTTTCAACGTCCTATGAAATCCATAAGTTTTCAGTTTAGGGAAGAGCTCAAAGGATTCCATAGGATGTTGAAAGTGGAATAATAGTGCTATAAGAGTCTAGTGCAGAAATGGCCTCAGACTACATCTCTCTCTCTCTCTCTCTCTCTCACACACACACACACACACACACAAAATATACACACACTGCAACATTGATCAGTAACAAAATATGGAACAGCAAGAACTATCAGATCCAATAGCTAAAGAGGGGAACACAAATAATGCATGTTCAGACAACTGTTCATAAGCATATATGGCCATAAGTTGTAATCCTTGGTCTTGTATCAACTCAATAAGCAGCCTTCAGGAAAAGCATTTATTAAAAGTTAAGCTCAGAACACAGGCAAAGCTCTCACCATAACTGGAGATGAGCAGATAGTCTCACTTTTTCGAACACCTCTCACCCCTCCCAGTTCGTTTCCATGCACACAACATTCTCATGCTCCATCTCATACTAGACTCTTGAAAGTTATTTCTTCCCATCTTCTGAACAACTCCCCCTTTCCATCACCCAAACATTGAAGAGAATGCAGCTGTGAAGGAAGTACAGCCAAATGGCTACTGTCAGACTAAGGTAGATATGGTGAAGATGGTGGTGCCATCTTACATAAGTAGCTGACACTGTGCTTGTTCTGGCAGAGCAAATGTGTTGGGACATTCCCAGAAGCTGCAGTATTTACAAAAAGGCTTAGCATATAAGCCAAGATGAGCAGGTGAACACATGAATAGTGGAGAAAGTTTTGGCTATAGTACATTGATATGGGTACAAAGCCTATAAAATGTTGCTATAAAGCAGTTAAAAACCCCTACATACAGGCTGGAATGTCTATTAGTGCTATAATATATGTAGTGTATCAAAACAGACAGATTAGAAACCATATTGTATTGTATTCAGAGGTAGTTGTGAATAATCTATGGCATTACCAAATGGTGGAAATGGTTACTGAATTCTCAATTTCTGTGATATTAGAAGTGGAATAGAATAGAAGAAGGATAGAAGTAGAAAACAATGCATGTGGAATCTAGATTGACAGATGAGAGTGCAGCAGATTTAAAAGGAGTGTATAGTATCAGGGCATCTGAGAAAAGACTGGCTTAAGGCTATTTTTCCTTCCATTACAGCATAATAAAAGTAATGTGGTTTTTGTTGAGAGAAGTCTGGCAGTTTTCAAGGGAAAGAGAGGGTTATTTCCCTTGACTAGGCGGAACCCTCCCAGATCTATAAATCAGTCAACAGCAAGGCTCCATTTAGCCACTCTATTATCATTTTTTGTGTGTGTGATATTCAGATAGCTCCCTCCATTAGTCATTTCCCTTGAGATTACCTGAGCATAGTCCATGTTGCTATGGTATTTGAAGAAAAATGACATCCTAAAGTACTCTCCCAGTCATGGAGCACATTGAGAGAAGCAGTTGCAACAGAATCCTGAGGGTTTTCTTCAGCTGCCTTTTGTCAACACACCCAATGACTGTGGGAGTGCTGGAGACATAATTTCCTTGCACCCTGATTTGCAGTGCTTTGGAAACCATTTGGCTGAGGTGCAGTTTGACTGATAAAAGTAAGGGTTTGGGAGGTGGTATCATCAAATCTAGCTGTGGTGATAGAGTTCTGTCATGACATCTGAAAATACAGAATCTCAACTATTGCTTTGTTACTATTGCTTCAAGGTAAGTATATAAGCAAAACAAGGTCTGAAGGTGAAAAAATGTGGAGTTTATCTTATGGTTTTTGTTTCACCTTTAGTGCGGTGGTGTTTCTGAATTAGGCAGAAAACGCTGGCAGTGTGTGCTTAATTTTTCCTCAAAAGTCAATTTTCTGTGACAAAATCTATTACAGCTAGGGGAAAAAGGATACTCATTGTCTCAAATCCTACTGATTAGTCCCAGCTACAGCCAACCCATTGAATAAATTGGATTCACCTATGTATCATGTCGTCATTCCATAATCTGTTTTAATTGGAACTAATAAGATTCAGGCCACAGTCTTCTCTACTACACAAAGTAAAGCAACTTCAGGGATATGACTTCAGAGAATAAAGTGCTTTATATGGATGGGATATTCTTCCTCCTCTCAGAATATCAAAATCCAAATCAAATATAATTACTCAAAAACTATGGCTCCTCAATGTTCTGTTTCTTTTATTTATAGCTGTTGAATTCTTTGGCTTCTGTAGTATTCTCCAGGTTCATGAAACTATTATTCTTCATTTGTGCAGTTTTACCATCCACTGGTGCCTTCAGCAAGCTATGAATCAGCCTTCGTGATATTTTATGCATACCTGATATATAACAGCTGTTCCTCCAGTTTTAGTATTTTTCCTCAGGTTTTGGGGTACTTAACATTTCTACTGTTCTGAAAAACCTGTCACCTAGGTAGCAAAAATCTTTCTGAGTTGTGTCACTTTCACATCAGCAATGATAGAAACCATTCTCTCTCTCTCTGTGTGTATATATTTCTTCCAGTTGCCTGTTGACTTATAGTGATTGCATGAATTTTGTAGTGTTTGCTTAGGGTTTGCTTATACATGGAATAATGAGAGGTAATTTGTCTTTTCCTTCCTCGGAAATATAGCCTAGCACACCTGATATTCCTTGGAAGTTTCCCATTCAAGTATCAATCAGGGCTGACTCTGCTTAGTTTCCAAGATCGGATAGGATCTGGTTTCTTCAGGGTATTTAGGCCCTACTGAATAATTACTTCCTCTGGGCGTCTGCTGCTACTGACATTAGTATTCTATTCTAACGTAGCCTGTGAAGTCAGCATGCAACTGACCATAGGGTTTATCTGATGTGTGTAAGAAAAGAAGCTCTCCATCTTGTTTCCTTGGACTAAAAAGCTGAAAAGAAATGGTACAGTTTTAACGTGTGCACTATATGTGAAACCAAACATCTTTCAAAGAAGTAGACATTTATTATTACAAAGAGACTGTTAAAATGAATGCCTAGCAACAGAGGTTAAGAAATAGACCACTGGCCAGTTTTGATTTGGCCAGTCTCCACTTGTTTCTCAGTGAAAGCAAAATCCTATGGAAAGCTAATTCCCATGTATAGGCTTTAAATATTTTGCCTCTGTATTTTTCCCCTTAATCAACACTAGGATATCTGCCATGATGTGTTTGTGGCTTTAAAGACAAGAAAGACTCACTGAATTGCCATCACAATTAACTTATTTCATATCCAGCGTCCATGTGTTGGCAGGGCTACTCTTCATGTTAACAGCTCAAGTCATAGTCAGAGAAAATAGGCAGGATATCCAAGTCTGAGATTAACTAAATATACTATACTGCAGGTATTGCAGTGATCTGGAAGTAGCAGAAGCCGGTATTTTTATTTTAATTATTTTTGAGTATTTGTACACTACTTGTCATTTAAATGAAATCCCAAAGCAGTTCACAGTAAAAGAGAAAGAATGAAGAAGTTGCTAGAAGGATAAAACAACAGTTAAACAACAGAGTCTTTTGGCATATGAAATTATATTCAGTTTACAAAGTAGATAAAGAAAAAGGGTTGGATCCAGACTTCCTTTCAGTGCAACACCATCCACAAAATGTTTCTTTGCTGAGCTGAATACTGTTGGACTCAGTGTGGGGGGAAGGGAGTGTGTAGAAGCAATGAGAGCAGCTTACAACTATCCTGCCATATTATCCATTGCTTTGATCTCACATTGTACGTTGAAACACTGCAGCAGTATAATTGACTTCATTCTTTCAGCCCTAGTGTTTGGCTGTGCTGAAAGAAAGTTATCTTACAACAGTAGACCACAAGCTGAACATGTGATGCAGCAGTCAAGAAAGCCAATGCAATTCTTGGTTGCATCAATAGGAGTATGATGTCTAGGTCAAGGAAAGTAATAGTACCACTCTATTCTGCTTTGGTCAGACCTCATCTGGAATATTATGTCCAGTTCTGGGCACCTCAGTTCAAGAAGGATATTGACAAGCTGGAACGTATCCAGAGGAGGGCGACCAAAATGGTGGAGGGTCTGGAAGCCATGCCCTACGAGGAGCAGCTTAGAGAGCTGGGTATGTTTAGTCTGCAGAAGAGAAGGTTAAGAGGGGACATGGCAGCCATGTTCAAATATTTGAAAGGATGTAATATTGAAGAGGGAACACTTTCTACTGTTCCAGAAACTAGGGCCCTTCTGCACCTTACCTTGTTCCGGTGCTGGGGTATGGGGATCACGCAAGCAGCCTCTTCTGAAAGGCTCTCCCTTCCCTGCTGCTTCAGCCCTGCACGAGCTGCCTGCTCATGTGAGAGCCCTGCCTCTTCCTTCCGTAGTGCAGACTGGGACTTTGCCAGGCTGCACTGGGGCAGGAAGCATGACTGGCCCAGTTCCAGAGACTCTGCATACCAGTTAAGTGTGCACGGGGCCTGGGAGCAATGCATGATTGTGCACCATTTTTGGCTTGAAGCCAAAAATGAAAAGGTGCGCTGTCGGCCTCTGGAGGCCCCTAGAGCATCACACGATTGTGAGTGCGTTGTGCAGATCGCTCTTCACAATCGTGCGATGCTCCAGGCCCTCTTTTGCATGGCAAATGCCATGCAAAAAGAGCCTAGGACGAGGAGCAAAGGATTCAAGCTACGGGAATAGAGATTTCACCTGAGCCTCAGGAAGAACTTCCAGACAGTCAGAGCTGTCCAGCAGTGGAATATGCTGCCTCAGAGTGTGGGGCAGTCTTCCTCTTTGAATGCTTTAAAACAGAGGCTGGATGGCCATCTGTTGGAAGTGCTTTGATGTGTGTTCCCACATAGCAGCAGTTGGACAGGATGGCACCTATGATATCTTCCAATTCTAGCCTTTCCATGTAGTTCACTACTATATTTCAGGCTACTAACCTGCCCTACCAGACTACCTTTGAGGCCAAACCAAGCACTCAGTTTGATCCACTAGCTTCATGCTGCTTTGACTTACATGCAGACTGGATGCTCTTTGAAATGTTTTTTTTCTAAAAAAAAATGTGATTGAATTATTATATTCATATTATGTTCAAAGTTAAGACCCAAGGAGGATGTGTCTAATGCCTTTCTTCATAGCCTCAAAATATATGCTGTGGAATTTTGTTTTTGTCTTTATTGGTTACTGTGTCTCTCAAAATACTTTAGACACTTCTTCTGGGCAGGACAACTGACAACGGACTTCAAACATTTGCTAGCCTCTCCCAGGCTCTATTCCAGTCTGTATTTATGTCCTAGCAATAGGTGACATTGTCTTGTCTGCCCAACAACTCAAATGTAAATCATTGCCTTTCTCAGTTTCATACACATCTATTCAGAAGTTACTGGGATGCTTTAGTTGTGGATCCTGCACTGACTGAGTTTGGAGTAGATGACCACTAGACCCCCTTTCAATTCTATGGTTCTATGATTCTGTGAGTAAATCTTTTTGATTTCAGGTTTGTATTGCATAAATCTTGCTCTTATTTATATCTGCCTGACACTTTCTTTGATTCCTGGTATATCCATTCTACCTTTCTCTTCTCTAGATATTAAATGCGACTTAAAATTTCCTTGTACGGTTGCTAGATTTCTCCTCCTTCCTTTTTTAAAAAATTATTTTGTAAAATGATGTGGTTTATTGAACATGTGTTAGCAGGAAATTCTGGACATGTTTCAGCTGTACATTCCTGAAAAGTTCCTATAGATGTGTAAAGATATACTTTCAAGAAGATATAAATACAATTTTGGATCCCAGAATTTGTTACAAAAGTTAAAGAACACAACTTCACCAATGCAATAGAACTTAAATGTAAGCCTTTCCTATGGCACAACCATGGTTAAATAACTTGTCATCAACTAATGCCACTGTTTTGGAGTAACCATACAGGAGACTTTCCTAAAAATAGCTGCTTATCAGGTTTTTGCAGGAACTTTCCTGCTTGTGATAGTCAGTCCCAGAACTAAAATGATTGCCTAAGCAGGATTCTTTGAAGACACCATCCTTTGGTTTAATAAGACAGTGTAAAAGACAAAGATTGATTCTGACAAAGTGCCAGAGATGGAAATATCCTATATGCGAAAGTCCCATATTCACACCTGCAATTTTCTCACAAGCCAAGTGCAAGGACTGGTTAGTCAATGAATTTATCCAATTTTTAGTCTGTGAAGCTATTAATAAAAGCATGGATGTAATTTTCCATTTTCTGTCATCAGAAGCAAGTGATGATAATCAGATCCCCCCTCCCACAATACACAAGAAAATATGCATGACTAAAAATTTGTATCTTTGAAAGTGATCCACAAAAGGGAGAAAGATATGAAATTAAGAAAAATGAATTAAAAAGAATCTACATTATGAACATTGTATGCCAAAAAGATGCATTAATTTTCATGAAGGAATTTAAAGCTGAAGGTTACAGCCCAATACAGAATAAGGATGGGAAGTAATTCCTGATGGGACTGAGAAAGGCAACTAAACTGAGGTTAAAAGATTTCAATATTTGCTTCCCTTCCTTTCAGACCAACTGTCTGAGTTGTTGTGTTATGGTTGTGTACCTTCAAGTCATTTCTGACTTATGGCTACTCTAAGGCAAACCTATCACAAGGACTGTGGCTTGTGTGTGACATGCCTAAGGTCACCAAGTGGGCTTCCACGTCCAAGCAGGGAATCAAACCCTTGTCTCCAGGGTCATGGTCTAAAGCTCAAACCACTACACCACACTGTCTCTCACTGTCTGAGTTACCAAATATTAAATCAAATATTAAGGAAGAGCCAAACAAGAAATCATAATAGTTTTTCTAAACTTCAAATGTTATTGTTAGATCAATACAGGAGTGGGCAAATTATGACCCACCTGAAAGCAAAGTCTGCTGCAAGGGAATGACACTCACCCTAAACTTCCCTTACATTTAGCACAAGAAAGGTCACCCTCTAGAAGTTTGGGGGGTGGCACATACACTTCCTCCACACTTTGGAGCGCTGTCCCAATCGCCAATCATTCTTCTGGTCTGACAACTCCCCACATGTAAAAAAAATCTTTAAAAAGCCCCTTCTATGAAGTTGGGGGCAATTTGGGGGGCAATTTTGACATATTTCTCCTCCTGAATTTAATTTCTGCTTGTTTTTAAATAAATAGACAGACAAAAATACTCTGTGGGCTAAGGCATTTTAAGAGAAATTGCTACTGCATTTCCATTTTCTCATTCATATGGATTATGAGTGGGTAGCTTCTCTCCTTCATGCAATCAGATTCAGATGCAAGTGATTTTTGAAAAACCCATGGGGGAAAAATACATAGTTCAAAACACTTATACACATGTTGACTGGCATCCTCTTCGAGTGAAGCGTATGTGAACTTAAGTTCTATTTTGGAGGACCACAAAGGACTATTCTCTTGGTCTGGTGCTCTGTCCAAAAACCTCTGTTCATACTGGAGAGAGGGCAGAGAGGGAGGTGATTTGATTCATACTGTGAAAATCTGGCTACTTAGGTGTCCTAGAGGAAGGAAAAGGAGGGTTCATTGCATTTGAAAGTGTACCCTCATTTCTTCCCCTTTCACTGAACTGAGACTACAGTTCTCCCTCTGCTATCACAGGTTTGACCTTAACAAATCTGATTATTTGCAAGACACATATGTACCTCCCCCGTTCTCCTACTCCCATTCTCTTGCATTTTGTCAGGTGCAGAGAAGGAATGCCTGGGAAAAAGGCAAGAGAATTGGGGGGGAGACATGCATGCACCTTCCTTCTCCCCTCCAGACTTTTTCCCCTCCCATTTCCTTGCCTCAGGCCCCAGTGCTGAGAAGAAAGGCTTATGTGTCAGGACAAAAGGAGGGAGGAGACTCAGAAGGGAAAGGAAGGGGAATTGCAAGGGGGAATTATTTGTGGTTCTTCCATTTTTGCAAGGGTTCTCTGCCCTGAACCCTCACAAAAGTGGAGAGGCCACTGTAGTTGCTTCTCCATGGTATAAATTGTCTTACCCTTCCCTTCTCTTTCCTGGTAAACAATAGTAGCAGGAGCCCCTCCCAAAGTTTGACAACTGCTGAGTGGTGGGAGAATTTGGAACTTCACAAGCAAAGCAGTTCAAAGATGTAGGATATCAGCCATCATATCCTAGCTTTGGACAGTGTTGTACCTTAGCTTTGGTCACTGTAGCTTGCAATATGAACTGGTGATATTGGTTCATTGATTAAAATGTATGTGTTCCCACTGCATGTCTAAAAGCTATGACTACACACAACTTTTTAAAAATCCCATGTTATGGGCTGCACTTATCATACCCTGGCCTAGCAGGTGGTCTACATAGTTGAGATTTGTAACCTTCAGCCAAAACAATTGTACATTTTCACCCTGACTTGGGATGTGAACAAAACAGACAATGTTTTTGTGTGTGTATGTGCATAAGTGCGAGAGTATGCCACCACTCAGTTTAACAATGCTCTCATACTTTCTGACTCACTAAAATACACAATCAGTAAAAATGGGTGAGAGCAATAGAAAGCAAGATAATCTGTGCAAACCATGGTCTAAAACTAGAAAAGTAATACGTTGAATGATCTACACAGAGGTAGCATAAAGTTAGCCCTAGGCCATTTCAGCACTAGACTGTTACAGTGTTCTCATTGCATTTTCAACATCCTATGGAATCCTGGGGTTTGCAGCTTGAGGCCCCTCCCTAAGCTGCAAACCCCGGGATTCCATAGGATGTTGAAAGTGCAATAAGAACATTATAACAGTCTAGTGCTGAAATAGCCTTAGACATCTTGGGGCCTAAGAGGGAGAAATCCCCCTCCCCTCAAGGCAAGTGTTTGTTGGTTAGACAAGATCCATGATATTTTATCTCCTGAAACAGACAGTTCCACAAACATTACTTCCTAGAAGTCATTTGTTTCCTTCCTTTGATTGTTTTAAAACAGTAAGACTAACCTTCTAAATTTACTGTTTGTTGGCATAGACACTCAAAATTGCACGTTGCAGGTGAAAGTACACCACACTGTGTTTTATGGTAATACTGAAAGTGCTAATCGAATGCCAAATCTACTGACAGGCAAGCTTTCTTGAGCAGCTGCTCCACACACAGGAGGCTTCACTGTTGGGAGTAGCTGATGGCTTCCATGGTAGAACAGCCATAAATCTGCTTTGAGTTTTAGTCTAGATTTGAAGGGGACTATCCAAGGTCCTGATCCCTACCCTTCAAATATGTTCAGCTTTGTCGATAGCACATGTAAAATGAGATTCAAATCAAAAACAGATTTACTGAAAGCTGGCATTGTTCGCAATGGTGAAAGCTCCCCCCGTCACAATCTGGAAGGCTCAAAAAAAGTCCCCTGATCCACACCGAGATCCAACCATACTTCTATGGAAAAAGACCTCTAAGCACCTGGGATCCTAAGCACTTCAGGGCTTCACAATAGGAACATACAAATTAATACAAATAAGGGTATTTTCCAGTGTCTCAGATTTGTAAAGTAATTTCAGTAGCTAGTAATCAAAATATTTAGGGATGCAATATCATACTCGGTGTACATATTTTAAAATCCAGTCCCAAGATTTCAACTTGTCGGTAGTAGTTTTCCTCAATTATTTTAAAGCATTTAATTTTTTTAAAACATGCCTTTACATGCTTTAAATATGTTGTCTGCTTATTTCATTTCCTCAAATTTCCTTCTTAAACATTTGTAAATGACTGTGTTTCTTTCCCCAAAGTGGCTTGGGTGTATTCCTTCTTCTACAGTCTCCTTTTGAAGCTGAAGCAGAAACATAGTTGAATAGCTACAAGAGCTGTTCTCCACTCAGGCACTGACTCTGCCCTTGGTCAGGTTTTAAATCATGCTCCTCTGCGTTTAGTCAGCTGTGAAGTACAAAAGTTAATTAACCTTCACAAGAGGTTTTTCATATTTATTAAATGTTTATTTCATATTTTGAGAGCCTTGGGTGAAAAATGCTATTGCAAGAGTGATACCTCAAGTATCCTTATGTATTGTTCCAAGCCTGGTATCAAGCTTTCTCCACAGGCTTGCTTGGGTTTCATTTAGCCAAACACCACATCTGCTAGTTCAAGATATTAAGTTGCTGTCATTTGCATTCTTTTCCACGTCCATTCAAGAAGAATGGGCTCTTCACATACTTTTGACATAGGAGGGGATGTGTGTTGTTTTTTTTTAAAAAAAAAATCTTGTGCTGGAGCAATCCAAATTATGCTCCAAGAAAATAGAATTCCGTGATCTGTGTAAATTATGCAGATGACCATATTTGAATAAATTCTTTAGTCTCCTAATATTTTCTATTTGAAGTTATCTGAGTTAGAGCTGGCTGCAATTACAGGTATCGTGACTTCATTTAACATCAAAATCTGACACATATCATTGCTGTCAGATAAACTTTACTGGTTAAAAATTGATGCAACAAGTGGTCTTATGACAGAGCATCTCAACCCTTTAGCTGATAGGTTCCAGCATCTTTCCAGAAGTGCTAAGATCAGGTCTGCCTAGACTATTCCAGGGCCAGTACTGCAAATCCCTCCAGCTCATTTTCCTGGCTGTAGTGCATTCACCTTAAGATAAGCCATCTAGAACATGGATTTTCAGGGTTATAACTAGCAAAACCAAACAAAGGAAACTGTTATGACCCATCTCTGATCCTAAAAGATATAAAAACAATTCAGGCAAGTTACTAACAGAAAGGCTTACTTCCAGTCTCTTCCCAGCTGTCTCTATATCTCTATGCTGCCAGGCTAAAGCAAAAACTATGGCCCTTTCCACATGGGGGACGGGGAAACGGGGCAGCGCACGCAGGGACGGATCTTACCTGAAAACGGGTTGCTCCGTCCCTGCGGGGAGCGCGCGTTCGCCGCTCCACACGCTGGTGAATTTCGGCGGCGTTCGGCGGTGCCCAAAATGGCGGCCGCCGACTCCCGGCGGCGCTCCGCCAATCAGGGCAGCGCGCCAACCGGAAGCCCGCCCCCGGGCAGCTCTGCAGTTTCAAACGGGACACTGCAACGGGTTAGCGCGCTCGCATTTTTAAAAAACCACATAAAATGTGGTTTTTAAAAAACACGCTGCACCACCCCTTGCGGCCGCGCTAGCGCGGTTTGAGGTGTGGAACCTCCACTTTTCAAACTGCTCTAGCGCGCCCCATGGTGTGGACGACCTCCGGATGAGGTTGCCCTAAGCCGTTTTTTTTACCCCGTGTGGAAAGGGCCTATGTAACACACCTTCATAACACAAAGTAACCCTTCTTATACCAATGTACGGCTGTTAATATTTGGCCATGATGCTGGTATGGATTCTTGAACCTGTCTCCCTCATGGCAGAGTGCCACATTTGCAACACTTTGCCATCTCCCTAGTTTTAGAGATTTCAGCAGGCATTGCTCACACATTTGAAGCATATCTTCACACACATAGCAAAATTTACAGATTGGAAGAAAATCTGGACCATAGTACCCAGAATCTGGAAGCTGCAGTCCAAAATATTAATTTTCCCAAGCTGCAGTGGAAATAGAGGAAGTTGCCTTACATTAAGCCAGTTCACTGGTTCACCTAACTTAGTACTATCAATACTAACAGAGAGTAGGAGCTATAGTTTTCTCAAAGGATTGTGTTATCTCCCCTACACAAGTGTTGCTTCACTATCATTATCATTTATCCTTATTATGACTGCTCATTATCTTCCCTACCGGATGATGCTGGGGAGTGAACCTGTGACCTTTTGAGTACAAAACATGTCCTTCACCACCAAGCTATGGCCTATAATAAGAGACTGAAATCCAGTATGCAGAAATGAATGCTTAAATTAATGGGATTTTTTTTAAAAAGGGGGGCATATGAGAGCCTGTTTAATTAAGATAAATCTAATACACACATAATATTCCTCCATTATATTCCTTGGCATTAGACAAATGATATCAGTTGAGCTAATGATATAAAATTTGGTGCCCATGATATGGCAAATAGTGATAGCTCTGGCTTCCAATCTAGGCCAAGTGTTTTTCTAACTCTGTCCAGTCACATAGAGCAAAATGCTGTGAGGACGCTGCCCATGCACACACATAAACACACAGATACAGATTTACTTTATTACTAAATATAGCTAATAATGGCAGATTTTTGCCAGCTTTCCTACTAGCCCACCCAGTGCCCAACACACTGCCTCTGAGTGTAGTACTTTTAATTTTGCCCATTATTTGTTGTGGTTTTTCATGCAGCTGTACTTGAATTCCGAACTCTGAACCTTAGGGATGCTCTTAGGGACTAAAAGTGTGCCTTAATATTTCTTCCGCTAACATTTCTTTTCTTCTGACTCTTCATATGTGTGACTTCATACACACAATTAGTCTCTTATTGCACAAGCTGCACTCATATATCACAGATGCTACAGTGAAATAAGAACCACAAACCTTCAAGACTAAACATTCAGCTGCACATGTTTTAAAAATATATTTCATTTTTAATTAAAAAAAGATCTCTAGTGTAAAATTCTCTGGAATACTCTTTGCTTCATAATATGAACATAATATTAAAAAGGTGTCTATTCTGCATGTGTCTGAAAATTCTAGCTGTATTGCTCCTCAATTTCTTAAAATTATTTGTACTTATTTAAAGTGAAAAGTGATGGAAACAAACGCTACCTGCCACTTTTATTTCAGTTTTATGCTGACTGAAAATGTGTGTTTTTCCCTTCAAAATAATAAGCCCAGCTTTATTTTGTTCATTTTTGGAAAGTCTTGCCACATTTGTCTTCAGTAGCTTTAGGCAACAGTCATAGAATTTTACTGCTAAGAATATATTTTCTCCAAGCTTTAAGAGAAAGCAGTGTTTTGCAGCATAATAATAAAACAAGAATTATATTGGGCATCGTGACACATGTTTTCTTTCACACAAAAGGCCATACTTAATATATTCTACATGCAGTTAGTGTAAATATGAGCTACTTGCTCCACTGGCAACTGGTAGACAAGCTCTACACCCCTGTGAAATTTGAAATGGGCTAATCTTAATTTAGCTAATTTTAACTCAATTCACGTTAGCCTAAAATTCAGACTGTACAATCTAAACAGCTGAGCTTAAAAAGGGGATGAAATCTCCAGTTGATCCAGAATAAGAACACAGGGACCTAATCCCAGCTGTTAGTCCCAATTAGAAGCAAAGGGGACTTGGTATATGAACACTTATGTAAAGTGCATTTGTCTTAAAGGGTCTGCTGCTGCAGTTGATACTAACAATTAGATTGAGGTCATGATTATGATATGGGACTGATGTTTTCATTCAGGTAGTCTTTGACAACCAATCAACCTGTTTTCTCATAGTATCTGCAAAAATGACAAATAAGCAGGAGTTGCCCTCCAAGCAGTGGCAGAGCTTGGAGTGCATGGAGGGGGGTAGACAGGGGATGTGGCTACAGTGTGTGAGGGTGGGGTTATAGCATGCAAGGATGTGACTATGGTGCATGGGGACATGGCTACAATGGACGGGGCAGGGCTATGGTGCATGAAGGAGGGCAAGCAAGGAACTGGGACACCCCCAAAATTGCCCCCAGCGATGAACCGCTCCCATCACCCCCCCATCCATACCCAACTGCATCTAAGGATACATCTTCCCATAGCCCAGTTCTGAACACACTCCCCACCAAAACTGCCCTGTGAATGCCTTTAAAACTGTACTTGTGTTATATATAAAAGCTTTAGATATCTGATTACAAAAAAATCCAATTGTGAAGACAGAGCTATTGTTCTAAGACTAACTGTTCTTCAAGTCTGTATTTTATACAAATAAGGAGAGTCTAAAAGAACTAATTTCTATGATTATCAATATTCAACCAAATTGTTTGGAAGATGTACCATATCTTTTCTCTGTATGTTCTCTACTCCATTTTTAGTAGTGATGTCACCATGCTCTTACATTTTTTTAAAAAAAATTCTTTCACACATTCAAGAACTTTTGAAGTTATTGTAAGTAAGTAGGAACTAAGGCTTGGTTATAAATATATAGGGATAGGCCAACCAAATTCTCAGCTCCTCGAATCCTGGGTAAGGATTCGAGATTACCGAATCTGAATCTCTGTGCCAAAATAGGCAAACTGAATCTTTTGAATCTCCCAACCAAATAGATTGTTGGAGACTGGGACACCTGAAAACCAGGGAGACCAGGATACCTGAAAACTGGGGAGACCGGGACATCTGAAAACCTGGGAGACTGTAATGCCTGAAAACCTGAGAGACCAGACATACAAGGGAGGATAGTGAGTTTTTCCCTTGGAGTAATAATGGTCTTTGCTAACAATTTCAGAAATTACATCTGGGCTTGTATTCTAAGATATTTAAATTGAACATTTCATATTTAAGTTCAGTACTTGACTGGAAGCTACAGGCTTGAGATTTCAAGGACAGCTGAAACATTCCTTTGCATAGTTCCCTTACAAACCTTTTTCATACACAGTTCTGGACTTTGTAGTTTTACAAGATGTCACAGCTTTCTCTGCCAAAGTGTGCTGGTGCATCCTCAAACTACAAACCCCAGGATGCCATAAGGAGCTATGCAAAGAAAAGCCAGTTTTGACCTGGATTAGCTCTCTACTGTAGTGTGTGGCCCTATTTACACAGGCAGGAAAATGTGGGATTAAGCCACATTTTTCTGTCTATGTATAAAGGGCTTTCATGTCATTTTCAATCTGAGGAGATCCTGAGGCAAAACTAGGACAATTGTCTTGGCCAGATTTCTTCAGAGGGAGTTTTGCCTTTGCCTAGGCTTTTGCTAAGGCTAAGAGAGAGTGTCTTGCCCAAGATTATTCTTCTTTCCCTTGCTTTTTAAACTCTTTTTTAAAAAAAAGATTTGAAAGATTTGAGATTCGTGAGATTCGTGGATTGCCAGAACCTTCCATGGATTCGGATCCTGGTTCAGATTCGGAAAATTCTGGATTCGTCCCATCCCTACAAATATACAACTGCCAATTTCACAGATATTTCCTTTATGTGTTTCTTGCTAAATTATTGTTAGTTACTGCATATTCCATCTTCAGATAAAGAATCCCTAGTGTACTCATATATAAAATAAGCAATAAATAAATAGGTACTCTGTGAATGAAAGGGGGATATTTATTAACAGGATTACTACAAATTTCTCTGGAGGGCTTACTAGTAATAAAAACATTAAATACAATAATAATCAATAAAAAAGAATATAACATCCAGGATAAAAATGCCAGTAGCAGAGAATAAAGAGCACAGAAGACTACCCAGCATTTCTTTCTCTCCTCCTATTAGTTACACAGTCAGTACAGATCACTCTGGTTCACAGGCTGAACCGAGTGCTTGTAAAAAGCTTTTGAAATTTGGTGGAGAATCACAGAGTTTCAATTATCCTTGTTGTAGTGCAGGACTGAGCTGAGGGAGGACTGCAACTCTGCTACTTCCTATATTCTTTACCATGGACCATGCTGATCAGAGCTGATGAGATTTGCAGTTCTACAGCCTTGTGGCAACAGCTGTATTGATCCTGACCTATTTCCAGGCAGCCTTCAGCGTACTGGTTATGACTGAAAAAATCTGAATGGTTTAGCTCTTGCTTATCTGAAGGACAGTATTCTCTCATATGAACCTTCTCATATTTTGAGATCTTCCAGGAGGCCCTTTTTTCTGTCGCACCACAGAGTAACACTGGTAGGAATATGGGAAACGGCTTTCTCAGTGGCTGCTCCCAGGCTCTGGAATTCCCTTCCTAGAAAGGTTAAACTAGGCCCTTCCTTTCTATCCTTCTGTAAGTAAGCAAAGACCTTTTTATTTCAGCAGTCTTTTGAGGGCTGCTTGCTCATAGGAAAAGGGCCTTTTATAATGTGCTGTATTGTCTATATCTGTTTTTTTTTCTTTTTATTATCATGCTTTGAACTACTTTTAATTCTTGTTGCTTTTATGTGTCTTCAAGTTGACCCTGATTTATGGGCATACTACCATAGGATGTTCTTGGCAACTTTTATTCAGAAGATGTTTGCTGTTGCCATCCTCTGAGAGCGAGAGAGTGTGACTTGTCCACAGTCAGCCAGTGGTTTCTATGGCTAAGTAGGGATTCAAATTCTGGTCACCCTGAATCCTAGTCCAATGCTCAAACAGTTATGCCATGGTGGCTCTCTTGCCAGCCTATCAAATTCTGTCAAATTATCAACTATAAAATTATATTCACTTGTCTGTAATTAGTTTAATTATACATATTTAATTATATTATTAAGTTTTGTATGACATGATTTTTTTTAGCTTTGATAAGCTGCTCTGATTGCCAGACTGATGATGATACAGATCTAAAATTCAACTCAGTAAAAACTTCACATTGTTTTTTAAAAAAGGCATCTTTGTCTGCTCATGAAAAAGCAGTAAGCAAAACATTGGTGAATCTCAATGGAAAATATGACATCTCACAATCAAGAAGACTCTTTCTCACCATGAATTGTGAGGATACAGTGGAAATCAGCATTTGAATAAGTGGTGGAGGCAATTCTTCAGGTAAGAATTCCTTTTGACTTTAAAAACTCAAATGAGCCCTTTGAATTACAGCTATTCTATGGTGGTTGCTCCTTTTTTGAATGGACTCTTAAAACGTAGAGGTATTAGATGAGTTATATGCATCTTAGTAATAAATCAGTCAGTCCTTCTGTGCTTGGCACATGTGTGCTGTGCTCCACCAAGAGAAAGGACTCTAGTTTTGAGCAGAGTCATTTTGCACAAATTCCAGCAAACTTGACAGGAAAAAAAAAAGCACTCATTTTTGGACTGGAGGTAAGAACTTTCACAAAGGTTAAACTTTTGACAAACTGCCTCTGTTGAGATTGCTTTGTCAAGAAAAAGTAATTTAGCAGATTAATTCAGATTCCTACCCTGAGCTTAAAGATTGTTGCCTCATTTCCATTGAATCACAAATATTAAATTTAGACCAGGAGCTCCTTTGGAGTTTTTCTTAGTCCTATAGTGGCAGAGCTTGGGATGTGTGGGGGGGAGGGAAGGGGCAGAGCTACAGCACGAGGGGCATGGCCATGGTACTTGGGGCACGGCCAGGGCCCATGGGGATTTGGCCAGGGTGTGTGTGGGGGGGCATGGCTATAGGCCAGGACACTCCAAAAACATTGCCACCTGGGGCAAACCACTCCTTATCCCTATGTGACTGTAATCCTATATCCCATAGACTCTTGCACCTCCTGAAGATGAATTTCTAAATAACAGACATCCCCACACCACTGTCCAGAAACAGCACAGCATTCATTCTGGTTCAAAATACTTTAGGTTCACACATAATGCTGTTTGGTTTTCTGCTTGGGTTCAAAGTTGGAAACATATACTTAAGTAATGGCAGAATTGCTTTCCCTATGTTCATCAGGGACCAATCCATTACAGATGGCCTTTTGTGTAGAACCTTGTTATTATCATTACAGAGTAATTCCCTTCAAGTTGCATTTTTAAGTCAAAGATGATGGTTATAAAATAATTCTTTTCAAACTGCTCAAGCATGAATACCTATAAATATTTATAGGGAAGAATAAACTACAATAGCATATCAAGATGTTGCTGAGCAGGTGAGCCCCTTATAGTCTTTCAGAGACAGTGCAAGACAAGCCCAAGTCTGCTGTTTACAACACATTAACATTAAGTTATGCCATATTGTTCTCTGTAACATTAATACAACTTGCATTTCTAGCAAAAGAATGCCCATGAGGGATTCAATATGTTTCGTGATATTGCTGAAGCCTTATGCAAAAGCAAAATTGTCAAAAGGCTAACATTATTCAGACTGTGCTTCACCCCCTGCAAAAATATTTTGGAAAGAAAACAGTAAATGTTGCAAATTGACAGCAAAAGGCAGATGTAGAAAAAAAAATCATTATTTTTTTTTAATCTATGTCCAAATTCAGTACGAACCCCCTTTCCAAATCATTTCCGCTGGTAAGAGTGCCTTTTTGAAATGCTTATGACTTACATGACTATTGCAATCATTTAATTTCATGTTGGATGTAGTCCTTTGGTAGACATTTTAATGTTCTGGAACAAATTCATGCATATTTTTGCTATCACATTTGACCCACACTGCATGTGCACATAGCTAAGCAGTTATATAGTAGCATACAGAATATTGCAGAGCAAGTAGATAGAATATTGTAGAGGAATCCAGGGGAGGAGTGGGAGTTCCATGTGAGGAGACCCAAGACTTCTTTGGCACTAAGAATAAAAGTGCAATGCAGACCAAAGAACTATATGTTTATTCAGTGACCAACCAGTGATTATGAGAACTTGATGAGTTGAACAGCACCCTCCTGCTTGTGCTTTGCAAGAAGATGCCTCTGATAGGGGAAGGAGGCTTTATTAGGAACTCCCAGCAGTCTTCTTGCTGACTTCTAGAGGAGAGAGCAGAAGGTGAGCTGGGTCTGTGAAGACATCTTTGATAGGTGTTTTTACAGAATTGTGGGGCCGAGTTTGTTTGCTTATTTGTCTGTGTTGTTTTTTTGCTTGCGCTGGCTGTGTGCTCTCCCTGAGCTCATAGCCTAATTGTCAGCTAATTGTTTGTTACTTAGTCAGTTAACTGTCAATCAAACTAGGGAGAGTTAATCAAGCTAGGGGCCAGTTAGGGGAAGGAGGCTTTATAGGAACTCCCAGCGGCGCACGCCTACGGCACGCGCAGTTTCATTCATCTACTTCAATCCTTCAAGTTCAACCATTCAAGTTTAGGAACAACCAATCCTTATAGCGACTGAACAAATTTAATAAGAGTTCAACTGAGCTTGGCAGTTAGCTGAGCAGACGTAGCTTATACAGCTCAATTTGAGAAAGAAGGCCCAGTTGTTGTTGTTTTTTTAACAACTATTCTCTGTATTATCAAGTATGGAAGGTGAGGGAACTGCTGCTGTCACCTGTAGCACTTGTGGCATGTTCCTTTTCTTGCCACAAGATGTTGTCGGGTACACCTGCAGCAAGTGCAAGCTGGTGACCTTCTTGGAGGTCAAGGTTCGGCAGCTGGAGGCACAGGTTTCGTCTTATTAGGGAAGGTGAGGACTTCTTCTATAGGGCAGAGAGGACCTTCCTGAAGACCAGATATGCGGAGGAGCTGCCAGATGAGGAAATCAGTTCTGTGAGCCAGGAAAGTGATGCTTGGAGGAATGTCACACGGAGAAGTAGAAGGGCCAGGAAGGAAACAGAGACTCTCAAACTACAGAATCACTTCAACGTTCTCGGTGCTATGAAAGATGAGGAACACCAGAAGGAGGGAACAGAACATCAGCAAGAAGGAATCCAACTTCGGCAATTGGAACTTGAACACCAACAGGACAGCATCCAACATCAGGAAGACCAGCACTCCCAGCCTCAACACAATGCCCAGGCAATCCTGGAAGAATCTGCTTGTCGAAGAACCCCGGACAGGCCTCAGAGGAGGCGAGTTCTGGTGGTTGGGGACTCCTTGCTCAGAGGAACCGAACCGGCAGTTTGCAAACCGGACAAGCTCAATCGAGAGGTCTGCTGTCTTCCTGGTGCCAAGATAAACCACATAACAGAGAGGCTAGCCAGGCTGGTCAAGCCCACTGACCGTAAGCCCCTCGTTTTGGTTCACGTTGGAACCAACGACACGGTGAAGCGTAGCTTTCACCACATCACAAAGGACTACGAGCTTATGGGGAGGAAGCTTAAGGACCTTGGTGCGCAGGTGGTCATTTCATCAATCCTCCCTTTTCAAGGATATGGTGCACGAAGGGAAAGGACAATAGTAGAGGTCAACAGCTGGCTCTGCACATTTTGCCACCGGCAACAGTTTGGCTTTTTCGATCATGGTTTGAAATTCCATGAACATGGGCTTCTGGCAAGGGATGGGCTGCACCACACAAAACTTGGCAGGAATGTTTTTACAAACAGTCTCACAACGAGGATTAGGAGGTCTTTAAACTAAGTACAGCTGAGGAGGGAGACAAGATTATTCAGGACAAGGACTCGGCAAGTGCAGGGGGAAAAGGCCCAAATGATATTGGCCAAGTAGGAATAGCATCCAATCGTGGGAGGGGTGGAAACAATGCTATGGGACTTGCAGGAAGGGCACGGGGACTTAAGTGTCTCTATACTAATGCATGGAGTATGGGAAACAAACAAGATGAATTTGAACTCCTAGTACAACAAAATAAATATGATTTGATAGGCATCACTGAGACCTGGTGGGATGAGTCTCACGATTGGAATGTAGGAATAGAGGGGTATAGCCTATTTTGTAGAAATAGACCAAATAAGAAAGGAGGAGGAGTAGCCTTATATGTCAAGGATGTTTTCACCTGTGAAGAGAGCCATGACTTGAACACCGGAAGCCAGGTTGAGAGCATCTGGGAAAGAATTAAGGGAGCGAGAAACAATAGGGATATTATAGTGGGGGTTTACTACAGACCTCCAAGCCAGACTGAGGACCTTGATGGCACTTTCATAGACCAAATGACTGCACATTCAAAAAGGAGAGATACAGTAATAATGGGAGATTTCAACTACCCGGATATATGTTGGCAGTCAAACTCTGCAAAGGCGGCAAGGTCCAGCAAGTTTCTTGCTTGTCTTGCAGACAATTTCATGGTCCAGAAGGTGGAAGAGGCGACAAGGGGATCAAATATTCTGGATCTGATCCTGACCAACAGGGAAGACCTTGTTAATGACGTAGAACTGGTTGGATCTTTAGGAGAGAGTGACCATGCCCTATTAGAATTTGGCATTCAGTGGGGAAGAGAAGACAAGTGTAGCCAGGCACTCATCTTAGATTTTAAAAAAGTAGACTTCTGTAAACTGAAGGAGCTGCTGGCTGAAGTCCCGTGTTCAGGAATAGTCAATGAGAAAGGTGTTCAGGATGCATGGGAGTTTTTTAAAAAGGGAGATACTGAAGGCACAGGCTAAAACTGTGCCATTAAGGAGGAAAAATGGAAGGCATCTGAAGAAACTGGAATGGTTGACTAACAGCTCTCAGCTGAGCTAAGTGTTAAGAAAAACATGTACAGGAAATGGAAGAAGGGGGAAATCACCAAAGAAGATTATAAGCAAGTAGCCAGGAGATGTAGGGAGAAGGTCAGAAAGGCTAAAGCACAGAATGAACTTAGGCTGGCCAGAGACATTAAAAACAATAAAAAGGGCTTTTTTAAATATGTCCGCAGCAAAAGGAAAAACAAGGAGACGATAGGGTCACTGTGCAGGGAAGATGGTGAATTAATAACAGGAGGAAGAGAAAAGGCAGAACTCCTCAACACCTTCTTTGCCTCAGTTTTTTCCCAAAAGGATAAAAACACTCAACCTGGCGGTTGGGGAGCAGGTGAGGAAGTGGGGGAAATGCAGCACAGAATAGATAGAGAGGTAGTACAGGAATACCTGGCCACACTGGATGAATTCAAGTCTCCAGGGCCAGATGAATTGCATCCTAGGATTTTAAAAGAACTAGCAGAGGTCATTGCGGAACCTCTTGCTATAATCTTTGAAAACTCTTGGCAGACAGGAGAAGTTCCGGCAGACTGGAGGAGGGCAAATGTTGTCCCCATCTTCAAGAAGGGAAGAAAAGAGGACCCAAATAATTATCGCCCAGTCAACCTGACATCAGTACCTGGAAAGATCCTGGAGCGGATCATCAAATAGTCAATTTCTAGTCACTTAGAAAACAATGCCGTAATTACGAAAAGTCAACATGGATTTCTCAAAAATAAGTCATGCCAGACTAATCTTATCTCTTTTTATGATAGAGTTACTTGCTTGATAGATGAAGGGAATGCTGTGGACATAGTATATCTTGATTTCAGTAAGGCCTTTGACAAAGTTCCCCATGACATTCTTGCAAAGAAGCTAGTAAGATGTGGGCTGGACAGGGCTACTGTCAGATGGATTTGTAACTGGTTGACTGACCGTACCCAAAGGGTGGTCACCAATGGCAGATTCTCATCCTGGAGAGAAGTGACTAGCAGGGTGCCACAGGGTTCTGTCCTGGGCCCGGTGCTGTTCAATATCTTCGTTAATTACTTGGATGAAGGAATAGAGGGCACGCTGATCAAATTTGCAGATGACACCAAATTGGGAGGGGTTGCTAATACGGCTGATGACAGGATCAAAATTCAAAAGGACCTGGACAGATTGGAGAGCTGGGCCAAGGCTAACAAAATGAATTTCAACAGAGAGAAATGTAAGGTCCTACACTTAGGCAGAAAAAATGGTATGCAGAAATATAGGATGGGGGACACGTGGCTGGCTAACAGTACGTGTGAAAGGGATCTAGGAGTCTTAATAGACTACAAGCTGAACATGAGTCAGCAGTGTGATGCTGCAGCCAAGAAAGCCAATGCAATTCTTGGTTGCATCAATAGGAGTATGGTGTCTAGATTGAGGGAGGTATTGGTACCACTTTATTCTGCATTGGTTAGACCTCATCTTGAATACTGCATCCAGTTCTGGGCACCCCAATTCAAGAAGGACATGGTCAAGCTGGAGCAAGTCCAGAGAAGGGCGACCAAAATGTTGAGGGTCCTGGAAGCCATGCCCTATGAGGACAGACTTAGAGAGCTGGGTATGTTTAGTCTGCAGAAGAGAAGGTTGAGAGGGGACATGATAGCCATGTTTAAATATTTGAAGGGATGTCATGTCGAGGAGGGAGCGGACTTGTTTTCTCCTGCTCTTGAGACCAGGACAAGGAGCAATGGATGCAAGCTGCAGGCGGGGAGATTCCACCTGAACCTCAGGAGGAATTTCCTGACGGTCAGGGCTGTCCGGCAGTGGAATGTGCTGCCACGGAGTGTGGTGGCATCTCCTTCGTTGGAGGTTTTTAAGCGGAGGCTGGATGGCCACTTGTCGGGAGTGCTTTGAGGGTTTTCCTGCATGGCAGGGGGTTGGACTGGATGGCCCTTGTGGTCTCTTCCAACTCTACATTTCTATGATTTCTACGATATAATGTATATAGCCCTCATGATTACTAGACAGCATTACCTTATCCACCATGAATTTGTAGATCACCTTTTAAAGTTGTCCTTGTTGGTGGTCATCAATAAATCTTATACCAAATTTCAGTGTAATTGTGTTCTGTCTGAAGAAGTATTTCCTTACCTTGGTCCTAATTTTCTGACCATTCATCATCAGTGGATTACATACAAGTTCTAGCATTACAAGACAGACAGGGGTTCTTGCTATCAACTTTTCCACATAGTGTACAATCTATCATCTATCATGTCTAAGCTTACTTGCTTTTTATTTTATTAGTTTTTTCTGAACTAAACAGCTGTAATCTTTCCTCACTGGTGAATTGCTCTAATCCTGGGATGAGCAGCTGCCGATGGTCACACTCACTCTGTTTTCTATGTCCCTGGACACTACTGGGCTGTAGCCACCCTCCCCTCCAGATGATTAGTTTTTTGTTTTTGTTTTGTTTTTTTGGAAAAATTATTTGGGGTTGAAGTAGGGTACAGGCAGGGAGGGACAAATACCTTTTAATAGAAGAACTGCATGATGTTCAGGAGGGAGCAGTCCAGGATCTGAAAAAAAGGCTTAGGCAGATTCCATGGGCTGCACAATTCCCATCGCTGCTTTATCTCTTTGATCATTCTGATTGTACTTTCCTGTACTTTTCCAGCTTGCCGATGTCCTTTTTCAGGTTTAGTGACCAGAACAAGACAGAAGCATTATTGCTATGGTGTTGTCTAAGGACAGTGTAATATTGACAGTCTGATTGATTTTTCAATTCATTTTTGAATTCTGTTCAACATGGTACGCTGCAACAGGAAACTGGGTCAACACTATCAATGCAATTTCCTCCACAAGACATCTTTTTTAGTCAGTCATGGCCAACTCAGATTCCAACAGTGTTAAAGATGTGTGAAAATTTAGTTTCAGTTCATTTTCAATCAGACTTTATGAAGATTCACAAATATGGAAGAAAGTGAAACTGACAGACTTGCCTATTCTCTATAAAACTTAGTTTTGGTTTGCTATTGAACAAATTTTCCAAATATAACAGAATGTAAATGGGAGAGAAAGCAAAAATGGTACATTTGCCCATTCTTAATCATGGTGAGTTGGATTTGTTTTGGGCTTTGGTCCCAATAGATATCTTACTCTGACATCAAACTTTATTTTCCATTGTAATACACAGTTTCCCTCTGTTTTGAGACCCTCACAATTCAAGTTTGTTGAAACCATGCTTTGGTTGCATGGGTGGGTATTCAAATGAACTGGATAGATGCACTGTGCCACCGTTGGTTCTGCTTGAACTTAATAGCAGGTTTTAATAGCTTTGATCATGATATCAATCTGAGTGAATTGTCTGGGTGGTATTAAAGCAACCGTTTCGTGGTGGCTCTGGTCAATCCTGGAGTGGTTGGAAGACTCCTGAAGGAATTGGTGCTGTATGACTTCTTTTTACCAATGTGTCAGTTGGGTCATGGTTGTATCTTGTCCATCATGATATTAAAGCATGCATTGAACTACTGGTACAGATCTCTCAAAGAAAAAAGAAAATTTTGTTATGTCCCTGCATTCACTTTGTTTTGTATCCAAATTCTTTCCCTCTATGATATAAAGAAATTGTAAATTTTTGTAAATTCTTGAAAAATGAACTCAAATCAACCCTCACTTATCTGCACCAGCCAGATTCATTATTTACAGTTATTCCAAAAGAGTAAGCACTATGTTGTTACTTTAAAAAAATTATTCAAAAGCTTCCTGCATCCTCTAGATGGTTTGGTGAAGGGTGTGGATGATGTCATGTCCCCTCAAAGTACTTTAGACTCAGGAGGGCTCTTTTCAAAAACAACAAACAAACTGGAATTTACTTCTGGTTCACTTCTTGGATTGAAAAAGGCTTCCAGCAACCTTAACATGTCCATAATCAGTAGATGCTAGTTTGTACATGTCCCTATGAGTTTAGATCTAACATGTATTCATGATGTTTCCTCTTTGTTGGTCTTAGCCACACACTTCCTGTATCTTTTGGTCTGCTGTTAGTTTGAGTTTATTTATCCTTCATTTTGTAGTCTGTAGTTCTCTCCCTCCTACATATTTGAAGAGAGTTATATTATAGAGCCATGTACATCATGAGGCATTCTGAAGCCTTAAGTATTTGTGAGTAAACTTACTTCATGTGTTTTTGCAAAGAAGGCTATGCCTGACTTATTCTCTACTGGGTGGTGAGTGGGGGTGGTAATGTGGATCTGATTGTTGTCCACCCTCTGCTTCCAAATACTCACTGCTCTGCTTGCAAAATAAGCTCCTATCTCTTACATTTCCCCAAATTCCTGGGACTAAAATACTCCAAGGATTTCCAAACACATAGCAAAATCCCACAGTTTCCTAGAGAGTAGATTACATTTTGATGATGATTTTTTTAAAATGTCATTTTGTCTTATAAACTTTCTTTTCTAAGATGTGGGGATATTATCTTAGTCACACTCCCTCAAAGGAATGTTTTGTGGAGACACCAGAGGGCGTTCTCCATGGCTTCTCACAGATACTGCAATTCCCTGTGAAGAGGGTGTAGGTTGATTTTCTTTCCATTATCCTTCTACCTCCTGATAAATCACTTTAAAAAAAAATCAGGTTGTTGGTGTGTAGATTGGGTCATAGTTTAGCATTTAAGCAGGGCAATAGCCAAAGGGACCTGTGGTTTCTTCTTTATTTAATAGCATTTTAAATCTGGTTTATGTTTTCATGTTAACGTTACTGCCCATTGTTGGGGCAGAAAGGCAGGATATAAATTTAATAATAATAAAATAAAATCTTTGTGTGGAGGGAAATATAAATTTTTATATGAAACAGCTTCTGTCAACAAAGAAATAACAAGGGGCACTCAGCTCTTGCCTTCTTTGCCAATTGTTTAATGAATCTGAATTTTCAGTAGTCAGCAAAATAAAAAGGTGGAAAATTTTCTCCTGAAATGTACTGAGCACAATAATGTGTCACAACATCACTCTGGAATGCTTCTCATCACTTGTATAATAGCTAACAAGCCATGATCATGAAGAGTATTGTATTTATATTCCTATTTTCAGATGATACAAACCAATAATATCTCAACCATCCCTTTGAATGACATCAGAGATTTACTTTGCACCAATCTATACTCTGATTGTCAGGGTGTGGCATGTCACTGTTGAAGAAACAGAAACACCTCTCCAGAAGATGCTCACACAAGGATAGTTATATATAATTGTAAAGTAGTGGGAACGCTGGAAAATACATCTGCTAGGCAGATGCCAGCTCAGTAATTGTCTTTCCTGGCAACACAAGTTTGATAGGAAATTGGCAAAATTTTATAAAAGAAGGGGGAAAAAGCATTTTTCTTGCTACCTTCAGCTTTATAAATGTAAATATTACCTTTGGTGGTAATATCATCCATCAAACTTATCATCCATTTATCTCTCTGGAACACTAGTTTCAACAGCAATCAGTCAGATATCTCCAGAGGTCCACAAGCAAAATAGAAGGTGGAGGCCAAGCCATATTTGTCCTAACCCTCTTAAAAGAATATAGGCAGACATGCATGTGAAGGACTACCAGAGGGTTCTCCTCTGTTTGAAGGTGTTATCCCTGTCAGTTTTTGTCTGCTATAAATATAATGCTTCTGACCAGATTCAAAAGTGGTTTGATTTCTCTTCTGCCTCTCTCTCTAGGTTTTCTTGAGAAAAGCAAACCTCCCTCTCAGCTCCCCTGATTGACTGAGAAACTTTAATCCAGAGTCTCTGGCTGAAGGACTGACTCTTAGCCCTTCCTCCCTGAAGTCTGAGAAAAGACAATCAGTGTGCCTTTTATATATTCTCCCTCTCAGGCCACCAGCCCTCCTTCCCAATAATGGGCTGGGTTTCTAGCTATTCTGACTACCCAGCAACCTGTTGCTGAGTGGTTCTGGCAACACAGGATAGTCACTCCCCCAGACTCTGTCACTGCACCATAAAAAGGGAGGCCATGGGCCTCAAATTTACTTACCAATGGTCAGGATTGGATGTAGCTTGTGGTCTGAGCACCAGAAAAGTACTCACATAGTAGTCCTGTTTGGACTACTGATAACCCACAAGCACTTCCCAGTAAGTATAATATGTTCCACAACTGAAACTCTTTCTTTGTTATGTTCAAAAAATCATTCCATGGACTAACAGGACTTAACTGGTGGTGAAGAAGAGTCCAAACAATTATTGATGTAATGAATCAAGAAAAGCCAAGATGCAATAAAGTTATTATCTGCAACATTTTTGTCTTTCTACCTTTGTCAGTTACTTTATCCTTAACAGATAGATACCAAACCCCTTTTCAACCAACCACTGATGGCTACAGGTGTCCAGTAAGATCCTACATCAGAGATGTAGTTGCAAATGCATAACTAATTCACATCTCCTGAGCTGACACCCCAAACCTACTTTAACAGCCAACAACTGCATTGAGCAATGAAGGTCTGTTCTGTTGGTGATTATGGAGCAGAAGAATCACATTTCCAGCTCTTTCTATCAGCAATCTCCAGTGCAACAAAGAGTTGTGATGGGAGCCCTACTTCTGATTGCTGCACAGGAATTAGATGACTGGAAAGGGCTGAAAATTTTGTACTGCTTCACTCCAATTGCCAGCAGAACAGATCTCAGTAACACAATACAGTGCGTTACTGTTAAGATAGGTATATTAGAATATTTACAGTCATTGTAATAGTGCCACAATTATCAGTACAGAGCATCTGTAACTGTAGGTTATGAATCTATAATTCTAATGCAGGATGCCAGCCATCCTGTTTTCCCAATTCTATGCCAATTCTAACCTGGCTATCAACAATCTAATACAATTAATTAAAAGTAATGAAATTAAGTTCTTGTGATTTAATGTTTTACTTTCATTCTAGAAAAGTAAATCAATTGCTGAAAATATTACATTGGTTTAATTTGTAGTTTTACTTATTGTAGTGAAAAATCCTTCCATGTAAGTATAGGAGACTCCTGTGGGTGGTTATCACTTAACTTATTACTTTCCCACTAAGTGTGAAGCTCTTTCTAAACCTCCAGTGCCACCAAATGTGGAAGACTTCCATAAATCTCACTATTAC
The DNA here is from genome assembly GCA_948472985.1 of Iguana delicatissima. Classification (NCBI taxonomy): domain Eukaryota; kingdom Metazoa; phylum Chordata; class Lepidosauria; order Squamata; family Iguanidae; genus Iguana; species Iguana delicatissima. The sequence continues at coordinate 136,501 of CAOKZL010001719.1, read as the reverse complement.
TACCAAGAGAAAGGTCTTGTCCTTATCCTCACCTCTGCTACCAATGCAAAGATCTTATCCTGTCCTACTGCTTTGGCCACCAACTATAAGGTGCATGTATGAGATATTAGGCAACTTACATCCCCGGTGGACACCACCCTTCTTTATTCATTGCTGCCACCACAGACACTATGTCTGAATACAAGTGTTGTAATATACAATATTCCAAGAGGCCAAAAGTACCTATAAATACAAAAACAATACTTCATTAACAGAAGTTAAACATAACAAAGCAAGCTGATTAATACTTTTAAAATATAGTTCACACTCTCTCACATACTCCAGTCTAACTAATTCAGACTCTTAAACACCATTTATAAATACCTAAAGATGACCGGATGACTGTCTCAACAATAATCCTCCATTCACTTACTCTTACACCCTTTCTCTGTCTCACAGTACCCTAACTGAATACATCGCCTATGATCCCAACTTTCATTCACCAACCTTATTCAAATCTGCTCAGACATTCCATCAAACACAACTCACTCTCAACATCCCATTCTCTCAGCCCCCAACAGCTCCTTGCATTATACATCGTGCCAAATTATCATAACTTATATTAAATTAAGCAACATTTTACACCAAAAATCCATGACATCACAACTTCCACTCTTAACCCGGTGATACTTTTTCTTCCATTTAGTCATGCTTAAGCTGTCATGCTGGTGTTACTCCAAATATTAGAAATCCAGCACAAAGACATCCTTCCTTAATTCACAACAGCACCTTTTTAATGACATCCTTACTGTATATTAAGCTTCGTAATAATTTATAACATGCCGAAATGAAAAGAAAAAAAAAGTAATGGAAAGAGCTACGCTCCTCTGAGAGTTCATTAAGTGGTGTTAAAGAAGACTTACTGTTTGTTTCAGATCTGTGACAGAGAGACTACAGGCATTTATTTTGATATCTGAAGTGTGACAAAACCAGAGCTTCTGGGTTAACTGATACAGTTGTAATCAAAAGGAGAACAGAATGAACTCATTGTGCTTGCTAGAGTCTAAATGTACTTAATTTTGCTCAGAAGATTCTAAAACGGTGAAAATGTGAAAAAGGAAGAGTTTGCATTTTCTTTCATTTATAGATTAGCTCGACCTCACTTCCTTGCCCCTCCAGATGCAAACACTTCAAGAAATCTGCATCTCATATAATTTTCTGCTTCTCTCATGATATCAGCTGTTTATTGCAGACGTTCCCCCCACCCCCTTTTGTGGCTTAGCACCAATTATCCTACAAGCTGTCTTGAAAGTTAGAACAGGGCTTTTCAAACTTTCAAAATACAAAAAAACTATTCACATGTACCTTTCTACCATGAATCCTTTTCTTCCTTACTGACAAATTTCATCAATGTCACATGTGTGATAATAATGCCAATTTGGAGAAAATGGAGGTTGCTACCTTTGCCTTAAGAGGGGAAGGGGTAACACATTTCCTCTCTCTTCCTTAACCCATTATTTTCTCCTTTTAACCCAATCCTAGCTGCATTGATATTCTTTTTAACTCCTTCCAGTTCTCCTATACTGAAGAAATTGTTGTTGAAGGCTAAAATAAGGAGCAGAACTGAGGTCTGTGATGCATTTCCAAAGACTGCATCTTTAGAGAATATCTACCTATACTTGTGCAGCAAACAGTGCTGCAGAGGAGAGGAAGGTTTTGATACCCTCCATAGGAAAAAAAACAGAAAAAAACAGAATGACTGGCATCTGGTTCAGCTGTGTTCCAGCATGTGGTAGGGGGTGGAGTCAGAGGCTATTTAGGTCTGTCCAACCCCTTCACATGTCTCTTTGGATCTTCTCAGCAGGGCCCAATCTCACTCTCTCAGTGCGGACTTGTCTGGTCACTATGGGGCAAGGTAGGATTTTTCCCCTTTTTATCTGCCCCGCTCCCATCCCATACTGTATCTGCTGGATTTTGACAATTAGCTTTGGGTGGTGTCTTTAAATAGGTTTTCATGTGGAAGGTATTGTGGGGGGAAATGTAAGTTTTTGGTGATCATCTCGGGCACCCTTTTAGTGTAGGGTAGGATTATGGGGCCTAGGGGTGGGGAAGGAGGCTACCCTTGAGGTTAATCTGGGATCTGGACACTAACTTATAAAGCTCTGGAGCTTGGATCACCTTCCAATTATGGCTGGCCAGAGAGCAACCCAAAAGAGTTTAGATTGCCCTTGGAATTAAGATCTTTCATCCAAGGGAAGAATGGGGATGTTGTCACATGGCTGACCCCGGGCCTCAACTGGAACCACATCAGTTTGCTCCTCTGGCTTCATTTCCAGGCCAATACTATTTAAATAGGTTAGGTCAAATAAAGTGGCCCTCATTTTAACCCAATTTCCCATGTCTGGTCTCCTTATTCCACAGCTGATTGTCAAAGACCAGGGAAGCTTTCACACTACACTGTTATAGCATTACGATACCACTGTAATTGCCATGAAATCCTGAGATTTATAGTTTTGTAAGGGACTAGAGGAATTCTCTGGCTGAGAATTCTAAATATCCCCCCACTCTAAACTGCAGATTGAAGGATTCCATAGACTGGAACCATGTCAAGTAAAGTACAATTATGGTGCTGTAATTGTATGGCACTAAATGGTCCCTGGATGTAGAAGTTTGAAAGATAGCTTCTTCAGTATCTAGATCAGCAGTAGACAGTACTGATGCAGATGTCTTGAGATACTGTCTACCAACATAAAAGTAAAATAACACTATGTGTTTCCATGTGCTTTCTGCATCAGAACACAGACATGTATTTCAGTGCTGCAGTAAAGTGCCTGTTTGGTAAAGGTGGAAATGTCATGACTATTGAGAGGCACTCCTTGTCTAATAAATTCTTGGAGCAACTCCTGAGTCAGAGCAGGGCTATAGGGTGAGAACAGTGTTTTAGATGTAATTTGTCAAATTTTAGCAATACTTCTGTGCATAGTTCTTGGGTATCATGATGGGGGGATGCAGATATTATGATGGGGGGATGCCAAGCCATACTATTATGTCATACTTATTAATACTATGGATATTTTTGTTTAATTCTGTTTTGTTTAATTTAATGTTTGTGTATGCATTTATATTATTGTTATCTTATGCTGCTTAGCTGTTTTCTCACACCACAGCCATGTCTCTTGTAGCATCCTAGATGTTTCAAATAACAAAAACTATATTTTTAGTTACTTTTCTGAGGCCATTTCTGCACTACACTGTTCAACATCCTGTGGAATTCTGGGGTTTGTAGTTTACTGAGGCCAAAGAGCTCTCTGGCTGAGAATTTTAAATGCTTTTCCCTAAACTACAAACTCCAGGATTCCATAGGATGTTGAAAATGAAATAATAGCACTATAACAGCGGAAATGGCCTGAAACATGGAAATTGAGTTCCTTTAAACTTTGCAATGATAAAGCTAATTGGGAATGCTATTTGAATTATGTCGATATTGTTGTTTTTGTTGTTGTGTGCCTTCGAGTCATACCCCAGTGAGTTACCCAGTGGGTTTCCATGGCCGAGCAGGGAACCAAACTTCCAAGTTTGGTCTCCCAAGTCATAGTCCAAACACTCAAACCAAGCTCTCTTGTCTGAACTACAGCTGTAACTATAAATTAGAAAGTAAGTTCCCAGGCTCTGTTTCCAGTGGGAGTAAGAAACATGAAAAGCTCTCTTATTAGAAATGAAGTGCTGACAGACAAACTTTACTAGTTTAGCTATCACAGATTAGGAGCATGAAGAATATTTATGAAATTCTCAGTGAGATACTGTTCCAAGAAACAGCTAACCTTCTTTTGACATTTCTGGGATTTGCACAAATGTGCTTCTGCACTAAATGACTGTCTTTTCCCTTTTAGAAGCAAAGCACATGTAAAGTTCTTGCAGCCAGCCAACAATGACCATGGTTTAGAGAAGCTGTGCAATTTATGTAGGGAGTAATTATTTGCTAATTTCACCCTTATGAATGAGCATGTGAAGTTTTTTCTCTACTGGATGAAACTACAAGACACTTTCTATATCTGTGTGTATGTGTGTGCTTAATTAGCTTTTCACATTTTTGCCAGGATCCTGTTAGTGACACAGGCAACCTTAAGTCCAGCATATGTCTGCATATGTCTTTTGATGTTAATGATGCAAAGGTTGTCATTCTTACTCACATCACATCTTTTTCCCATTCTGGAACTCAAGGTCTTTACAAAAATTAAAATGGATATAGCTAAAAGGTATATCATACAAAACTTTTTTTAAAAAAGTTATCAATAGAATTAAAGGTAGTTAATAGTATGACCATTAAAAAAGGACAACAAATATAAAGAACACAGAAAATGAAATCTTTCTTTCCTCCACAATGATCAAAACCCTCTAAGGGCTCACCATTTTGTTGTGATAGCACCCTCTCCGTGGCCATTATGTGGTTGTTGAAGAGTAGCAGGGAGAGAATCAAAGAAGCATCTGACTATGCCATATAGCCAAGTGCAGGATGATAATGGCCCTTTCCGCACCGGGCTATTAAAAAGGTGCAGAGAGACTCTTTTAAGAAGTTTTTAAAAAGCATGGAGCGCGTGACTCCGTGTCGCTCCGTCGCCGCGCTCTGGTGCAGATTTGCAGGCGCGCACTAGTGTGTGCCTGCAGATCTGCCAGGGGCGGGCTTTAGGCTGGCGAGCTTCTCAGATTGGTCGAGAGCCACCACCAACTGGAAGCCGCTATTTTGGACAACGGAGTAGTGTGGAGCGACAAGCTCGCACTGCTCCTCATCCCGACAGACTCAACCAGACGCCGAAGAAATTCGGTGAGTCCCGTTTTCGCACGGTTCCTTCCCCACGTGTGGAAAGGGCCTACATCATCTGCTGAGACTTTTGGAGGACCCTGGTGGACCTCAGCAGATGCCATCATTCTGTGTCTGGCTATGGAGATAACTTGTCCAGTTACCTCCACTCTCTCCCAGTCACTGAATGGCCATGGAACATGGCTATTGCAATGAAATGATGAGTCCTGGTTAAGGGAGCAGCTGTAACATAGTTCTATCCGAAGAACTTTCAATGCTATTGTTATTGACAGGGTAAAAAAAAATCTCACTGTGTTCTACATTTTTTTTCAGCAGTGTTGACACCTTTCTATCTGATGATAAAAATATTTTTGACTATTCTTTGATCCCCTACATCTCCACAATGAATGCATGAAAAGCTTTCTCATGAATGCAAAAACCCTTCTGAGACCAACAGAATAAATTCTCATCTCTTACTGGTGAGCAGGAAAAAAATTTTTCTCACAAAACAAGAAAAGGAAAGGCACACATCCCTACATCAGATCAACCCATCCTTTTCTCTTTCATTCCACCCTTCAGTTCACGTAGGTAAGTTCTGCCAAATACTTTGGAGTCATAATTCAAGTGCTTGAAGCTCTTGAAACTGGTTGAAATAGTGGCAATGACTGTTAGAGAAGGAAAAAAAAACACCATGAGTTTGTAGCTACAGGTTCTACAGAGGGAGGTACACATCAATTGATTTGTGACCCACAACAGCTTTCTATGTGTTTTTTTCATATGTCTATTCCATCTCATTTCTGTATCAACTATGTTTTTTTAAGAAGTTCAAATTGTTTTACAAAACATGCACTTCTGTTTATATGCACTAACATCTGCACTGCTGTCCATTTTATAGCACAACACATGTGTAAAAACATAATAATTATATATTAATTAACCTTTAACTAATTAATCAATAATAATTATATATCCCATCTTTTTCTTTAAACAGGACCCAAATTGGCTATGTATATTCTCTATATACACATTTTGATGTGTTTATAAACTGAGAAATAAATTGCAAAATTTGGAGAACTGAAAACAATTTTAGTTTAGGAGCTATATATTTGTTCAAAAAGCCAGACCAAATTAAATCCTCTTTTGTCCACAGTTCCTTGTCTTCAAGTCTATCATTAGGTGCAGCTGTTCCAGACCAAGCCTTGTAATAAATTTAGACCTTAATTTTTTTTAAAAAAAAAAACTAGACTGCATACCTACTTTCACTTGAGACACATTCTTATTCAGTGATACAGTGGTAAATTTTGAAGTTCAGATGTTCATAATAAGGATCTTTATAGACAGGTTTCCCCACAAAGGGTCCAAATATGCAGGCAGCTTTGTGGATCCATATCTACTGGTCTGCTTATCCATGGCTGGAATCCTTTTAGTTAGCCTCAATTAAAATTAGCCATTTTTGACCAGTAAGCCAACATGTAGGTAATTCCAATCAATTCAGTCAGTCTAGTTGGAACTAACATTATGATTTAGTACTATGTGTGCATGAGTATGTTTCTATTCCAGGGGAAGCTCATAACAAAATGTTGTTGCTAGCAAAATCTGTCCCTGTTCACACCAGTCACATGAGGATTGCAGCTAAGCTAGACCATGGAAGTTCAAAGGACAGAAGCAAGGATGGCAGATGGCACCAGACCTACTAGCTCTGCTAGAATTTTCTTCTGCACACATTTCTGTATTTTTTAGGTGACCTACTAGGACAGAAGTCAGTTCTATTCAGTTTCCAAAAGATTGCTTTCTGTATTCCTTGGGGAAGAGTGATTTTTCTTTTTAAAATACATCCCCTGCTATAGCTTTCTGCTGAATATTTCCTGTGGTATTGAAGAAGCAGGAGCTTCCGACCAAGCAAGCAAAGGCACCATCCATTCTAAGTGTCCCTAAACATAGAATAGGAAAGAAAATGAATTTGTTTATATATTTTTGGGTATTTTTGGTCTACAGGTCCTAGTAGCCCTATCCCACATTGCCAGCAATGAGGGACTGTGGGAGCTGTACTTCAAAACACCTGAAAGACTGTAGTTGCTCACCCCCAATAAAAATCAGCCCTTCTTTCTAATCTTGTTATTTCTTTCAGAATTATTTGAGTAGCATTGCACATACCTTCTGCAGCCTAAGGACTTCTGTGATTACAAATATGGCCATTGTGATTTCAAGAATTAGCACTTTCTGGAATGGATGCTTATACATCCTGCCCATGTAGTACTAAGTACCACATATTACAATATGTATATCCTAGTGCTGGACAGATGGCCAGTCCTTTGACGCTCATATATTTACCAGAAAGATATGAAGCTTACATTTAAAACATCTAGACATGCACATCACTCTCCTTTCTTTCTTGAAATGGGATTAATATGAAACATTGAGGCAATTATCACATTGCAGGATACCAAAATATATGGAGATTCGAGCTCATCTCCTTAAAAAGAGAGTTAATAATTTTAAACTAACATCACTTTTGCTGTGGTTATATATAGCCTGCATATGGCTCTAAACAGCTGGGATTTTAAATTTATGCAGAATGCACCATGAGTTTCCATGACTACCAACCCTCCTCCCCCTCCCTTGCAGAACCCAACCTCCAAATCTTTCTTTCGATGACTTGGCAAAGGAAACCTGATCTTTCTCACATCTCTATGAACACTCCTCCCTCCTCCACTTTCAGAGGCTTGCATTGCTGATTCAAAAGGGCTGCATTGGGATCTCTTCTGCCATCCTCCTTGAAGCAAAGTTCTCTGCTAAGAAAAGAGGTCAAGGCAGTGACTCCTGAGATTTGTTTAACGGATTAAGTCAAGGTGTTTGAAGTTGCCAAGTGGGAAATCATTTGGGCCAGTTAGGAAGTCAAAAGAAGAAAGAAGATACTCGAAAGAAAAAGGTTTCTTTCTGCTCACAGGTATTTCTCCCAGTATTTTTCCCCTGGTTGTTCTGCCATTGGGGAATTGGAAAAAGAAGGCCACTTTGTGTTCACACGAACCATAGGGCACAGCAGGTGCTGCACAATTGTTTGAATAATGCCTTCAAGTAATTAAATGAGACCTATCTCTTCCTAATTATTCTCAGTGTGTAATCTGGTTCTCTCCTCAGCCCAGCCATCAAAAAGCAGCTGGGCTTCTCTGATTCCAACAGAGAAAACACAAAGTGCGCAGTTATCCCTCTGTTGATTTTTCATTCAATTCAGTGGTTCACTGAACAGAGGGGTGTCCTTGTGCAGTGACAGAGTTGTGCCAAAGTCTGCTTACAAACACTTGTAAACAGGCAGGTGAAGTTCTTCAGCAACATAATAACAGTTCAACAAGAGAGCCAACAATTGTAACCACATTTGTCATTGGCCTCTCCCTACCATACACAACACACACAGAGATACAGAAAGAATAATTAACTACTTAGTTCTCTATATAGATCAATATTAGCTTTGCTAAAATGTACTTTCAAAATTTTTATGAGGAGTAGGCAACATATGGCCCTCCAGCTGGTATTGGACTTCCATTTTACATCACAGCTAGTCATAGTACACCCAGTTTTGAGGGAAAATGGAAGCCAAGTACAACAAAATATGGAGGTCTACCACTTGGCCACCTCTGGTCTATATGTAAAGCTAGATTGCATCTTCTGTTCTGTGATTTAAAAATCCAATTCCATGGATTATCTGGTTATTGACAACATAGAAAGCTAGTAAAGAATAGCTCAGAAATTTCAATCTGGTCAGTTTACTAGCTCTTTCCTCCTACATTTCTAATTTTGCATTGGACATGAACTTTTTGCATCCTCATATTGATGCCTACATCACATGTAAATCTCTTATACAATGCTGATGTGTATGTGCAAATGGTGGAGCAACAAAGAAGCTTTGATCAGCAGATTTCATTGAAAGACCTATATTAGTCCATTCCTTTCTGTCTCTCCATTTATTTAAGAAAAAATGTATGTAAGAATCCGTAATACAAATGTATGCATTTAACTACACATTTCTGAACATATTTTTCTCAAATTATACATGTATTTGTTTATATAAGCAGAGTTCTGGTGTGGATGTTTTTTAAGTGCCAAAGTGAATGCACAGCTAATTGCTAATATACTCATTAGCCCAGAAGTGTGCACCACACTGCTTTGCATCAGAATCCAACAAAGAATGATTTTAGCAAGCATTCATAATCATTGTTAACAGGGAAATCTAAAGTAGAATAAACATCCTTGTCTGTAAATACATAGCTTTCCATAGGCATTTATTCAGGTTAATAATAATATTAACTGTGACAGCAGTCTCTACCTGCTCCCCTAATGTTTCAATTTGATACTATTACTTCTTAAATTGTTTCAGTATTATATCCTAGGTGGCCAATCTGTGCAACTTCTTAGATGGTTGATCAGGAGCACAGGTGCTTATCATCTTAGACACCTTTAAATGAATGAGCAGGCGATTTTAGTTCCCATCTACTGTGGAGTAGTGCTGGCTCTTCAATTGACTAAATAGCTAATTCATCTCCTCTGGATAAGCAGAGTACTTTTAAGTAAGTAACTGCAGTCCTTCTGCAAGAACTGCTTGATGCAGTGAAATAGACTGTATTTGTTGGAGAATGGTGGAGCCTCCTTCTTTGGGGGGCTTTAAATGGAAGTTGGATGGGCATCCTTCAAGAATTCTTTAGATGTGTATTCTTGCATGGTAGGGGGTTGGAGTGGATGGCCCTTGAAGCCCCTTCCAACAATGGGCTTTTCAACAGGAGGTCTGCATCCCAGCATGGGGACAGGAGAGGAGCACAACCGAAACAACACTTCCACAAGATGTCACTGTGGTCCCGCCCTTCTCCTGTCACCAGCCAGTGCAATCACAAAGTGAATCATTGACAGGATTTCCCCATCAATGACTTCCAATTGCAAGATGGTCCTGCACTGTGGAAGGCCTGGAAGTGCAATGGAAATGCTTCCCACCCCAGCACAGCTTGGGAAAGAGCCTGGCTCTGCTGCAGAAGAAAGAGGCTGTGATCTTCATGCTCCCTTCCACAGGGAGTCAGTTCGGGGTGGAGGGAAGCATTCCCATAGTGCTCCCTTTCTAGCAGAGGCACTGCCATGATCATGACCACAAAACTACAGGACAAGGTAGGGTTCAGAGAGGGCCTATGACTGTATTATTTGGGCATGAGATTTGTCTAGTTGCTGCAGTGATATTTCTTTTACACACATACAAATAACACCACATAAAGGTTTGATGAAACTCAGTTCCACAATCTGTGTTCCTTTGTGAATTCGCTAAGGATGAAAATCTTCTGCAGGGTGCTTGCTTGGATATCAAGGCATGGACAGAACTTCATTTAAAAAGAAAAAAAAAAGATATGAATGTGGGGAAAAAACCTCAGAAAGAAAACCTTGTTAGGTTGTTTAATCCTGTGTCAATCTGCACTGCTTAAATCCTCTAAAGGCACTAGATCCCATCTGATCTTGGAAGCTAGGAAGGGTCACCCCTCACTAGTATTTGGATAGGAAACAGTCAAAAAATATCAAGTAGGCTATGTATCAGAGGAAGGAACTGCCAGATCCACCTCTGAGGATTCCTTGCTTTAAAAAAAAAACCTTATGAAATTCATGGGGTCACCATAATTCATAAGGCAATTGCACAGGGCTGATGGGAGCTGCAGTCCAAATGCATCGGGAAAGAAAAAAGTGCCTGTACCCTTGTTTACACAATCAGTCTAGGCTAGTGAAATTTATTATATTATTATATTTCTGGGAGGGTGGGGGAGGAGACATATAGAATCACAGTTTCTGCTATATTTGACTAATGCTTTTATTATAGTGGGAAATCTAAATCATTTCCCAGATGCAACACCACATAGGTACAAGGGAAAGTCACAGCCTCTTTGTTATAATCATAGCACTGACAATCAGTGGCCCTTTCCACATGTGAGGTGGCGAAACGGGGAAACAGGACGGCGCACGCGGGGAAGGAGCTTACCTTGAAGCGGGAGGCTCCGTCCCCGCGGGGAGCAATGCGCGTTCACTGTTCTAAACGTCGTCGTCGGCCGGCAGCACCCAAAATGGTGGCCTGCGGCTTCCGGTGGTGCTCCGCCAATCAGGGCAGCGTGCCAGCCGGAAGCCCACCCCCGGGCAGCTCTGCAGGGACATGCTAGCATGTCCCTGCAGTTCTTAAAGAGGCGCTGTGACAGGCTAGCACACACGAGTTTTAAAAAGACCACTTGAAAATGGTCTTTATAAAACACGGGGCACCACCCCCACGGCTGCGCGAGGGCGGTTTGAGGTGTAGAACCTCACCTTTTTTAACTGCCCTAGTACACCCCGTGGTGTAGACGACCTCCGGGTGAGGTCGTCCCAGCGTGGGGTTTTACCCCTGTGTGGAAATGGCCAGTCTTGTGTCCCCATTTCCTCATGAGAAATGGGCTGTTAACTGTACTCTGGACTTGTAAAAGGTAGTAGACTGGACCAGAAGAATTCTGGACCAGAAGAATTCTGTGGACAGAAGAATTCATTCCATCAATAGTAGCCCCAGAAAATCTCATGATAAATTCCCTCATGATATGTTAGGGTCACCATAAATCAGAAACATCTTGAAGGCACACCACCACCACCATCATAAGAACAACAGATTAAGTAACATAACTTATTCATGTAGCTAAATACTATCTCCCAGCCCTGCTCCACCTGATTACTGGGCAGCAGCCACTGTGAGCAAAGAGGTTTTGTTCTCCTATTGATCAGGATGCAGCTGACTGAGGTTCCTCTCCCCTCCCACAGCAATCTCTGGCCCAACAGTCAGATGCTAGATCCCTTACACTGTAAATTGCTCATGGGGCGGGGGGTATCAATCTGCTATGTCCCAGGTAACAGGAAAACAGCAGCCCTCATTCACAAAGGCTGGTTTGGGCAACTTTTACTATCTCCATGTAGTTCTTCCACTATTGGATACGTAGGGATCATGAATGAGTTATGAATGTATAACTCTACGTTAGGTGTTTGTAATTGCCATGATCATTTCGAGCCAAGGTTTTTACAGGGCTCATAGACATGTATAGATATGTACAGAATATGTGGTTTTTATTTTATTGTATCACTAACAATTTAAACAAGTAGCATATTAAAGAGAAGGAGTGGAAGTGTCAATGCAAAAGCAGGATGGGTCTCTTGCAGTATGCCAATGAATAAGATCTTTGGGTTTTCTGGATCTTGATAGCCCTGCATTGCTGACATTGCGAACACCATCTTATCACCACCACACTGCAAATAAGGCGATTCTTTTTCTATGGACTTTTCAGTCTTAATTTTCTTAGCCACTTGTGTAAGTCATTAGAATCCCAAGCACCTTGAGCAAGATAGGGAGAAAAGAGTTGAAGAGAAGGATTAAAATACCAAACAAATTACTTTTCTTATATGGACAAATCCATTTAACCCAAAGCTCAGGGTTAAAATGCATATTAATTCAAACATTTTAGCATTCTTATGCTGCCTAGCCCCCAATAACTGTATCACATTCAACATTATTTACCAGATATGAGATCAGGAATAGGGGAGCAAAGACCTTTGGTGTATGCCTTCTAAAAGTGCCATGCATAAACTGAAGAGAAAGCAGAAATGCTAGTTTTCAACCTCAGTTAACTAAGCACCTGTCTCACCCTACACTCCCACTTTAAAGAAAGGAGCCACCCTCACTTTTGTACCCAGAATGAAATAAAATATACCACAAAATTATTTGGTGTTTCCCTCCTCCCTTATACACATCCACAATCTCTGTTCCTAATGTTACCTTTTAAAGAAATGTCTAGCTTTAAGGGGAAAACTAGAAAGAGAGGATACTTGTGTGTATTATTTTTACATCGATACTCTAGGGATGTTGTGGAGAAAAAAAGGTCAATTCATTTGTTTCCACTGTGAAGCTGAACAACATACACAACAGATAATCTAAGTGCTTTCACAGGTCATGAAGGGAACAACCCTGTTGCTATTGCATATTACATCCTTACATTCAGTAAATGCATTCTAAACATGGTTACTTCTTATTCTACCTCTGACCAGGTCTCTTATAAAGTATATTATTTTAATTTTGTTTTCATTTTTACCCAACACAAATAAGAGTTGTTTTTTTTTTTAAAAAAAATGACTAACATATACTTCATGGAGGTACTCATTTCTTAACAGAACTATAGATCTAACAGAAATTATATTCAGATCCCAGTTAGTTAGAGAAGGAGTTTCCTGTTTTCATTGCTTCCAGTTTTCATTTTTTTTTTAATATAGGCATCAATTATCTCCTTAAAATATCTTGAATCCATCTCCCATGTGCTTGTGTGAATGTGTCTTAAAGCACAGACAACAGTCACAGAGCTGTACACTGAGTGAGAAGTATCAGTCCAGCCGCTGTGGATTTATTCCAATTTAAAACAGCTTTCTTCATCGTCTATTTACTGCCCTTCACATCAGGAATGGAAAGAATATTCATTTTTAAAATAACAAATATTTGCTATGTACCAATGCATTCTAGCTGTTGTCATTTAGTGTTTTCAAGGAAGTATTTACTTATTTATTAATTTATTAACTTTTGCATCAAAAAGGGTTTGTTTGTTTTTTTAAATTGTATGTTGTTTTTAACTTAATGCAATTCCCCCTCAGGTTCCCTACCAGATGAAAAGTGGGATATAAATGAAAAAGATATATTTAAAAAATGAATTTTTTGTTAAGACAAAGTACCTTTATTGGGCAGAATTATGGCAGGAGAAAAGTACTTCACACTTCATGAAGGCCCTCAGTATCTTCATCTATGCATTACAGATCTGGAAAAAATGTTGTAATTATCAGCAATTGAAAATGGATTTCCTGACAGCTGGGAAATACCATTGGAAGCCATTTCCTCAGCAGAGTGGAGGAGCGTTTCACCATGTGTTGTGAGCAGTGTTTTTTAACCCGACTTACTCCGATTTTACCAGATTATCTGCACGCCCTCTGGTTTCTGTTGAAGTAAAGCAGTGAAAATAGTTTGCTGCTTCTGCTCTGTCAATTCTCATGAAACTCCCATCCTCCTCCCACTCCCTCCCTTGCTCTACACTGCTACCTCTGATTGGTCAATTTAAAAAAAAAAAACACCGTTGCTACGTATCAGTGGAAGTATTTTAGTTTGTTCTTAAAGAAGACAAGCCCCACCTCCAGCTTACTAGTAAAATTGCTAGTAAAATTACTATGTCATGAAATGATGCATGTCTAAAAAGTGTGTGACCAACATGAAAAGTTTGGAAAGCTCTGATCTAGATAGCCAGAAATTGAAAAGCAACCATCCTAAGGATCCCAACATATTTCATTGTATTCCAGTGCCCGGCCTGTGTTTGAGGGGCAGAGACAGGAGCAGACAGAAATGACACCAGGGAAAGGTGGGAACACCCACAGAGAACCACCTCTGCGTGTACACCTTCTGCATGTTGTCAGAAACACAGCCAAACCGGTTTTTGTGCTTTAAATTGGAGTTTTTCTAGTTTTAGAATATATCAGTTTTACATCAACAGTAATCGTGCTAAGAGCTCAAGCCGTACGAATCCACAGAGGAAACATTGATACTAACGGGTTTAACGTGCAGACATAACAGCAAGAATATGATGCCAGCGCGATGTATTGCCCTTGTGCGGAAAAGGCTATCTGCCAGATAGCCTTGATTTTAACCATATAGGGCTTTATAGGTCATAACCAGAACTTTCTATTGTGTCTGGAAATAACCTAGCAGCCAATAAACCTGCTTCAACAGAGGCATAGTATTACCTCTATAACCTGTCCCAGTTAAACAATTTGGCTGCAGCATTTTGGACCAGCAGAAGTTTCTGAATACTCTTCAAAGGCAGCTCCAAGTAGAACATGATACTGTAGCCAGACAAGATGTAACTAATGCATGTTCTATCATGGCCATTTCTGACATCTCAAGAAGTGGAGGTACTTTGCACACACACTTTAAATGTACAAAAGTACTCCTGTCCACCACAAAAATCTTGAGCCTCCAGGTTCAAAGCTGAGTCCAGGAGTACACCCCAACTGAGAACCTTGAATCTTGTTTTCCATAAAAGAAAAGAACTCATGGCACTTGTTCACACACACACACACACACACACACACACACACACACACACGGAATTGCAGGGGAAATGGGGGAAGAAGTAAACATCAGTGACTGGGATAAAAGAAGGAACAGCGTTATTGAAAAAAGACCAGCTCTTAACATGATAGCTATTGAGATTTGTTTGTTTGTTCTAATCCTTCCTACTGAGATATGCTAAGAGACCGATTTGGACAGCCAGTCAAGATATCCTCTGGCACAATGAAGGTCCCCATGAAGCTAAATAATTTCACGCAGCATTGTGCAACTTTCTTTTTCCTCAATATATTTGGCCATGGGAGTGGAGTAGGGGGAGAAGTCTGTTCACACAAACTTGTGAAGAAATGAGAGAAGCATTTTGTACCAGGCATTTTGAGTTTCTGATTCAAAAAGGGATGGAGCTTTGGTTCACTCTTCAACTCCTTATACACACATTTAACAGACACAACTCAGAATGAACACTCTTGACTATTGTGGAATGTACATAGAGAGTGACCAAAGTAAATAGTGCATACTGTGCTGTTGGCATACCAGAGGGAAGACACCTGCTGTGTAGTTATGTTCTTACTGAGAAGAAAAAAAATCTACAGAGAGCATAGATGATATTAGACTGACACATATTGATTTCAATAGAAAGTTAGCAGAAGACAATCCAGAGAACAGATATTAATATAACAAAGCATGTATTACCATGCCAGATGGTCACTAAGAGAACACAGTGGGTTTTCTAACTCTCATTCAAACTTGTCCAAGTAAGCTTTACTAGAGGATAATGCTTCTCCTTTCAAGAGATTAAACAACAAACATATCTGATTTAGCATTCAGCTCATGAATAAGGGTCTATTTTTCTATGTAAGGATGTGTTTGGTTTGGCTCTGCTGCAACTCAGAGTCCTCCAAATGGTGCAAATGTTATGACATTTCAGTAAAACATTACCCTGTGAAAAAGGAATCTGTCTCTTTGTTTTATAGCAAAATAGTATTTTTAATGAGAGATGTGAAATAGGCCCCAGAATTCAAAGAGGGAAATCTAGTAATCTTAGAGAAAGCTATAGACAGTGGATCCTCCATATAAGTGACCTCTGTATCTTATATGCAGATTTAACTGATTGTACAACATCGTGTCCTATACCTAAAATGGTGAAGAGGTAGACGCAGACACACCGAAGCACCCATGTGTATGTTGGTGACATTTAATAACATGGGCCATGAACATTTATATTTTTCCCCATTTGTGGGGAACCTTGGAGTAGAACACACTCACAGATGCAGAGGGTCCGCTGTATGCCTAATTTCGTCAACACTAGAAACAACAAAAACCTTTTGATTTAACATATTATATGCAGAGTTTTCTGTGGCTACTCAAGCTTTTAAAATGCTTGGAAAATGCAGCTGTCAAGAACTTTTTGCTGTTGTTGTGTGCTTTCAAGTCATTTTCAATTTATGGTGAGCCCAAGGCAAATGTATTATAGGGCTAAGAATATGTGACTTGCTCAACATCACCCACTGGGTTTCCATGGCCAAGCAGGGAATCAAACTCTGGTTTCCAGAGTTGTAGTACAATACTCAAACTACTATATCACACTGGCTTTTTGTTAAGAAATACAGCCAGTAAGTAGCTGATAGACAATATTGGCTATAATTTTTAACAGTATTTTCCATCGGCTACTTAAGTATTACTGAAATAAGTAATCTTTTCTGCCTGACACTCTCTTCAACCTGATGGAATGTCATTCATCCATGACATTATCACTGCTAAGATATTTTATCTTGGTTCTTTATCATCCCCCCTCCCCGTTCTCCTTTTCTGGCCAATATCAGAGTCACTTAGGTTCATTCAGAAGACTATTCTACCCTGTTTCTGCATCAATGCATCATTTTTAATAGAAAAAAAACTACATCAACATAGAAATGTGTATTAGTTTTGTTCAGGTTTAAGTTTAAGATATGCATGAGGTAGATATTTTGCCACAAGGGTATTGTTTATCCCCAAGTAATATCCTGAAATGTTTATTTCTAGGCTACCTTTCATCCAAAATGTATTTTCCCACATTTTTTAAAATCCATATCAGAAAATATGGAGAAGTGCACTCCCCCATAAAAAAAACCAGGTATCTGCAATTCATTCTGCATATTGCTACAGAAGTATATCTAGCTTTGTTTCTTTATATTCATAGATAACCTTCCATGCCACTAAAACTGCTCAGTGCATTTTCACCAGTACCACAGGCTTCACCGCTGCAAGCAAAATAAACTGTACACACATACCTGAAGATCTATGCAATATGAAAGTATCCCCATTTATCTCCATCAAACACATATGTTGAACTAAATTTGGGATCAGGACATTAAAAACTAATCAGACATGCAGAATAAGTAGAAATACAGAGACCCAGTTAACTGCAAGCACAGATGCAATTAACACTGACTGATAGTGACAACATCCCACTAACCCTACATATGAATATTTTAGTCTATTTAAATGAATTTAAAAATTAACACACCTAAAGAATTATAATATGATTATTATGCTAAAAAGAAGAGCTCCACAGAAGGCCTGGCTGAAGCCAAACTGATGGTGTGTATCTGCTGTGGTAATGAAAAGAGAAATTTTTGCTATATGCACATGAGTTTTATTGCCTTCTTTGAGCTACAGTGGAAATCATTCATTCATTAATTCATTCATTCAGTTTAAATCCCACCTTTTTTCCCAAAATGGAACCCAAGGCAGCCTATGATACAAGTCAAGATAAAATATAGCTAAAACAATACACATTGCGAAAGTTCAAAATAAATCAAACAGCTCAATTAAAACCTTGATCGATTGACTGATTGACTGCATTAATTTGCTGCCTTTCTGCTGGTGTGGGACACGAGGCAGCTCACAAATAGTAAACAACATTGATTTAAAATGCATAAAACGGATTCGAAACATAGTAAAACTACAGCATACTCCACTAGGAAAAAAAAAGCTTCTGCAACAACTAATTAACAGAGGTCTCTCTAAACAAAAATGTCTTTGCCTGGACAGAGGAAAATCAGCTGAAGGAGTATAATCAAGACTTCCTTGGGAGGGAGTCCTATAGCCTAGGAACAGCCCTGAGAAAGCTCTGTACTTCTGTCCCATGAGAGTCCATGAAGGTAGTAGGACTGAAAGAAAACCCTCCTCAAAAGGTCCATTCTTCACCCTACTTTTTTACGAGGATGTCCAGTGAGGATCCCACCAGTGGCTGTGTTGGGAGGGGAGCACAATAGGAGCACTCCCCCCCTGTGGAAAGGAGCATGATGGCCATGCCTCTTCCTTCCACAGTGTAGCCGGGTACCTTCTCAGGCTGCACTAGGGCAGGAAGTGCAGCCATTGTGCTTCTCAGGCTTCTGGAAAGATAAGTCTGCAATGGTGGCATGATTATGGGTCATTGACTAGGAAAACCTATCAATGATTTAATCCATGATTTCATCACCTGGAGGCATGAGAAGGACAGGACCACAATGACATCATAGAGGAGCATCATCGTGGTTCTGTCTTACTTTTGTCTCCATGGTGGGTTGGGAGGGTGGCGCGGAAAGGCCTAAGATTAAGACAAGCTCATAGGGGAAGACCCTTTCTTATGCTTAACACATAAGAAGTTTAAAATAAATAGAGAAGACAGTCCTTTGTTGTATTTAATGGTTTCCCACTGTTGCTTCCATTGAAGATTTACAACACCAAACTCTTATATTTCAGAGACACAGAAACCCGCTTCCTTTGAATGAAACTGCACAATATATTACAAGTAAACTAATTTGCTTAGAAGAGACTATGGCCCTTTCCACACGGGGGATGGGGGAACGGGGCAGCGCACGCAGGGACGGATCTTACCTGAAAACGGGTTGCTCCATTCCTGCGGGGAGCACGCGTTCGCCGCTCCACACGCTGGCGAGTTTCGGCGGTGTTCGGCGGCGCCCAAAATGGCGGCCGGCGACATCCAGTGGCGCTCCGCCAATCAGGGCAGCGCGGCAGCCGGAAGCCCGCCCCTGGGCAGCTCTGCAGGGACGCGCTAGCGCGTCCCTGCAGTTTCACACGGGGCGCTGCAATGGGTTAGCGCGCTCGCATTTCGTAAAAACCTCATAAAATGTGGTTTTTAAAAAACGCGCCGCGCCACCCCTTGCGGCCGCGCTAGCGCGGTTTGAGGTGTGGAACCTCCACTATTCAAACCGCTCTAGAGCGCTCCACGGTGTGGACGACCTCTGGATGAGTCGCCCTAAGCCGTTTTTTTTTCCCCGTGTGGAAAGGGCCTATATCTCTTACTGTGATGGGGAGAGCAGTCATGGGAGGGGTTGATCTGAATAAGAACAAGACTCTGGCCTGGAGGAAAGATTTTTATTTCCATTTAAAAAAAAGCCACCATTAAAAAAAATTATTTGCATTATGGAGAAATTTGCCAGCAGAAAATGATCTGGGTTAGAATAGATTAGCCTTATCCCAGGCAGAAATCTCAACTTAGATTTGTTCTCTCCACTGTTATTTTTTTTTCCAAAAGAAAGAAAGATATATGTATATTCGTAATCATGCTCTATGTTTTTCAGTTGCACTATACACAAGGAATACAGTATTTGTTTTTACAAGCCATAGCGTCATTTCCAACTTCTGTAAATCTTATGCATAAGAGATTTTTAAAAAATCATAATATTTACAGCTATGCTCAGGTCTTGCAAACTCAGGGGCTTGGTTTCCTTTGTTCTGTTGGTAAGCTTCATCTTTTATTTTCAGAAGCATTGGGTTCATTCTGTCACTAGACAAAGTCATCTTCCCTCACAAGTTAACTTGAACAAGAATTACATGTGTATCATTAGACACAGTAATGAAATTAGCTAATGAACAAGATGGAACAGAAGCTGTTAGCCAAAGATTGTGTGTGAAGGAAACAAAGAATACATGCATACAGAATTACTGATGGTTTGCCAATATTTCAAAGAAACCACAAAAATGAATAAATCATCTTACACACTTCATATTCATCAAATGATGTGGCAGAACCATTTGTTTCAGGAAATGCAAAGCATATGCTTTCAGGAAATGCAAAGACTTATGAATGGGTCTCAGTCCAATAAAGCAGTGGAAAGTTATAATAACATCAGTTTTCCTAGGATTGTAGATACAAACTGGGCTGTCACTGGGGATCCCATTCAGCATATTTAAGGGAAACCTGCTGAAGGGGATATATCATATTGGTGGCAGTGGAAAGAAAGTGCTGAAAACTGGGTGGAAGTAGAAATACCTTCTGGTGAGTAAAGCTTTTCCTCCACCAGAAAGGAGATCCTCGATCCAGACTACCGGTTTTACAGCCAGACAATTTGTGTTGTAGAAACTGTCTTAGAAGATGAAAAAAATTCTGTGTAGCTACCACATCAAATTGAGGCCATTTCCACACAACATCACTATAACGCTATAACAACTGGTTGTTACTGGTCCAGGAGCTGTGCTTCTGCACAACGTCATTGCTATTCAGCTGATATCCCATCCCCAAGCATAGCCAAATTGACATATTCTATTTCCAGAAAAAAATCTGTTAAGAGCCTCCTATAGAGCTTCAATTCCATCAGCTGTTGTAGTGAGGTATCATTATAGCATTTGATAGGACTTACTGTTATGTGGATCCAGCAGTGAGTGGGCTGTGGGCGTACCCAGCTCATCCATCCCTCAGTGACTCTCATGGTGTAGTAACTTCCTATCACCTCTTCCTTGTTATAGTGATGTTTAAATGTCTCCTTCGAGTCAAAACTTTTTATTTTATTTATTTTATTTTACTTTTTTTAAATACACTTTTAAACAGTATAGGGTAAAAGTGCAATAGCGTATTGGCATGTAATGCTGTTACAACATTGCTGTATTAGTATAGCTTCTAAGATTTAAAAAAAAAGGATCACCACCCAGACAGAGTGAAGGCAGGGCACTGAAGTGGCCAAGGATGCTATAATGCAAAAGTAACACCAATGGCAATACTGCTACCCATCTGCTTAGGGGAAGAGCGCAGAAAAGAATGTCCCTAACCTGATGGTATCAAGTGAATGGCAATATTGCCATTGTAATAGTATAACACTCTAATGGCCTCTAGTGCAGAAGTTGCCTAAGAGTGTTTCCTGCTATAACTGGCCAGAATACAGTAGGTGACATGTTGGTATAATCTCCTGTTAAGCCAGCATTTATACTTTTTTCATTCATTGAAGAAGGAGGTATCTAGTACCTCTTTGTGCTATAACTCCCATGTGCAACTTCAGATAGATTGTGCAAGAGTCCAACCAGAAGCTGGGTGCTCTCAGGCAATACCTGGCTTCACTGGTTCAGCTGGGGAAGGAAATAGCCATCCTCCTTCTACATCTCCAGTGAATAAGCTGGAGCTCCAAAAGGTTGACAACTGTTCCTTTTTCCTGGCTGCATAATGCATCTGTATGATGCCTGGAGCATTCTGTGCCCTGCCCACTGATTTGCTGTGGGAGTGACCCTACTGCTAAGAAGTTGAGTTGCACAGCCAACAGCAGAAGCCCAGCAGGTGTATGCTGTCAGAGGTTTGCACTTCACTCAGCAAACTGGCGGAGTACTTTGTGTATATTTAATGCAAATCTGTCCATAGCATTTACTTGTTGATTAAAGTACTTACAACCTGGCTTAAATCTCAGGATGCCATACAAATAAAATCAATTTAAAATAATCTAAAGAAATTTAAAATTTAAAGCAGTGGAAAATAATTTTAAAAAGCTAATGGTATATGAAAGCATTTAACAAGTTAAAACAAGTTTGAAAACAAGCATGTGCTGTCCTTATGTGCTATCAAGTTGGCTTTGGTTTATGGTGACCTTATGGATATTCTTTGGAAGAATATTAAAACGGTTTAAAACCATGCAATGTGCAGATCTGTGAAAAATCTGTTAGGTACCAAAGTCTTTAATAAAAATTCATGTTTTAACTAGGTTCCAGAATGAAGCCTGTATAGGTTCTACATTGCAAGAGTTCCAAGTGGTGCAAGACACCCGTTTGTTATAGTACATGATTCTCCTTGTCTCTGTAGTTTGCATTTGGTGTGATTTGTTTTATGATTGGTCATTGGAAAATAAATATTTGCACTTAATTTACAAGTTTGATTGCTGTGACACGCATTTCTGAAGAAATCTCATTCTAAAAGGAAAAATAGGTTTATTGGGTATCCCCACAGCCTGGAGATGTGTGAGTTAGCCCACACTATTGCATTTTCTCATGAACTTAGTGGAATCTGGCTGCATCAATGAACAGAACTACATCTTTGCCTTGAAAGTGTAAGCTACCAGATGACACAGGGCATGGGTATCTATGTGAGGATTTTAGGAAGAGGGAAGTGCAGCATTACTTTTGGAAAAATATAATTGAGCAACACAAACAGCCTAGATTTCTTCATAGTAATAATCCTGAGTGATGAGAAGAAATAATGTAATTGATACCAGAATGCTTTATGTGGTCAATATATTTCACTGTAATATATCAGTATGTGAAGCAACCTAGGTCTATATTTGAGCATTGTGTAATCCAAATCAGGATTTGTGTATAATTTATTTGATTTACATCCAACTTTCTGCACAAAAAGAGTGGAGTCAAAGAAATTAAAAATAAAATAAGCAGAAGAAGCACAAGTAGAAAACATGAATGAGAAACAATGTTAAAAACCTTTTAAAAAGATCACTGTTACAGTCATTAATTGCAAACAAAACTAATGATCCAGTATAGGAAGCAAGTTATGCCATTCTAGCTGTCTTTCTCAGAGAATCTGAATATTCCAATGTGCTGCTGACATGCACATATTTGCAGACCTGCTATAATAGATACAATGGCTGGACAATCTGGAAATGATCAAAAATCTTGCAAAGACTGGACACTGAGAAGATTATAACTCGTAGAAGTGGAAATTAAACTGATTGTTTTATGAATTGTACAAATTTGCACAAAAACAAAGGGTTCATTGAAGATTTAGGGTCAAATTAGATTATACACTTAGTTCATTTTTAAAAAAATTCTCCTCCAGGTGTCAAGGACATTTGTTTGTTATAGCACACGATTCTCTGCATCTGTGTATTTTACCTTTATTGTGACTTCTTTTGTGATTGGTCTTTGGAAAGTAAACATGGGTATAATTTTCAAGTCTGATTGCTGTGTCTTGCATCACTGAGGAAGTCCCATTGTGGGAAACAAAACTGGTTTATTGAAAGAAATAAGGACCTAAATCTCATTGTTATTCTGACTAAGTAAATCCACTGAGACGATTGGATTTACTTATGTATTGACTCAGCATTCAACAATTGACTCAAGGAGTCTTCTGTAGCTGGAATTAACTAATAGGATGCTGGCCATGCCTTCCCTATAATATCTAGATTGGCTGTCAACCATTCCTAGAGCAGATCCATTGAACTCAATGGAAGTTCAGTCAGTGACAGTGCTGGCTGTGTTCTGATCCAAAAAGGTAACTTTTCCAATCTCACATTTTAGTCACAATTAAGTCCAATTGATTTTAAGGAGTGTACAGTCCTCTCTCCACATTCACAGGTTTGACTTTTGTGAATTTGATTATTTATGAGGCAAGTGCTTGTCTCCCCCCATTTTCCTCCTCCTCCCATCTCTTGCATTCCTCATTACAGGCTTGCCAGGCTTGTGTTTAAAATGGACTTTTTTTCCCCTTTTGGGTAAGCACCCACCCAATGCTGGAGGTGTGTTCTCTCTGCCCTGTGGCTGCACATTTTGCTGTGTAATGGCTGCTGATTGTTCAGGTGCTTTCTTTGCTTCTTTGCTCCTACCCCTCCTTTCTCAAGATAGCCACCAAGAGTTGCTAGAATGCCAGAATTCTGTTCTCCTCTGTCTGAGAAGAAAGTATGGGTAAGTCCTTTACCTTGCCTTTTGTTTCTTTATGCTGGGAATACTGGGGCCAGAGACAAAGGAATGGCAGAGGGAGCCCTGAAGGGGAATTGCAGGGCGTGAGTTATTTATGATTTTTTCACTTTCGCAAGAGTTCTGTGCTCCAGACTCTAATGAATGTGGAGGGGCTACTGTACTCTAAATCTGAAGAGATCTAAAACCAAGGTGATGTTTTCTCTCCAAGTGATCAAATTTACCTCATTGCAGTTTATTATTTAGAGAAATTAGGGATAAGGAAGTTATTGGAAACACCCTTAACAGGAGATGACAGTTTCTCATCATTAACACTGACCTTGTTTTGTTTTGCTTTTGTTTGGAGACGACTGTATATTATCATTTCACTTCATTGTTTTTGTCACTGTAGGCATGTGAACAAGTATAGCACAGTGTACTGCATACAGATCTATAACATCAGACATCAAATATGATAGAACAGAATAACTTTAGGTAAGCCTTGGGGCCTGCTTTGGGTAGGGGAGGGCATTGATGGTACTAGCTTGCTTTATTTCCTTTTTATTTGTTTTCAATTTAAATTAAAAAGCTCCTGACTTTGCTGCTGCCAGTGTCAGGTGGTGACACTGTGACTGTTGAAGACTCTCACTAGGAAGGTTTTCCTGGCACTTATCCCCAAGATGTCATTTCAACACAAGGCAAATACCTTTTAAATTTTCCTAGGCACCCTCTTAACATTATTTGTGTGCTGAGTGAAGTTCAGTGTGATTCTGATTACTCTTCTTATCTTGCTTTTAGGCCATTTCTGCACGAGCTTAAAGAAATGGTGCAGAGCATCCTCCAGGGAGGATGTCTGCATCTGTGAGCGGACTGGGTCAGACCTACTTAGTGTAGTTCCGCACCTCAGCCTGCTCCAGAACGACCCGAAGTGGTCATCCAGCATGTCTTTGAAAGACCGCTTGAAACAGGTCTTTCAAAAGTGTGGAGTGCACCACTCCGTGTCTGCGCTCCGGTGCAGATTTGCAGGCTCACACCAGTGTGAGCCTGTAATGTGCCGGGGGCGGGCTTTAGGCTGGCGAGCTTCAGTGGTTGGTGGAGAGCCTCAATCAACTGGAAGCCACCATTTTCATCCCTGGAGCAGTGCGGAGCAGCAGCCACACACTGCTCCAGACCAGCCTGGACCCAAGCGTGGAGCCAAGAAGTCCAGTAAGTACCAGCACGGGGCGATTCCCTCGCCCCATGCGGAAATGGCCTTACACTTCATTGTTTTAATTTATGTACTTATAATTTGTCTTTTTTTTCTGGAAACCAGCATGACAACCTGTTGAAGAGCGGGAATTATTTTTATAGGTCTTTCTGAGACAAGCTTGGGCTGTAGCACACTACATGTTGACAAAATCTACAATTTATTTCCTGAGAACAATCCTGTCCTGTTTTCTATTCAGATGTTAGCCAGCCTGTGCATAAACTGGTGACTCATTATCAGCACATAGCACAGGATTATCTTTTTAATACAAAACCAGCCTTCCTAGACCTTGGGACTGATCATACGGCATGTGAGTGGGTGCACTGAAATGAATGCATGAAAATTACAGTACAAGGAAACAAGAAAGGAAAAACGCTTTCAGAGTGACAGGCTATCCTTCAAAGAGAAAAAAAGTAAAATCATTTCTGCCTGCAGGGGTACTGTAAGTCATAATTTAGCTGGCCAAATTTTCCCTGATTATTTAAGTAGAGGCCAGGAAATTTTTCTGTAGATCTGAGAGTTCCAAATTGTTTATGAAAAGGGCATAGAAGGGAGCCCTTGTGGATCAGATCACAGGTCTGACCAGTCCAGCATCCTGGAGCTGTTTCTGAAAATAAACAGTTACATACAAACTATCTCTAAAATCTAGAAGTTCTAGAAAGATATTATGACTTGTAGCAGTGATCAGAGATCTCTGTGGTTTCCCCTCATACCTGTCTTTAAAGGCAATCACACTATCAGCTGTCTTTTTGTAACATATTCTGTGCATTCATCATGTGCTGAATCAATTTGCCTCTGATCCCGTTTGTGGCATCATGCCAATGTGGTAGTGATCTGTCATTCTTCTCTATTTGAATTATAGAATCATAGAGTTATAGAGTCACAAGGTAGACAAGACCCATCTAATTTCAAACCCCTGCCATGTAGGAATGCACAATTACATAACTCCTGTAAGATTCTTATCCAATGTCTGTTTACAAAATTCCAAAGAAGAGTCCACCATCCTTTGAGATAGTCAAAGTGTTGAACAGTTTGTCTCATAAAGAAGTTCTTTCTAATATTTTGGTGGAATCTCTCTTCTTGTAATTTGAATCCACTGGTTTATATTCTAGTCTCTGGAACAGCAGAAAATAAACTCACATCATCTTCTAAATGGCATTCCTTTAGATATTTAAAGATGGCTATCATGTCACATTTCAATCTTCTCTTCCCTAGGCTAAACATACTCAACTCCCTAAATTGTTCCTCATAAGACTTGATTTTCAGATCTTTGATCATTTTGGTTGCTCTTCTTGGGACGTGTACCAGCTTGTCATTATCTTTCTTGAATTGAAAACTGGCCCAAGTATTCAAGATGAGGTCTGCCTAGAATAGACCAGCACTGCTAGTTCCCTTGATCTGGACCCTATGCTTGTACTGATGCTGTCTAGAATTGCATTGGTTTTTCTGGCCAACTTATCACACTGTTGACTCAGGTTTAGTTTGTGCTCTACTAAGACCCCTAATTTTTTTCACATGTACTACTCTTAAGCTTGATGTCACCCATTCTATATTTGTTTTATAGAACATTAGGCATTTTTCTTGCCTAGCTATAGCACCTTACATTTATCCTGTCTTGGTTAAGATCAGCATGCTCTGCACACCCCATTTCTTACAGTTTTTCATCTTCTTCCTTCCTTACAGATTACTGATATTCTTGAGTGTGTATTTAAAACACTGTGTTAATGTATCTTGATAAAATGCATCCAAAATATTAATTAAGCCTCTCTGAAACTCAGAATATGTTCATCACAATAATGGAGCAAAAGAAGCAGGACTTTATTTGTTTATTCTCTGTATTATCTAATTCTATCTAATTCTATATATATATATAATAATATATAATTCTATTATCAGTACATACATCTGCACCTGACCTGCTTTGCAGATGTGCTGTTTTGCAGCTCACAAAACATTTTGCTTCATTGACCCAGAGCTTGTATCCTATTAACTTTGTCCGCTTTACATTTTTGTTTAGAGAAGACAAGGGGAAAAGTCACAGTTAGTTATTGGTCCCCACTAATGGTTTATATTAGATTTACTGGGATATGCAGGTGAAACACCTCCAATATAAATCGCTTGAAACTGAGAGAGATTAAAAGGCAGCATGGAAATTCTCTACATAAATAAAAGAATCAAAATACTGAGGGATGATCACACTGCCACTGTTGGGATTTTGAATTAGACAACTGATTTATAAATCCAAGTGTGTAGGCATGAGTTCTTCTACAGCCCAAGCTTTTGAGTTGGGTATATTTTATGGCTATATTTTAGTGCAGCTGAAATACCAAAGCAAACATGCTTTATGTAGTGTATTTTTTTTTTACTCCTATGTATTATAATATATTCTTCCTGATTGGTCAATGCTACATGAAAGACTTGATACAAATAAACATGTCACATTCTTTCTATGTGATTGGCTGTTGCATAACTTTGGACCCAAATTTAAAACTGTTTCATTTCTTTGGAAAGAGTCACTCAAGAGTTAAATCGAATTTGTCCTTACCATAGGCCAACAGTAGATCTTCTCATACAGTAACATACAGTGTTGACCTCCAGTACATCAGACACAACTTCAACAGTTTGCACAGGCACAACCAAGAACAATCTACTCCCAATAAATCTTGGTTTTCACTATTAACATTTTACAATTTCTGAGTACCAGAGCTAGGGCTTGTTATGGATATAGGAATTCCACACAGTCTAGATTTGTGATACCCACCAAATTATTAAGAGCAAGGATTCAGGGGGATAGTTTTTTTGGATAAAAATAATTGCATTTGAGAGAAAAATGAGGCTGAAATCTGACCTCCATTCTTATGTCTGGCTGCATCCTACTGCTCCAAACAACTCCCTTGGTCTGGTTCTAAAATGGAAGCTCAGCTGGGCATAGAGAAAATGGTTTAAACAGTGCAGTCCTACAATGTGGGGGTTTCTCACACCATCCCTATATTATCCTTTTCTTGCAGGGTAAACCCACAAAGACACTCAAACATCAACACATAAACACTTCAGAAAGTTACTTTGGTGGACTGAATCATACTAGTTGGGGAATTTAGGGCACAGGAGTAAATAATCATAATAATTTTCCAAAGTCTGCACAAACATATGCACTTTCCACTTTATACAAGAACAGGGCAGAATGTAGTTGCAAATATATGCAGCTGCAAAGCAATGCCTATTTTTATCTTAGTTTAGCTATTGTAGGGAAAACTGAAAAGGGAATTTACCTTAAACTCTGTTCTCCTCTAGAAAATATTGCATAGTAGCACAGAAAAACTACACAAATCTTCTGAAACCTGCTGAAACTTATGCTTCAGCATAATATCTGTGATCATTATCTCAGAAAAAAAGCTGTCACAACTAACAGGTTAATACTTAAGGTGCCACAGGTCTCTCAATTGTTTTCCAGGAATCATGTTTCTAGAAATCCTTAGACTTGTTCAATAATTGATGTGTTGTTGAACTTATGATCCTCCTCCCAAAGCAACATATATGCCTGGTCTATACTAAATTAGTGTGTAGTTTGGATTGCTTTTATTTTCCATAATTTAACAGTGTGTCATATCCTGGATAAAGTTCACTCAGTTTGAAACAAAAGTGTTTATTTGTAGTAAGACAAGCAACATGGTAACTTTCCTGGGAAATTGCTGGGACTATCACACATCGGATGGTTACAGACTCTATACCCCAGCATACAACCTTAGGTGCACCATAGCAGTGACTGGTAAAAGTAATAAATTTCACATTATCCCACCAATAAAATACTTTCTCAGACCCAGCATTGTTTACATATCTTTTATCCTTGAGGCAAGAACAAATATCTTTTTATCTACACTATTGTCAGTTCCCATAACACCTTTTTGTTCCTGTTGGTTTTCCCCGTCTAATCTTTTCTCCCTTTGCCCACATTATCATAGCAGTAAACAATAAAGCTATTAAGCAATTGGTGCCCTGGAACACCTGAGTGCTCACCAGATACATTGGTGCAAGCAGCAACTGACTTGGCAGAGTTTAGCAGACAACAGTAAGATTTACGCTTGATTATCTTTTCTACTATATATTCACCACATACATATGATAGGATCCATGCATCCTGACACAATGTCAGAAGCTCCAGATACTCACTGACAGAAACCCTAACTAAAGCAATTAATATCATATTTTTGTGCCAAGCACAAAACTCTTTGGTTGTTATGTGCTATCAAGTTGGCTTGACTGATTATGATCCTGTGGAGAAGAGTCTTCCAAGACATCATGTTTACTAACAGATCTGCTCAGGTTCCTGCAAACTCAGGGTTGTGTCTTACTTGGCTTGTCAGCTATGTTATGTTTATTATTTACATCCCACTCTTCTTTCACATTGGCCCCATGGTGGCTCACAACACAAATTAAAACAGGTACATAAACTAAATTCTAATGCTAATAATTAAGTAAACTGCCAAACTGAAAAATCAGTACTTTAAAAAGTATAAAATCATTTAAAAACATGGTAACAGCAGTAAAAGTGCAGCACACACACTACATTAAAGACCTTTTCCCATAGCCACTTAATTGCCAAATGCCTGCTCAATTTTTTTTAAAGTCTTTGTTGGAAGAACAGTAGACATATGTTCAGTCTAGTACCTCAGGACAGAGAATTTCGAAGCCTGGGAACAGCCATAGAGAAGGCTATCTCTTGTGTCTTCACCTACCATACTTATGAAAGTAATAATTGGTCTTTCCCCAAAAATCCTAACACTCAGGCTGGCTCATATAGGGAAATATGGTCTTCCAGATAGTCTGGACCTAAACTGTATCTACCTTTAATGCAATCTTACTCTTTTTTCTACTGCTATTATTTATGAAGCATTATCATTTTTTCGAGTGAGTCATGGAGTCATATGATATGTCCAAAATGTGATAGTCTTACTTTTGAATCACTTCAAAATTTATTTAATTCCACTTTCCATCCTAGAATAACAGAGATTGGATGGGGCGTCCATTCAATATCACTCTGACATCTTTCCCAAAGGGCTCTGCCATCTTTTCCAAAAGAAAATGGATAGTATCAAGAGCATGTCTATTTAGTAACCATGTTAGCATTTTTGAGTTTGAGAGCATAGCTGGTGGGTATTCAGCTGCCCTGTTTGTCCACTGCCACTGTTTATATTCAAGATAAGGTTTTTTTGTATAATTTTTATTGAAAGTTTGTCTCAAAATACCCCCCACACACACACACACTTCCTTGCTTAAATCTTCCAGTTGAAATTGCTTATTTCCATTCCATCACAAACATAATTTCCATCTTACAGAGAGAAGAACAGTTATGTTATTTCTTCTTTGATTTCTTATACATTTATATCCTTAACCAGTCCAATACTCTTTTCCATTCTTTCTCAAAGTTCTGGATAGATTTATTCTTCAAAGAAAATGCTAACTTTTCTATCTCTATCATATCCAGGACTTTTAACTTTTTATATTCAAGATAAGGACTGTTCATATTCAAGATAAGTTTAAAGGGATTCCTGAAATTAAATTAAACAAATATAAGTGTCCATACTCTGGCAGACAACCAGGTTTGTTCTCCCCATCAACCCCAAAATCATTTGTATAGTTCACTATCCTGAGGGCTCTTGTCAGCAACTACTAAAAAAAGAGACGTGAAAAAAATGACACACAGGAGGATTTTTGTCTTTTTGAAGGAACTGTACAGCTATAAACAAATATATACTTACTTGGGAAGTCATTCTCGATAGGAATCTGTCAAACTGTCTTCTCACTGTACTTTTTTCATTTCAACCCCCCCTCCCACCACTGCCTTTGGAGTGATCAGTGCTACCACTAATATGTAATGTATCATCTTTAGATCTCAAGAAGACACATTTGAGACTTCCTTCCTACAAGGCAAATGTGGACCACTTTGCAAAGGGCAGAGGGCAGTTTTCACCATCCACTGCACCCTCTGCAAGGGATACCATCATGTTAGTATGAAGCTGGAAGTGGCATGAAATGTGGGTGTAACTAGCAGGAGACAAAATGACAGCATTGTCCTTCCCCAAATAAGAATACTCCTTCCTCCCTCCAACCCATTAAAGTTTCCTTCAGGCTCCAACCTTCTAGCATTGCAGTAAATTTTGAGTAAAACAGTTACAAATGTTCCTGCTGCATTAACAGGAGTATAGCAGATTGAGGGAAGTAATAGTACCACTTTATTCTACTTTGGTCAGAGTTCACCTGGAATACTATGTCCAATTTGGGACACCACAATTCACTAAGGATACAGAAAAGTTAGAATGTGTTCATAGGAGGGCTATCAGAATAGTAAAATGTCTGGAAACCAACCCCTGCAAAGAACATCATAGGGTTTGGGGTTTAGCAGGGAGAAGAGAGGACTGAGAAGTGGTAGAAACAATCATCTTTAAATACATGAAGGGATTGTCACCTAGAAGATGGAGGAAGCTTAGGGTTTTTTGCAGGGCGGGATAGGGGTGGTTGGTTTCTGCTACTCGAGAGACTAGGTCACAAATAAATGGATTCATATTGCAAGAAAAGAAATAGGAAACATTGCCTGTAAGAGTGGATCAAGGCTGTAATAGACTGGTAGAATTGGGAGGTTCTTTCAAGGTCTTTAAACATAGTTTGGATAGGCATCTTTTGGGAGTGCTTTGGCTATGCATTCCTGCAAGGCAAGGGTGCAACTAGATTACCCTTGCAATCTTGTCCATCACTATAATTCTACCATTCTGTAAAATACAGTTTAGGGTGCAAAATTGCTAAGGTAATGTAAAAACAGAAAATATGAGTTCTAGGTGTGGATGGTTTTAAGTTCTCATTCTCTATGGTGCTAGAAATTTGGGGACTGAAGTAAAAATTCATTGGGGGCCAAAATTCTTATTTGCCCCCCATAATGTCCTAATTTTCCCCTTCTCCCCTAACTATTCCCCTGCCATGATGCTACTTTTGGTTTCAGTTGTGGTAAAAATTCAGCAAGTTTTGGTACAGGGATGCATGGAGGTGGTTATGAGTCTTAATAGGTCATTAGGAGCCCTGGT
The DNA here is from genome assembly GCA_948472985.1 of Iguana delicatissima. Taxonomy (NCBI): domain Eukaryota; kingdom Metazoa; phylum Chordata; class Lepidosauria; order Squamata; family Iguanidae; genus Iguana; species Iguana delicatissima. The sequence continues at coordinate 104,411 of CAOKZL010001719.1, read as the reverse complement.
GGCGCAGTGGTTAAATGCTAGTACTGCAACCACAAGGTTGTGAGTTCGATCCTGCCAGGCTCCAAGGTTGACTCAGCTTTCCATCCTTTCGCAGGTCGGTAAAATGAGTACCCAGCTTGTTGGGGGCAATTAGCTAAAAATACATTGTAAACCGCTTAGATAACGCTAGTTGATAGGCGGTATAGAAATAACTGCTATATTAGGAGATTTAAAAAGGACCTGAAATATGAATGGGCTTTGGAAATTTGTGCTTGCCCTTGAATCTTTGGGAGGAGTTCAGACAGCCCATAGACCCTGCTTTTCCCAGTCCTAATGTAAATGTAAAATCTAGATTTCTCTACATCCCTTCCTTCCCCATGGAGGAAGTTGATCTTGGCTGTTGAGTTCAGTTGTAAAATGGAACTATGGTCTTAACTCTGCAATCGTAAGCGCAAACTAGAGAACCTTCTTTTTCCATACACAGCCATCATCACAGCATTAAAAGTGTGTGTATGTGTGTGTGTAGAAAATAAAAATACAGTTGGTACCCTTTGGCTGTGTGGCAGGGCATTACAACCAACTATAGAAAGTAGAAGGGCAGAAGAGCTAATTTTCTTATGTGACATATTAAAAGTTACAGAAAAAGACAATAAGTCTGCTTGGACAGGGACTCTTTTACTGATTAGCTGTACATTCTAAGCTCCTCTTATGTCTACAGACTACTGTCATCCATCCCTTTGTAGACTTTGATACAGGTGTATTATGGAAGAGTGGGCGCCTGAGGCTGCCTTATCTTCTCAATCAACCACACAAAGGGAAGGAAGTCTTTCTTTGACTCACCACTTCCTCTTGTAATTTTACTAATGCCATTCTGTTTTTCGATATTCTCAGGAATTACTTCTTTTCCTAAAGTTCATGTCTATAGCTTTAATGACTTGCAGAACATTTGCTTAGCCAGTTACGTTGACTCACCAGTTCCATACAATGCATAAATAAAACATATCATGTTGGTCCTTGATTTCAGATTAGCTTTAGAGCAGACATACACAAGACTGGACCATAAATGCTTTGCTTTAAAGCAATGAAAATGATGAAGCAGATGAAGCAGTAGCAGTGAAAGAACTCTCTGTCATTCACTCTTTCTCCCCACCTAAACATACTGTACCTACAAAATTCCTTAGGGCATGACAGCAAAACAGTTACTATCTAACCTCCTTTTTAAATGCAGTATTTCTATTCCACTATTGTTTCTTCAAAACAAACAAACAGCAATTGTGGACACATGTATGATAAGGTATCTGAAATGGTCTGCGAAGACTAGGTCAGCTTCCTTCTAATTCTTTCATCCACAAGTGAAAACTTCTCTGTTTTGTCAGGGTTTCAGACAATGCCCGCAAGGGCTTTCAATAGTGTACTGCTTTATTGATTTCTATCTTTTGTCTTTTTAATTGACTTGTTTTAAACAGTTTAATTCTATGGATAGTTTAATTGCATTTTAACAACATGTTCTATGTTCTTAATTATGTGTTTCTGCCTGTATTTGTTTTAACTTTTGTAAGCCCCTAGATTCTCCATTTTGGGGAAAAGACATGAATTTATGATGGTGGTGGTGGTGGTGGTGGTGGTGAAAGGTGCTCTAGCATCCAAAGAATTTCAAACAGCCAGCAAAACATCTGGATGATAACACTATAGATGAGAGCCCAATAGTACAGATACTAAAAGTAATAGTACTTGGAACATGTCCCATTATCTGACAATTTCCATTGATTCCTAGATTCTTGGAGAGAATCTGAATCATTGATGGTCCCAGATTCTACATTATGAAGTCAATAATGACAATGATATGACTATGCCAGACAATACGGCAGGTGATAAAAAGAAAGCCTGGATTACAGATGTTGCCTCCAAGGGGACAGCGGGATTCAAGACAAAGAGAGGGAAAGACCTACAAAATGGGATTGCGTACCTTCAAGAGAGGAAAACACTAGTAGTGGCAGTGGCGATAGGTGCTCTGGAAGTAATTCCAAATGGACTGACAAAACATCTGAATGAAATCACCATAGAGGGAATCACAATAATACAATGAAAAAAAGTGGCACTCCCTGGAATATACCACATTATCTGCTGATGTTTTCATAGATTCTAAGATTTTTTGGATAGAACCTGAATCACTAATGTCTGAAATTTCAGCCAGTAACATCTGGTAGACTGACAAGAAGAAAAAGGAGGAGGAGGGGGAGGAGGAGGAGGAGGAGGAGGAGATTACTATTAGTAGTAATCATATCATCATCATCAATACAGGTTGAGTATCCCTTATCCAAAAATCCAAAATCTGCTCCATAATACAACCCTTTGAAATGTAGAACACAATGTTCTTCTTGTAGGGAACATGAGGGAATTGAAGCAGCTCACTTGGGACTACACACACTGTTTGCAAAGGCTCTAAGTCAGCTTGGCACCTCTTTGATCTCTCAGTTTCCTTTGGACCATTCACATATGCTGCTTGCAAAGTCTCTCAGTTGGATTTTTCCCCCTCAGATCACTTTGCAAGTAGCTCATGCATGTGTTCAGTCTGAAGTGAACTGAGGAAGGAAAAAAGGGTGACAAGATGACTGAGTGACTTTGCATGGTCCCAGGTGAGCCTCCACAATTCCCTCATGTTGCCTACAGGAAGAAGGAAGGAGGAAAACTGATGAAAGAGTGAATCTCACTTTCAAAGAACAGTATATAATCTCACTATGTATATGCAAATATTCTCAAATCTGAAAAAAAATAGAAATCCAAAACACCTTTGATCCTAAGCATAAGGGATACTCAGCCTTATTATTATTTCTGTTATATAGCCGTTAATATTCTGTCTGTCATCAGCCAACCAGCTACTTATGGGAAGTCTATCAGCATGACACTAGTGCAGCTGCATCCTCCATCTTTCACTCTCCAGTAACTCACACATGCTGCCTGCAACACCAGAGCTGATACAGCCATCCTGTCTAGTAGCCACTGATGGCTTCATCCTCTATGAATGTTTCCACTCCCCTTTGAAACCAGCCAAGTTAACATCCATGACTATATCTCATGGCATTAACTACACACTATGTGAACAAGTACTTTGTGTTATGTTTCCTGAATTTCCCATCAATTACCTTCTGTGAATAACCACAAGACTTAGTTTTATGAGAGAGGCAGCAAAGTTTCTTCCTACGCACTTCCTCTGCATGATGCACAAATGTATGCATGTTTTAGTAAATGTGAAAGTTTCTGAGAAGTTACTTTTTTATAAAAGTGGAGTATGATGATAGTATTTAAATGAGTTTGTGTATGTTTATGATCATGCAGATACTGTTAGACTGTAACTCCCATTAGACCTAGCCAGTGGAGTCAAAGGTAAAATATAAAAACAAAAACAAAAGCAAAAACATCTAGAGGGTTATGCGTTCCCCTTCTCTGATATAAATGAATTTAGAGCACAGAAATATACATCTAAAAGAAAAGTTATTTGTGGGGTTCATGTTTTCAGCACAGTTTCTTCTCTGCACTGATTTGATTTCTAAAGTAACTGAGCTGATTGCAATCCTTTGAAGAAAATGTATGAACTTTCTGTTGTGTTGGAAAAACATGGTGTCTTGTCTAAGCAGAACTGCTTACAAATTCCCCCAACACACAACGGTGGAGATGAAAAATGATGTACAATTGAGAGGTAAATTACTAAAGCTGTCAGAAGACATGTCATAGTGACGTGTTCAGTGAAAGACATTAATTTAAATAACCTGACAGTGTTATAAAAATGGAGACTGCTTGCATCAGTTGGTGCTTTAGCTTGCTTTTTCCTCTAGCAAGAACTGCTATTCTTTCCAAAAATAGCATCCAAATTGTGTAAAGTTACATGAAATGCAAGCTGTCGTGAGCCAAATATGACTGCTGACTAACAAAACTAATTGAAGGGTCCTCATCTTAACAGAAACTCAAGAAATATATGTTGATGGTAATACAGCCTAGTGCTCTACTATAAGAAAAGCCTGCACAAGCTGTCCTTTAGACCAGGTACACAAGGAAATATCAAATCCACAATTTAAGTTTTTTTCAAGGTTTCTCTAAGATTAAAAAAAACCCAACCAACTGCATTTTGAAAGTTGCAACATTGTACACTGTAGTGGTCCCATGGTAGCAGTAACTAAATCTATGTTGCTTAGAAGAGGGTGTACATGGAATACAAAGAGCATCTAGGGAAATTTGGCCACAAAATTCTGTTATTCAGGCTTAACCAACAGCTGACTAAGTTTCAACACTAAGTTTTCAGGTGAAGATCTGTAACAGATCTGTAACCAACCGTATGGTCAACCAATCCATGATCAGTCTTCACTGGATTATGTTTCAGTGTATCCCATTACCACCTCCAGACACTAGTTAAAGGATTAGATTCCTGTTGATGTCATATACACATGTAAGTTCCCTTACACATGTGGTTTTCCTTTTTTGGCTCCTGTGCAATGCAGGTAATAGTGCACAGGTACACACAGTGTACCTGTGCAGTGCACCTGTGCACAGTGCACACACAACCACTATGCAACTACCCAAGTAGATTTATATTACACAGGCACAAAGTAGGACCTTGGCAAAGGTCTTCTGTGGATGGCTAACTGAAATTCAAGTAATAAAACAGATATTACTGAGTATCTTAACCATGCCAATGCCTTTGAACATAGCATATTCCAATAGTTGAATATGGATGTCAAAATAGCCTAGAAACAAAGATAAAAGTTAGTGGCAACCCATGAAATCCCAAGGGAAATAAGCAGCCTCTTAGTGCTGTCTTCTAAACCTGCTTATCAGGTAGGAATGAAACAAAAGCAAAACCAATGATCATAGAATTATAGGCCCTTTCCACATATTACCTCACTCCATCATCTGCTGGGAGTCTTCCTGGCAGCACCTCTGCTGTGATGGGAGTGTGTCCCCAATGCTCCCCTCATAGAATCATAGAGTTGGAAGAGACCATGGGGCCATCCAGTCCAACTTCCTGCTATGCAGGAACATACATCAAAGCATTCCCAACAGATGGCCATCCAGCCTCTGATTAAAAACCTCCAAAGAAGGAGACCCACCACACTCCAAGGTAGCATATTGCACTGCCAGGCAGCTCTAACAGTCAGGAAATTCTTCCTGAGGTTCAAATGAAATCTCCTTTCCTGTAGCTTGAATCCATTGCTCCTTGTCCTAGTCTCTGGAGCAGCTGAAAACAAGCTCGCTCCCTTCTCAACATGACATCCCTTCAAATATTTAAACAAGGCTATCATGTCCCCTTTTAACCTTCTCTTCTGCAGATTAAACATCCCCAGCTCCCTAAGCTGCTCCTCATGGGGCATGGCTTCCAGATTCTTCACCATTTTGGTCACTCTTCTCTCAATATGCTCCAGCTTCTTGAACTGAGGTGCCCAGAACTGGACACAGTATTCCAGATCAGGTCTGACCAAAGCTGAATAGAATGGTACCATTACCTCCCTTGATCTAGACACCATACTCCTATTGATGCAACCAAGGATCGCATTGGTTTTCTTAGCTGCTGCATCACACTGCTGACTCATGTTCAGCTTGTGATCTACCAAGACTCCTAGACCCCTTTCACGCGTACTGTTATCCTGCCATGTGTCCCCCATCCTATATTTGTGGATTCCATTTTTTCTGCGTAAGTGCAGGACCTTACATTTCTTTCTGTTGAAATTCATTTTGTTAGCTTAGGCCCAGCTGTCCAATCTGTTAAGGTCGTTTTGAATTTTGATCTTGTCCTCTTGTGTATTAACAACCCCTCCCAATTTGGACTCACCTGCAAATTTGATCAGCATGCCCTCTATTCATCCAAGTCATTGATGAAGATGTTGAATAGCACTGGGCCCAGGAAAGAATCCTGTGGCACCCCACTAGTCACTTCTTTCCATGATGAAAAGCAGCCCTTGGTGAGCACCCTTTGGGTTTAGTCGGCCAACCAATTACAAATCGGGGTCATTGATGGAGAAATTCCATCAATGATATAGCCCACGATAATGCCAGCTGGTGACACAAGAAGAACAGGACTGTGATGATGTCATGCAGAAGCATCAATATATCCTGCTCCTTTTGCATCCCCATGCCAGGACACCATTGTCATGTGGAAAGGGCCATTGAGTTAGAAGAGACCACAGCAACCGTCAAGACCACAATGGCCATTGAGCTCAATCCTCTCTCTAATGAAATTAGAGACTAATTTCATGTCTTCTGGTGTGGTCTAGAAGAATATTATGGTCAATAGAATCAAACACCAGATCAAAGACCAAAGAGAGGTTCAGAAGATCTAACAGTGTCACACACCATTTCTTGGATTTACAAAAAGGATGCAAAAGAACATTTGAAGAAAAAAAAGTCAAATGTTACTTTCTCTCATTCATTCATTCCTGTCTCTTCTCCATCCTGTCTCCCACTAAATTACCATTAAAGAGAGAGAGAAAGAAGAGGACTTGCTGCAAGTGCCAGGCTTTCTTGAAGGAATAGGTTTTCCCTTCATCTGCCTCACTTAGTTGCTAGTTACTATACTTTCTACCTCTGCAGGAGACTGGTATAGACAGGTTCCTTATAGCTCTCCTGATATCTTTGTAATGCACATCCCATAGCTGTAGCCCATGTGGCCAATGGTGAGGGATGATGGGAACTGCAGTCCAACAGAATCTGGATGATCACACATTCCCCATTCCTGGAGTGTACACTGTCTGGGTCCTTTTACAATGAGATCTACTGGTGGAAAACTGAGTGCCACAAAAGGGTAATTCATAATATTTTCTTAAGTCTAAGATACACAGCTTTTCTTTTGCTTTTGCTCCAACAGATGCTGCTTCTATTCTTAGTCTGTATCATCTTGTTAGTATATTATTGTGCATAAGTGTGCCTGTATGAGCACGTACATATTGTAAGCTCTTGCATGGTCCTAAAACGGGGAAAAAATAAACTGTGTGCATAAAATGCCTGTCAAAAGCTAGACTTCATTGCTTTGTCATTTCAGCAGGGGACACAGATGGACAATTAGCTAGTGCTGATGCAACTCAGAAAATGCTTTTTCAACTGTTATACATATAGCTGGGTCATGTCACTTTTCTTTCAATGCCTGCAAAACTCCACTGCCACCACTTCAGCAGTTTTCTACTCAAATGAAAGCTGCAAGAATAAATAAGTCTGCAGACATGTTACAATGTGACAAATCTTTTCCTACCCAGCTATGGATACTACATAATAAGATTAATACGCATTGAAAAAGATATCTATTCTATCAGCAGTGTAAATCAGCATCTCACCCGACAAAGTATTCATGCAATCCAAATTACAATTGTGACTGATAAAACATACAATATTGTTCATGTCTTGAAAGAAAGTGTGCTTAGCCTGCCATTTTTTTCCTGTTGGAGAAAATGCCAGAAATCTTTCTCCAGAGTACATTTCCAGTCCAATTTCATCCTCAAAATTACTGGTTCCTGACTAAGGCTTATACCTGAAAGTGCTGTTTAATGTAAACAGCACATCTGGGGGAAAAAATAGCTTCATGAAAAGCAATTACTTCATGAATAGCTTCATGAAAAGCAGAAAAACAGAATAGAGACCAAAGTTGGATCAGGAATGTATAAATTCAAACATCACAAGATATATGTCTCTTACAGCCCTGGGATCCTCTGTTACATGGTCTCATATCATACACACACTTTCCTGATTTGTATTTACAACCACATATGGCAGCAAGATATGCGTGTAGGTACACACTAGACTATATACGTTCTGGGTTTGTAAATCCTACCATAAGCACTGGCTCCAAGGGTCTCTTGGATAACTATCCCTTATTATTAGAGTGGTGTCTCCCTCTTCACAATTTTTTTCACAAAATATGTTGCATAGAAAAGCACAGATCCTCCTGTCTTTCAAACTACAAGTTTGAAAGGGTTAAAAAGAAAAGTTTAGGCTATCAACTCACTGCCTGTGAATCTTATGTGCCTGTCTATAACTGAGCTTCTGATTTTCTACCTCTGCAGGTAAATCAATTTCTGCAGGTAAATCAGTTTCTTTAAATATCACCAGGTTAATATTTGGATGAGAGACCACCAGTGAATACTGCACACTATATTTCAGAGGAAGGAACTGGAAAAACCATCTCTGAGTATATTCTTTGCCTAAGGAAATCCTAAGAAATCCACAAAGTCACCATTATTTGATAAGCAACTTGAAGGCATATATGCACACATGATCTATAATATATGCATTTTTAATTTATGGCAAGTAGCCTAGTCTGGGGCACTTAGATCTCTACCCTGTCCATGCTCTTGTCCCAGGAAGATGTTTAAAGTAATATAATATGTAGTTTGGCCTGTGGTGCCTCACTTGCATGCCACTCCAGCTTTCAAGGAAACAGCCTGGGGGAGCATGAATTGGAGGGATACAGTCTTTTACTATTTTTATCTATCTAATAACAGAGAAATGTGTACAAACACTCAATACACTATGTTCAAAGCTCCAACCATGACAATGTTTGCTCTCAACTGCTTAAAAATGAATCCATACTCAATCTTGATCTGATCTGGACTCTGTACCTGGATCACAATTCAGGGATCACAACTCCTGATCACTTCTACAGTTGGAAATCTAAAACAGACATCTTCTCCTTTTATCTAAAAGAAACTTGCAGACATGATGGATCTTGAAGAAGGAAGTAAGTGTTAAATAAGATACAGTTAGCTTCTGCAAGTTATATGTTCAGTTGATTCAAAGAGCCATTTTTACTTGTTGTTTTGGAAGGTACATAGAAAGAAAGGATTGATTTTGTTGGCTTCTCAGTTTACCCAAACTTGATCCTATCAAGTTATCTTGCCAGTCAAAAATGATAATGCTTCCAGGGTATTCCCAGTGGGAAGAAATATATCGAAATAGCAAGGGAAGGAGTACCACTGCTAATGAAGATGGAAAAAATTTTTTCATTTTTTTTCCTTTCATGCACACAAGAAGATCTAGAGAAAGCAAAAATGAATCCCCTTTCCTTCAACTTCAAAGAGGGGGGGACCATTTCCTCCTATGCTATTATTTCACTTTCAACATCCTATGGAATACTGGGACTTGCAGTTTAGGGAGGGACATTTAGAATTCTCAGCCAAAGGGCTCTTTGGCCTCAGAAAAATACAAACCCCAGAATTCCACAGAAGGTTGAAAATGGAATAATAGCACTATAACAGTGTAGTGTGGAAATGGCCAGAAAGAGAGACACAGAATGCTGTTGAGTAATCTGGGAACCTCCAGCCTAGCTCTGAGCAAATGAAGCACCCTAAGGAAATTGTGGGGAGAATTGGGAGATAATGAAGTGTGTAAAATCATGAGATCATGCACAATCATCTGCACAAACACTACAGACCCTCCTGTTGTGGAGAGCCAAGGGCTATCACTTCAGTTCCCCTTCATAACTCCACCATATGAAGCTTCCTATATGGATGCATTTGGGGAAATGCTGTCATGGGCTCCCTCCCACTATCACAGGATAATCCATTAATTTTAAGTGCTCCAGAAACTTCTAAATCACCGTAGAAACAACAACCATGTGAAAGAGGCTAAGCTAGGGGAAAGAGAGAGAGAGAACCTGGTCCAAGTGACTTTCATGGCCAAATGCACACTTGAATGCTGGCCTTCTCAATTTTTGTCCAACATGCTATCTACTGTGCCATGCTGGTTCTTATAATATATGTACAAATTTACTCCCTCAGATGTTATTCAGAAAGATCTGTAACTTGCTGAGATTTGTTCAAGTGAGTTCAATAGCTAACTCCCCATAGGTGTTTGTCAAATAGAAAAACGAAATTGTCCTAAATTAGGTCTCTAATCCTATCCCTACTTATTGAAAGGAACTCAGTGGGATTCACTTCCAAGGACCAGACTGCACCATATACAAAATCTCCAGACCTCTGTGGTGAATTCTGCAGCTTTGCCATTTCAAGAACAAACTTAAGGTTAGGAGAAAGAGGGCAAAACAAAGCAAATAAACCATGGGAAGAAACCTGTTTACTGGCATTGTTCTCAAGTCAAACTGTTTCCTTTAATATAAAGACATTTCTTTATATTTTCACAGGGAACTTGAAGGACAAAAGAGCCCTGCTGAGGAAACTTATTGCAAATGTGACACAAAACAGTAGCTCAGAATCTAAAGTGGCAAAACTACCATGTCAGACTTAGTAAACAGCGTTTGGGGGGGGACTCTTGACGCCCTACCAGCTGCCTTGTTAGCATTCACTGCAGTAGCACTGCTGTCTTCTCTGGCAGACACTTCCCAGTGAATGAAAAGGGAAAAGAAAGAGCCATTTGTTTTCCTCCTCTGTCACCACTAGGGACTCCAGAGCTCTTTTCAAACTCCCTTCAGCATCTTGACACTTGACAGGCTCAGAGAATACAGGCTCTGTTAGAGAGGACTGCTGCAGAGGGAGCAAAGCAGCTACAACTGGGTAGCCAGCAGGCCAGCCTGGGCTAGGAATCAGTGAGGAGTTGCAGGAGGCATTCAGAAGTCATCCAACTCAGCACTGGGAATTTTACTGAAGTTAATTATCAGGAGAATAAGGAGCCATTCAGAAGCTCTGCTTATCTCCCACTCCCTGCTCTCACTGCTTCATTTTTACAGCAACCACTTCAGTGATCTTGTCAGATCTTCTGTTCAGGTGAATGACCTTTTGGAGATCTTTCCTGAAAGCATGCATGCTCACTTCCACTGAGATGCAAACATCTGGCTTGCAAGTAAACACTACCAACATTTCCCACATGTTTGGAAATCTAAAATCCTGTGCTCAACGGTGAAGATACTGAAATGTAACTGACAATCGCAACAATTGTAAACAGCAGAGGGTCTGAGATTTTACAAGAGAAAAAAAAAGATGCAACCATATTCCCCACCCAACCTCACCCCAATCAGGAACAATGAAGGCATGAAATTTGTGGAATTTTTGTCACAAATTGTATTCGTAATCATTTACAACTTAAGTCCATGCAGCCTTAGTTAGAAGTATTTTGAATTTCATAGGAATTATATTTGAATTAGGTACAATATTGCATAGAGTTGAAATACTTTGCTACCAGGTATGTTTTCAGAGTATGTGTTGTTGATGATGTTGTTGTTGTTGTTGTTGCTGCATGCCTTCACGTCACTTCCCATGTATGGAGACTCTAAGGAAAACCTATCATGGGGTTTTCTCAGCAAGATTTGTTCACAAGGGATATAAGAAACCATGAATGTTCTGAGTATTCACACCCCAAAGGGTATTTTGACTTTTGTTAGTTTTGTTTTATTTACCACCTTTTGTTCAGCAGAAGATCCAAAGCATATTGGACTCAATAACCCATATTCATACGGAATTATCTAAAGGAGAATTTTATAGAACATATAAGAATAAATATGTACAAAGATCGCATTGGTGAACAAAAATATTATGGTAGAGCTTTATTAATGGCAAATGAGAAATGCAGAGCATAAATAAAGACAGCACAGTTGCTTCAGCTTGGGAAAATCTTAACTCAAATAAGCAACTCACAAGGACAAGAGGGTTTCTAAGATCCAGGCTGTCATTAGAGATGATACAGAGCACTGGATTCAGATTTCAAAAGATGACAGGATAGAGAACTAAGTAATATGGGGTTTAGAAAAAAAGAGAGACAGAGAGGGAAAACAGAGAGAGAGAGAGAGTGAAAAGCTGAGGACAATAAAGAACTTTTCTTAAACCAAACAAAACAGAGAAAGAGGAGATGGTTGAGATTTAGCAGTGACAAATATTACCTCTCTTAGGTCTATTGAGACATTCTTGAAGGGAATCAGGAAACCTTCTTAAAAGAGGGCTAGGCAGATATTTACAATTGTTTTAGCAAGAGGACTCTTATAAGGAGGCAATGGCTTTCTCTTCAGGAATCAGAGCTCTTTGTCGAAGATGGAAGGCACATGTACATCCATTTCTAGAATGTTTCTTGGCCAAAGATGGAAGCTTCAAAATGATCATTGCCTCAGAATGAGTTGCTTTTAGGGTTTGACATCTTCTTTTTTATGTTGTTTGGGAGGTATGAGGGGAAAAAAAAGAAACTTATACTTTGTTCAAGCTTGCAAATGTCATAGGCCTTTGCTGCACAAAGTTTTCATCCCACCATAAAACACGTTGTGTCTGGCCCAGAACCCATACTATCTCACAATGTTGTCACTAATCATCTACTTTCACATTCCCAATCATTGATCAGCCCTTTTTCATTGCTGGAAAAAAGCCAATATTGGCCTCCTTTCCCACCACAATCCCATCAGCTGGATGAGTGTGGTTTCTCAATAGCACTTGATAGCACTTCTGTTATTGCTGATCCAGGACTGGGCATGGCATCGGCGTTCCTAGGTTGCTTCTCCTTCAGCTACTCCCATGGAATGGCAAGTTTAAATTCTGTCATCTCTCCATGTTTATTTCAAATTTCTCCTTTATTTTTTTTTTAAAAATAATACTTTTTTTTTAGCATTATAGCACAAAAACACAACAGCATACAAGTGTATCATGACATTACAACATTGTTGAGTTGGTACAGCTTACAAAACAAACAAACAAACAAAACCCCAACCAATCATGAGTTGTGGGGCGGGGAAAAGGACTTGCCAATGATGCTGCAATATGGTGGGAACACCAGTGGCAATAATGTGACTCATCAGCTGAAGTCGAAAGGGTGTGGTAGAGAGCAGTCAGAACCTGATGCCATCATGGAAATGGCAATGCTGGTATTGAAATGGAACAATGCACTATTGAGGCATGTTGTGGTAAGAGCCATAGTCTTGCACTTTCTTGGGATATTGCATAATTTTGTTAACTAGGAGAGATTATTTTGGCTAACAAAAGTGAAGAAAAGAATGTCCAGCACCTCTAATTGGTCTGAGTTCATACTACATTGTTTCCCATCCTCGGGATGTTATATTGCAATATATAATTCTTTGCCCAGACAGACAGTGTGCTATAATGGTCTGAGTGTTGGACTAGGGCCATTTCCACACTAGACTATTATTGCGCTATTATACCACTTTCAATATCCTATGGAACCTGGGGTTTGCAGTTTAGGGAGGGGCTGGTTGGCCCCTCCCTAAACTGCAAACCCCAGGATTCCATAGGATATTGAAAGTGGTATAATAGCACGATAACAGTCTAGTGCAGAAATGGCCATGGTCTCCAGAAGGCTAGATTTCCAATCCCTGATCAGCCATGAAAACCCACAGAGTGACCCTGGACGAGTCTCATTCTCTGAGCCTTAAAGGAAGCCAATAGCAATCTTCCACTAAAGAAATCTTGCTGAGAAAACCATATAACAATAGGTGGGAGTTGATTTGAGGGCGCATAATAACAACAGTTTAATCATTATGAAGCTCCTGCTGCCTGTAGTTGATGGAGTCACATATTTTCAATATTAATATTGGCTCCAGGATTTGGTTGGACAGACCTTGTCAGCTAACCTTGCTGTGTCCTGAGGTAAACAGTCAAGCCGTTCCATGTAGAACACGCACAGAGAGAAAGAGAGGGAGGGAGAGGCTTTGCAGGCATCTTGGTAACAGACTGGAATCCCATTGACTTCAGTCAGTATAGCTACATATACAGCAACCTGTAGATATATTTTAGTGCTATGCTTGGTAAGCTTCTCCTCCAAGTAAACAAAATGCTTCAGAAATGCAACATGGACCAACTTCCCAGATCTGGCTAACAGAGAAGAACAATCTTACAAAATGTTCAATAGCGCAGGGCCTGATAGCTGCTCCTTTACCACATAGTGGGAGCAGTGATTACATTCTGAACTGTATGGGGGAAAGTGTTCTGCCCAGAATGAAAATTACAATGCACGTCTTCTCCAAGGCTGATTTCAGATGTGGCCTATTCCCCTTTTTCATACTGGTGAAGGGATATGTACTTCTTTGTTTTGTCTGCTTATTTGAATGCTAGAAGATGCGCCAATGCAGCCTTTAGAGGGGTCTACAAAATATGATCCAATAATGAAGCCTTTCAATATAGTTGGCAGCTTTATGCATTATCATGGATAATCTACTTTTCAGCATGGAGTTATTCATCCTGAGGTCACAGGAGATTGCATTAATCTAGTTAAAACCAAAGACACGATTTTTAAAAAAGCTCAGAACAATGGAAGAAAATGTTCTACTCGTTACAAATTAGACCACGTCAGTAATAAGCCACAACTCTTGATTCATAGCTTCTAGCATTATACTCTGAATTCCACCACTACAGATCCTACCAGACCTTTGTTTTTGACCCAGATACATTTATCAAAGTCCTCTATTTTTCCCCACTGGAAAGGACACCTGTTATCCCTGGTGCCAGAACTACAGAGCCCTGCTCCTCATGCCTTTCTCAGCCTTTGAATCCCAGCCAGCATACATTTAGCAACTTGGAAGTGTCAAGTGACTAGGAATGGTCTCAGAAGAGCAGAAGTAATGAGACTTTAATGATGTTTTTATTATGTTCTTATTTTCAGATTGAAATGTTGGGGGAGGGGGGAGATGAATGAAACTATCATGTGAAATGTATCCCACAACACTGCAATGGAAAAACAAATGTGTGCCTTATTAAATCAAAACAAACAAAAGTCTAACAAATTCACAAAGAATTTGAACAAATACCAAAATAATTAAATAACTCTGTGGAGACAATTTTTATCTGATTGACCAACCATTTCATAATTAAGCAGATTCTTCATTGTAAAAACATTAGAAACTCCAGTCTATGTAATTACCAAAGATTGCTTTTATTCCAAATAATAAATGCATGCATAAAATCATAGTTGAAGTAGACTTTTAGGCTAAGGTGCACATTACATGCAAATGTGTGTAATGAAGTCTTATGAGTTTCCCTCCCCCTTCTTCTCTCAATAAATGCTGACATGGCAAACTGCAGTTTTTAGGGGGAAAGCATTAAGAAGCAGCAAACACTCAATTTCTTTTCTTCAGTGTCCATTTTACCCCTGCTTAAGTTCATCTTCCCAGAGCCAGCAAGTATTTATCAAAGAAATTCCATATATGCAATCCTTTGTCTAGAAAACACATCTTCCATGTCCCCAAGGTTCACTTAAGGAGGAGGAAGAGCCTGCTGGAGACTTGTTACATGAATTTCAAATAAATACAAACCAAAAAGTCAGCAACTTTCATTTGACTCTTTCTGTTGATATTCATGGAAATATGGAGGAACAGTGATATATAAATTAGGTAAAGGCTGTACTCCATATTAGATGCTTCAGATGAGCCAACTTGGCTAGAGGGAGAGGGATATGAAAATTTTTGGTGTACCTCCAAACCAATATGTTCTTGGGTGCATATCACCAAAGAATATATCCTGATCACCAAAAAAAAAAAAAAAAGTCAAAACAGGGTATGTATGCCAGGTATTGATATATCTATGAAAATGCCATAGCACTCAAATCGCCATTTTGAAGCTTTCAAATTCACATCTCCACAGTCCATTCTGCTCCAAAGCAAAATGTGAAATTAAAGGATTTTTTTCTTTCACTGTCAGCTAAACTGATGACCAACATGAAAAGCACTTTGCAGATATGATGTCTTTACAACCATAAATGTCTGAGAAAATTACAGAAATAGCTGTTTTAGTACTTCCTAACTCTACATTTGTTGCCGATTGAAAGCACAGAGGAGGAAGATTATTTTAATGAAAAAGCAAGTACAGGTTTATTGAAACTCCATTCTTGTACATACTTGTCTGCAAACAGGTAAGTGGAAGGGGAAGAACACAAGGTACCTTCCTCTCATGCTGAAGATGATAACTGAAGAATC
The DNA here is from genome assembly GCA_948472985.1 of Iguana delicatissima. Lineage (NCBI taxonomy): Eukaryota > Metazoa > Chordata > Lepidosauria > Squamata > Iguanidae > Iguana > Iguana delicatissima. The sequence continues at coordinate 88,600 of CAOKZL010001719.1, read as the reverse complement.
CTTAGCTCACTTTCTTACTATGTCAAGAGGTCCCTTTTCAACCAAAATCTCTTCAGCTGTAAGATTTTTTTTTCTCCCAATCCTTAGCTTGTTTACAACTTACCCTTCATGCACACACCCATACTTTGCTTTGATCTTTCAGGACCAAATCCAGGTGGAGTGCTTAGGACCAAGAAAGCTGTCTCATCTTATGCTTATTCTGAATTGTCTTATGAAACTCAAGATTACCTACTGTATTAATAGAAGAGTCATTCCACCAACTGATCCATGGTTGGGGGGCAGGCACATAATCTATATACTGATATATTATTTCTGGTACAGTCTGAAGCCCTTTTCGCATGGCATTTTTAAAGCGCATTAAGCACGCTCCCTTCCCCCTTCACGAGCCGCTGTACCGCATGAGGTTCTGGAAAACCAGGTGCTATCACAGCCACGGATAGTGCTGATAGCGCGTTTTCTTATTTTCGCCTCCCTTTCACGCATTGGTCGTGCGACCAGAGGGCCTGCGGAGCGATCGTCCGGTGTGCTTCCGGCAAGGACCCAAGAATGGGAGGGGTGTGGGCAGTCCCTGCTGCCTGTCCCTCACACCGCAGCTCTCGGGGACGCTCCGCCCAGCAGCAGGCTGGCCGCTGGCCCCATTGCAGCAGCAAACACTGCACGATACGTCACTGCGAGAGTCCACCCCGAGGCTGCATCGCCACTCACACTCGAGATGACAGCAGCCCCCAGGGTCCAACCGACTGTGCTTTTTTTTCAAACCTGGTGCTATTGTTAGCACATTAGCACGTTAGCACGTTAGCATGTTACCAACGTAGTATGAAACAGCCTATTGGCAGGATCTATCGTGCTAACGTTAGCACGATAGGCCGAAAAAAAGGGGAAAAAAGAAAACCCACTGACCAATCAGGGCCGGTGGGGCGGGGACAGGGTGGGACCTGGGTGTGGCCCAGGACACTTATATGCGGAAGAGGCACCAGGCGGGGACTGGTGCTCTCTCGCAAATGCCCTACTGTGTGCGGAGTGCAACGGGCTCTCTTGCGATGTTTGTAATAGCGTGAGGGCTCTAGTTCATCGCACTATCGAGCTGCGGTGCAAAAAGGGCCTGAGTGTAAGCCCTGACACAGGTTTTCCATGTCTGTGAGAACCACTAAACCTGCATGAATCAGGCAATATTGGTAATATTTGGTCAAGATCCTGCAGCCTCCAATGTTGTAGGTATGTCTCTATAGCTACATCTCCCAATTCTATCCCCGAAAATCTACATTTTAAGCCAAACAGCCCTCTGAAGAGGAACATTTCCACTACAGGGGCCTGTAGAACCAGGAGAGGGTTGGGCATGTCATTGTCACCATCCCTGCTCTTCAGGATCTCAGAAATTCCTCTGTTGGTGGAGCTACATGGCTTAAAGGGGAGGTGTGAGGGTGCATTTGGTTGTTGTAATAATGCAATGACCACACAAATGAACTAGTGTAATCATGATGACATAAACTGAGCCAAGATGCCAGCAAATTCTTGTTTTTTTAGTCAGTCAGATTTTTGACAGCACCACCATTTGAACAACTAATGCCTGCACTCAGTCACACTTTTCCATTTCACAGTTCTATTTTCTCTTAAAGTTCTTGTTTGAACTATTGACTTCGCTTTAACAACTTCTACTTCTTAGGCAGGATTCTTTCATATTTATTATGCTTATATATGAATTTGATAGCCAGGAACTGATATGCAGAGGAAGAAGAAATATTGACTAATTAATTGAATTTAGATCCTGTTTAAAAAACACTTCAAATATATACTTTTTTAAAAAAAAATGCACATGCTTTATAGCTGCAAAGCTGTCAAAATAAAAGTATATTTTGGAAAATATAGCAAGACAACTGTCCTTTTCAACCTGTTCAGAGTAATAATAATAGTTCTTATCAATCTGACATTCTTACAAATGTCCCCTACTAAATGTCAAGTGTTTTTTGTTTTTTTGTTTTTTGAGTGACAAGAGAAAAATAAAATGCCTCTTTTCCATTGCAAAATACAAGTGAAAGGATTTTTAAAAGGGGGAAATTAGCAACTTATTTTTCTAAATCATTGAAGCAAGAACACAGATTGAACATAAATTGCTTGTGGTCTGTAGTAATATTTATGAGGAAAAGCTTCTGGAGAAAATGCTTTCAATTTGCCTAGAGAACTGAGAAACGGCAAGACATCTATTTCTTTCATCTTTTAATGTGGGTCTAACTGCTTTCTACTTCCAAAGCCAATGTACAAACTAAATGACGATTCTCCTTCAACAGCTGTATTTGCCTAAACTATGCAATGTGGTTCTCTGATCAAAAATATTTCCCAAAATGCTGACATTAGAGGAAAATGTGGACAAAAATGCATAGATTAGTAGGAAAACCTACAAAAAGTCCTCCTTCTTCTAGGCAAAATTTTGTACCAAACAATACCTCCATGTTCAGAGGAAAACAGAGAAGAAATGTGGTAACTTCTGCACCAATTTAAAATTAGATTGCCAACTGGAGGTTCAAAAAAAAAAAAGCAGTGCCAACAAAAGTCAAAACATTTGTTTGTCTCTAATTCCAAATATTAAGCACAATTTAAATATACTCATATATTAGCGTGTTTACTGTCAAGTATGACTGTACTGCGTTGCCATAACTTGGAAAACAACTAGTTAGTTATAGCTCAAAACACAGAGACCTATGGACAATTGTTGTTACAACTGTGATTTTTTTTTAAAAAAACTAATTTCTTATTTTCCTGCTTCTCAAAATAATTAAATTTGTTATTTGTAGCTACTTTAAAATCTAAATGAAATACAGGCCATTTCTGCACTAGACTGTTATAGTGCTATTATTCCACTTTCAACATCCTCAGGAATCCTGGAGTTTGAAGTTTAGGGAGGGGGATTTAGAATTCTCAGCCAGAGACGTCTTTGGCCACAGTAAACTAAAAATCCCAGAATTCCGCAGGATGTTGAAAGTGGAATAATAGCACTATAACAATGTAATGCAGAAATAGCCACTGTAAGAATGGGAAGCAGGAAATCTTCAGCCATTGTGGAATGCTGGGGTTTGTAGTTTACTGAGGCCAAAGAAGTCTCTGGCTGAGAATTCTCAATGCCCTTCTCTAAACTGCAGATGCCAGTATTCCATAGGATGTTCAAAGTGGAATAATAGCACTATAACAGTGTTGTGTGGAAGTGGCCTTCATTTCACTTTCAGCTCTGTTGCCTTATGTAGTTTTAGGTAACTCCGTACCCTGATCTGGACTAGGAAAAAGGTTGGATATAAATAAATGTTGTTGTTGCTACTGTTGCTGCTGCTGCTGCTGCTGCTTTTAATTCCAATTTGACACAAATTAGGTAGGTATTTCAGAGAAAGAAATAGTTTAAACCTCCCATTATGCTGACATACTGCAATCAGGATCCAGCTCCCTGTGCAAATTTAATAGGCTTTTCAATTCCCACTTTCAGGTTTTGAAAAGCAATAGGCAGACAGATGTTCCTTGTAAATTTATCCCAATAGGTTCAGTCTATACATTCTGCAGAGTGTTCACTACTTCAGCAAGGGTTTTTCTTAGATCAGAGCAAGCTTAGCAAATGTACCAAGAAGTACAGGTGTAGCCATGCCCCCCTCTTTTGAGCCCTCTTTTCTTCAGCTTGGAATAACACTTCTAGGTATTTCAAGTATGGAAAGATTAAAGTGAAAAACATGTCTGAAGTAATGGGCAAAGTTTCCCTGATCTTTATTGGATTGATGTTCTCTCCTCTGAGCAAATTAAGTCACATTAGCACATGCAGCTAATTAAGTAATCAGTTGTTAGAACTACCTCATGTTTGCTTAGAAGAAATCTGATTTAATGAGGTGAGGCACTTTGATTTGGGAGGAACCATCCTTAAGATGCAAGATTTGCTTCTGCTGTGGTGATGCTCTCAGGTAAAATAGAACATAGATCTACAGCAACACCTCGTGGTGACGGAGGAGCACAACACATTAACCACGCTGCTTAGAAATTCCACTTGGTGGCCTCCTCTACTGCCCCCTGGTTTTCCTGGTCATGGGAGCAATTTGAAAGTGTGATTACAACAGGAAAACAAAGCTGAACTGGTGCTTCAAATATGTCATGTGTGTTAATGAGCTTGAGCGTACAGTGAACTATGACTGATATGCAAAAATAGGGGAAGAACTGGAAAAGGGGACATATATATTGAACAACAGAGGTTCAGACATGAAAAAAAAAAGGCAGGGCTGAATCACTCACTTGATTTTAAAAACCACTAGTTTTAAGACTGAAGTTTCAAATAGGAAAACAATGTTTTTGAATTCTTGAGATTATATTCAATATTCAGTTTCCCCAAAGGACACAAAAACTATAAGAAAAACAAGGGCCTGGACATCATTTGTGAGCTTTCATTAGAGTGGAAGCGATTAGATTGGATTTAGGATCCAATCAGGAATTGCATGGACCATTCATTCAAGAACCGAATCAAAGTCACGCATTCCAAAAGAGATGCATCTGTGTATAGGGAGATGCCAAAGTGAAGTGTGTTTATCATGTAGAAACAGAATAGTAAACAAGTAAAGACAAACCTAGAATCATAGAATCACAGAGCTGGAAGAGACCACAGAGGCCACCCAGTCCAAACCCCTGCTGTGCAGGAACACACATCAAAGCATTTCCAGCAGATGGCCATCCAGCCTCTGCTTAAGAACCTCGAAAGAAGGAGACTCCACCACACTCTGAGGCAGCATATTCCACGGCCAGACAGCTCTGACCACCAGGAAGTTCTTCCTGAGATTCAGGTGGAATCTCCTTTCCTGCATCTTAAATCCATTGCTCCTTGTCCTAGTCCCTGGGGCATCAGAAAACTTAATTCTTGTTGTCTTATTATATCAAGGCTAGACAACTGAGAAAGCACGTAACATCTGAAGTAGGCAGCCCTGGAGGACCCATTCGAATATTTTTTTGCTGGGTACTTTTAAATTTTTATAGGGCTGAACAAACACATGTAAATAACAGTATCCCCAACCCCACTGTAGCCATTGTTCCGTATTTTCCTCTTTGTTAATGGAGTCCCGCAAGAACACTTAAGAATTTGATCTGGCCCAAAATTTGTTTTAATCCCTCTATAGTATAATAAGAATAATGAAGACTCTTGGGCTTGGGGAGCTTTGGGCTTTCCCCATCTTTTCAAAAGCTGCACTCTAGAGGAATCATTTGTTTTCTCTGTTTGATTGTTATAAATGCCTTTAATGATATTTGAGAATTCATAATATGGCTTTAGAATTCATTATATGCCTTTGTATCTTGCATTAATCTTTTTTTTTTTTTTCAAACTTGTCAGGCCTTCACATTTCTACTGGCAGGAATTCCAAATGCAATTGATGTTTTAAATGGGGGAAAAGGAAAGGAAAGAAAAGGAAAGAGTGGTTCCTTTCAGGGTGAACTGAGGATCACATCACTAAGGAGGTTGGAAGAATGACATTAAAATCAGGCTAAATGGCCACTTCATCAGACAAAATGTTTGCCAACACTTTTTTCCCCCTTAGAAGGTCCTGTGCCTTCTACTTAAACATATGGAAGATGAAAGCCCTTCTAGTATGAAGAGGAAACAAGAAGGAATTATTAGACACTCTTTGAAATGTTTTACTGTTGTTATGTTTTGAAGTAGACATAGAAGAAAAGTTTGTACGCATAGGCATCATTCTGGGGAGAATAAGGTAGTCAGCTATAGGTCGTTAGAGAATGTCACTACTGAGGTTGTTTAAAACAAATAATCTTCTGCTGGCATCCTTACTATGAGTGACTCTACCCTGTTGAAATACTGTGATGCTCCAATGTATAACCTCAGATTCATCCCCTGAATTAGAATTGCCTTGATTCTTCTTTACTTTCCCTCACTCTAATCATTCTCTTCTGCCCCACTGAATATTTAAAACATACACACTTTCTTTCTTTCTTTCTTTCTTTCTTTCTTTCTTTCTTTCTTTCTTTCTTTCTTTCTTTCCTTCCCTCTCTCTCTCTCTCTCTTTCTTTTTTGGTTCTATAAGACTCAACTATGTGACAACAGCTAGCTGCTCTGTACCAAATTAATGCCTTTTTAATTTATTGATGACATTTCATTTTATCTCTATACCAAATTCTCAAAAAAAACAAACAAACATAAATTCTTGTCAAAACATAAATTGCTTCTTGGTTTAAAGGGCAGAAGAGCATTTGTGAACCTCCTGTCCTGAGGAAGGATGGGATGAACCCTTTTTCCAGACAATTAAAGGGATTGAAATGAATACCTGGGGGTATGGCCCCCAGGTCTTTATGCACTCATTAAAAAGTATAGAAAGCGACCACATATTTCCTTGTGCACATAGGGATCTTGGTTCTAATGGATATGCATAGTGAGTAGCACTAGCTACTCCAGCTGCAATGCTAGCTTCTTTCTGGAAGTAGGATGCCACCTTATACTGAGTCAGACCACTGCACCATCTAGAGCATCATTGTCTATGAATTCCAGAGAATTTTAAATTTTACTTGAAGATCCCAAGGACTGAACTTAAAATCTCAGTGATCAAGCTAAGCATATGCTCCATCACTGAACTACTTTCTTTTTGAAGCAGTCAGATCTTGCTGTTGTGAAATAGACAAATTTCCATTATAGGTACTATGTGTTATTGCCTCCCCTCTCCCTACTTTTATGTTCAGCTAGGTATCAAGCCAACTATCACACAATGGTGTAATGTGTTACACAAACTCTATCTTAGCCCCTAAAATATGCAAATATTTAACCTTAAACCAGAAAAGAAGCTAAGAAAAGAATTGTATCTCGAAAAAGTCATGAAACTTACCTGGTAAGGTTTTTAATTTGTAATTCAAGCCTGAGGGACTCCTTTTTTAATCACACCAATAAATCATGTGAAGTTTGCTGTCTCACTGAATATACAGGACTGTATCCAATGTTACTCTAGTTGGAAGAGTACAAAGGTGCTGTTGTTGAACTAGGCATTGTGTTTTCTGATAATTGTTGAGGAAGTGCTAGCAGACAACTGGCACAGATAACAGCTATTGTAGGGTTGTCAGGAGTTGTGAAACTGCTTCCCCAATGGCTTGTGCAAATGAAAACAAACTACTGGACTTAAAATCAGTGCACAAGCTGAATGACACCACTGAACAGCAGTATTCCACCTACTATGTGTCGTACTGCTGTTCAAAACCCATTGTGGATTTCACAGAGACATAATATCACTAAAGTGACTACACATTGCAGAAACTAAGAGCTGAATAGTGGTTTTTTTAGGGTTACCAGTCAAAATGTGTTTTTGAAATGTCTTTCTCTCTCTCTTTCACACACACACACACAATTTTGTTTAAATGGGTTTTATTTATATAATCAATTTTCATTCCATCTTTGATCTTCAAAGAAACCCTCAAGGTGGCTAAGATGAAATCATCAAAAATATTAAAATGCAATTAAGCACCAGTTAAACAAAGAATGGACAAAAAACCCCCACTGAGAGATGAAAGATAAAATGAAAGTGTTTATGGTAAAAATGGTTACAAAGCAATACAGATGAAACTTCTGTATAGAAATAATGGCAATAAAGTCAAGTTTCAATGTAATTTGAGTCTGAAAACTGATTGATGGACTTGGAACTTTGGAAAGTTAAAAGAAATTATAGCATGTTTCTTAGATACTGATTACGAATTAGCCACTTATCTCCACACCCCACACCCTCATCTATTGTATTTTCATTTCTCTTTTTCTGAAAGAATAGGAATGATAAAGCTGAAATGTATGGGTGAAAGTCAAGTAACGTGCATTCAAGGAAGTAACTTGCACTCAAGGAAACCAACCTGCCTGGTGGGTTCAGTCTACCACCATCCTCCTGCCATTCAAATTAATAGTTGGTGTCCTGTTCAGTAGTTATGAGAGCCTAAGCTGGACTGTTGCTGGACTGCCCTCATATCTACCTTTTCAACTGAAGAGTTTCCAAGACACTGCAGAGCATGGCACTGGGAAATGATGTCTTCAGGGCTTTCTCAATCAAGGAATTGCCTTGGGATAAGCAGTTGCAACAGGACCCTGAAAGGTCTCTCCAGATGCTTGTTCTTGACATGTCCCATGACTAGGAAAGCGCTGCAGATGTAATTTCCATGGGTCATGGACTGCAGTGACTTGAAAATCCTTCAGCTGAAGCTCCAACAGGCTGAAAAGCTATGTTTTGGAAGGTTGTGTTTCCAGATATAACTACAGTGATGGAGTTTTATCACTGTAGTTACATCTGATGATGCAGGATATCAACCAATTTTGTTTGTTTCATGGAAGAGTGATTAGACTTTTGCGGTAAGCAAAAGAAATCCACAAAGATCAGAAGTTGACAGTCAGTTGACAAGAGAATTTTAAACAACTCACTTCACTCATAGTTTGCAGTTGAAATATGTATGCAGTCATAATATGAAGTAGTCAGTTTAATAGGATATGCACATTACAAAACAAGATAATGGCATGTACGGTATTATATTGAAATTGTCGCCATTCTCAGATTTCAAAAGAGTGCCTGTTGACATGTGTGGCCTTACAGCTTTGTCAAAGTGTCTTGATAATATTTTTGGAAATTATAAGAGCTATTTGCCAGATGGCAGTTTTGCATCCCAAATTAAATAGTGATGACTAATTAAAGTTGCTACTGGCTCTGTGGAACAAAGAAGACTTGGGGAATTGATAGCCCAGTTGTATTTCTATGTCTATGTGCTTTTAAGTTGACTGTCAGCTCATGATGACTTAGTTAATTTCAGAGGTGTTCTTAGGCAAGGAATGCTCAGAGGTAGTTTGCCAGTGTTTTCTGCAGCACCAGCTATTCCATGTCCATGGTAACCCAACACTCTTTCAAGTGCTAACCAGACCTGAACCAGTTTATTTTCCAGTGATCTCTTCAGAATATTTTAGGCTTACCCTAATTACATAAACAAATTTGTTTTTTAAAAAGCCATTAATAAAGCAATTGAGAACAGATTTTGGATTATGAAAGACAAAACTAAAAAGCAGCACAATCATATGCAGTCCTCCCTCTATATTTGTGGGTTTGGCCTTCACGAATATGATTAATCATGAGGTGACCACATACCTTCCTCCCATTCTCCTCCTCCCATTTCCTTGCATTTTGCCAGACATTGAGAAGGAAGCCAAGCACCTGGACAAAAGGCAAGGAAATGGAGGGGGAGGCATGTGGACATCCTTATCGTTTCTGGAGCTCCCTCTTCCTACCACCTTGCCTCTGGCCCTGGTGCTGAGAACTCACACTGAGGCAGAAAGCAAGGGAACGGCAGAGGGAAGGCTTCCACAAGCCTTCCTTCTCGCTACCATTCCCTTGCTGCTGGCCCTGGTGCTGAGAACCCCCACTAAGGTAATAGGCAAAAGAATGAGGGAAGGAAGGCTTGTGAGATCCTTCTTTCTCCCCTCTGGAACTCCCCCTTCCATTCCCTTGCCTCTAGCCCTGGTGCTCAAAAGCAAGGAAATGGGAGGGGGATGATTGGGGGGTATTCATGGTTTTTCCACTTTTGTGAGGGTACTGAACCCTCATGAAAGTGGAGGGGCCACTGTATACCATGTATAGAAATATATTATAATTTCCTCATGCCAGTATTTTAGGACTGCAGATTCTGCCCTCAAAATAGAAGGCTATTCAAGGTTAATCCATTAATTTTTTATATTTTAAAAGCCCCAGATATTTATATATGCAGCAAAAAGAACCTAATGTTGTTTTGTTGTTAACAGACAGTTTTTCGCCCTTTTATTAATTCTAGGTCACTGCAGGTAGTTTGAAAAGAATTGACTAATAAGCTTTAGAAATAAATAAATTCACAGTAGTTTGCTATTTTCCATAAGCAATTGACCTTATAAAAAGGGTGAACATTCTGGTTTGAATTAGCCCTGCCCCTCAAAATTGAGATAAAACTGAACTCCACAGGGAAAAAACATTGTTTCATGAGAATTATTGTCAAGAGAAAATGCTCATATCTGGAGAACTGTCTTAATATGGACAACAGCCCTGGAATGACCATAGGGCACAATTTAACATAGAGTTGCTTGCACTCACACCTGACTTATAAACACCTACATGGTAGCCCTTTGAAATACGGTGGGATGGGACTGCTTTGCAAACCCATTTATCTCAGTGGGTTTAAGGACACGCAGTGCTGAAGTCTGTTGGAATTCATTCCTGATTAGTAAAGAAAGCCAGCAATCTGTTACAGAAAAAATAGTCCTGACACACCAAGCTTCAACACATACAATGTAGGATATATTTGTATGGCTATTTAAATGACTGATAGATACTTTGCTTTTCATAAATGGATCAGCATGTAGTTCCAGTCAGATGTGAATACGGAGGGGAAAGCTTTTGAGCAAATATTTCCCTTTTTGGTGTACAGTTGGCTACAGTACAGCCATCTTCCTATTTATAAGGTCCTGCATCTATATAAAAATGACTAAAATCCATGTCTGAGTCTCAGCTGACCACAGATTTTTCTTTAGGGGAAAAAAAATCCTAGAAAGCAGCCACTGAACAGGCTTAATTTGTAATCATTTTATTCCTGGCATCTGTCTATGGTTTAACAACCATAAACTGGTTGGATTTGGCAGCAGAATGATACATCCACTCTAAATTTTAGTGCAGACTCTGACAGAGCTATCCAATGTGCTGAATTCTGTACCTGAAATATGTTGGATAGCTCCATTAAAATTCAGCCTAGAACCTGAAACCTTCACTTTCCACTGACATAATGTCACCCCACCAGACACTAGCATCACCAATGCTAGGGCTCACCATTTAGTTTCTACATAGAATATTTTATATCAGGAAATGTGCTGTGTGTATATGTTAGGGATATAATGAGTATTTGCACATGTAGCACTAACAGTCAGATTCAGTGTTCCTGACAGACTGAGAGCACTTGCCAGGAAGCATAACTCCCCTTCTGAATTTTAACAATCCAGCCATGAAACTGAGCAATATTCCTGTCTGGTAAACTATACAGATTATGTAGTAAACAGCGGAAGTAGCACTACTCATTTAGAGAATTTACATAAAGAGAATATATCAGTAGCCGGAATCATGGAGTCTTCCTTCCAATGTATGTTAGGAACACAATGCAATCAGAAAAACTTAAAGCCAAAAGTACTTTACCAAGATCACTTTACTTTCTAAAGCCAAATTCCTCCTCAGCATTTATGTCCTATAGGAGAAAGATGTTTGATATTAAAACAAAGGGGCAGTAACTTCTTAGGGAAGAATTCAACATCTCTGTGTTTAAGTATACATCTTTAGTAGATATCTCTCAAGGTGGGAGGTCATACCAAGATTGTTCAGGAGAGTTGGAGCAAGTTTCAGTTTCCAAAAAGTATTATAGGATGCCACTACATCCTGGCATCGTCCTTGCACCTTTAGAGAGGTCCAACAAAACAAATCCATGTAATTTGTCATTCCTAAGATCTGTTTTTGCTTTGTACGGGAGCACAGGAAGATGAGCGAAGATAAGTGTAACTATTTACCCGTGTCTATGCAGAAGCAACTCTCATTGCACCTAAAGGGACTTGTAACAGTAAAAAATTCTGACAATCAGTCCAACACACCTTCATTCCCACTTGCCCTGGGCAAAGCTAAGAGGAGCAGTCATGGCTTGCTGTCAAAAAGATGTAACAACCCAGCCAAGTAGAACACAGAGATCTTAGCATGTTAAGATGCTGAGACTCCAACAGACACATCTCAGTGATGGTTTTAAGATTTTATGGAGGCAGAGACAGAAGGAGAAGGAAGATCATGAACAAGCATAAGGCCCTTTCATGCTTTTGAAATGGAATTCCATCTAAGTTCTCCTGGATTCATTTGTCTAATCTCTTCTTCCTCATCATCTCCTTCTTCTCTCATACTCTTATGTCCTATTGAGCACTCTTGGGGAGCCTTTCACAGTACACAGTTATAGCACTATGATTCTGTTTAACTACCATTGTTCTATCTCATGGAATCTTGGGCTTTGTTGTATGGTGCAACACTAGAACTCTCTGGCTCAGAATTCTAAATGACCCTCTCTAAAACAGTCCATAGTAACTGTGCTATGCTTAGGGAAGGATCTTGGGAAGGTTCAATGGCAGAATAAATGTTCTGCCTAAAACAACCTCTAGGTCAGACCTTCGCATCCCCAGGTAAGTCAGGGGAAGTCTCTAGCCTAGGACCAGAAAAGTTGTTTTCAGTCAGTGGAGACAGCAGTAAATAAGACTGACTCTTCATATGGATAGTTAGAAGGCAGCCTTCAAATCAACGGGGAAAACTGTAAGAAATATTGGGCGGGGGGAACACAAAATTGCAAGTAATTATTCTGCTAGAGATAGATATTTAGAGTTGTAACTTCAGCACTATCATCTCATGATCTTTGTTATATCTAGCCAAAAGTGAATTCCATGTGAAAAATGGAGCAATTTTATTTTATTTTATTTTACTGGAAAAAAAAAAACCCTTAAGATATTTGCTGAGTTTGCTGCTTGAGGACACCAGCTACTTTGAGTTGACAGTCTTGCACAACGAACTCTGACAATAGCAGCAATGAGACTCTAAGCAAGTAGATTTAATTCAAACATTAGGTACAAGTTTTTGGGTCATCATTTTCAGATTGAATATCTATGTTTCTTAAGATTTTATTTCTAAAAACTGCTATCAGATAACTTGAGCTGGGATCTACCCTCACACAGAATCACAGAATCATAGAATCATAAAGCTGGAAGAAACTGCAAGGGCCGTTGAGTCCAACCCACTGCCATACAGGGACACTTAAATAATTACCTCCCCCCATACACACACATTCATGAGGATTCACCATATAATATTTTCATATCGCATACTTGGAGCCTACTCCCAAAGTTTCCTCAAGAGTAGATCATTGGGTAACATGTACAGTGACTATGTATCGCAAAAGGTGCTTAATTCTGCCTTGTTATTGCTGCTGCTGCTGGTTGTACTTCTGGAAAAGCTAACTCAAGAGCATAACATGAGTATTAGGAGTTGCTAACATCATCATTTATTATTTTTGAACTTTGAGTTGTCTTTTCCAGAGCAAAAGATTTTTCTTTCTTTTGGGTTTTCCACTCCATACCATGGCCAGTATATGAGTCAAGCTAACTGACAGATTAGACAAAAGTGATACCAGTTTCCAGATCAACACATTTATTAAAGGGATCAATTCAGTAAATTACTGCTTTTCAATATATACATACATACATACATACATACATATATATATAACCATTAGCTGGCTAAACCTATCAGGGTCCAAAGAATAATTGATAAGAAAAGTTTCAGTGAGGACACATTGGGTGGCTTTGATATGCTGTCTGCTCACAGGCAGCCAAGGTATCTTCTATGGCCAAAGATATTCCTGGCAAGCAAGGGGTGCTCTGAAATGGGGAAATTCATGCTTACATGAAATTCATGCTTTGGCTGTCACAGCTATAAATCTGTTAGTTGTTTTCTGTGAGAACGATTTGGTCTGGAATGTGTTTGGAAATAGAATGAGGACTTACCCAGCCACTTTTATTATATGGAAAGTTGGATTTATTATAGATGGTATGTTTATCAGTGTACACAGCATTCTCACTGGTAGCACCTTTTGCCTGGCTCTAGCATTTTCCATCTGGTGAACACATTTCCCTCTTTTTGCATGACTTTCCATCAAAGCTGTTTCCTCTACATGCGTTCTAATATAAACATTGTGTGTTTTATTACACCTTGCTTTTATCTGCCCCCACCCAGGATTATAGAAGGATTGCTATGGGGTTTTAGTTGTCAATTTATTCTTACAAGGTAGTCATAAAACTTTGTGAAAGGTCCACTGATACAAGCAGACAATAAAGCAAGGGTGCATTATAATGATTGAAATATTAACTTTTCTATGTGGTGAAAAATTTGTTACGCTGAATCATCACACTCATTCCTTTCTTATTCTTTTTTATTCAAATGATAGGCTTACAAAAAAGTAAAGACAAGAGGAATGTGAATCCATGGCTCCCACCATTCTATATACAGTCAAGGTGTCTGGAACTTCATATTGAAACTTGTGTGTGTTACTGAAATAAAACAAAGAAGAAAACCTTGAACCTGGAGGGAACAGTAGTGAAAGATCTGTATTGATCAAAAAATCTTTGTGTTTACTTTACAATAAATACCGTGCAGTTAAACATATAGCTCTTCTGTGTTTTAATTAAATCAGGTAAGACCAGTTTTAGTACAGGCAATATGTTTTATATATCTGCAGCTAAGGTAATCTGTTTGATATATCCACAGCCTGCTGCGTAAGAGCTGACGATTTCACTAAGGCACACTTGATAATTCCAGCATCCCAGCGTCACTGGAAAAGGAGCAGTAATACAGCAGCAGCCTTCAAGGTACAGAGACACTTCAGATCTGTGCCATCCCAAATGGCTGCAGCTAAATGAGAAGTGAAGGAAATTCATCTCTAGGATTCAGGTTCACCAATCCACGACTTTTAGCGCTTCACTTGGAAGAAAGATGCTTTCCCCAGCACAATGTCAATGACAGGTTTGCATGAGCTGAATATTAATGCCCTGTTGAAAACTGCCAGATTTTCAGAGGCTATTTTGTGCACAGAAGAGACTATATTGGTAAGACAGGTGGAAAATGCAGCTACAATGTGACCAGCAAGATATAAAGATCATCTCGTTTCCTTTGATTAGAAAGGCTTTGCTAGACACAGCGCTATTTCAACTGAGAGCAGAATTCTCAACAGCGCATTTGGAAAACCAATAATCAGAGTAATCTTTTCCACACTTTGGCTAATGGATGAATAGAGAGGAGAGACCTAAGAAGGCAGGTCTAGACAGAAGTTTGCATTTTATTAGTGTGTGTATGTGTGTACATACACATACATATCCAGGACACTGCATTATCAATCCCATTTCTATCCATTCCAAAACATCATCTGTATCAGCCCATTGCTGTAACAGAGAGAGACTGGGGCATCTGAAACAACTAACGTGTTTTATTTGGCATAAGCATATGGAGGGCTGCAGCCTATTTAAACAGGTAAACAAACAAACAAACAAAAACCCTTGTAAGTCTTCAAGGTGTCACTCAACACTCTTGTTATCTGTCCAGCTCTCAGTGCTATCCATCTATCTATCCATCCATATACAGACATGCTACAGTCGCAGTTTTGTATCACATTCTAGTCTTGTTTAGAAATATAAAGAGAAACAACTCTATACAAGAAAGCTATCTGGTTATTTCCTTCTCTTTTTCTCATGTAGGTGAAAAAACTGCATTCACTGGATAAGATCCAATGGTGGCTTCAGCTTCCAGTGCATGTGGAATAAGCACTCTCTTTCTACTGCAGCTCTCCATCACACACATAAACAGGACTGCTCCGGAGCATTTCCCAGTCCACCATTTAGGGTATTGGAGAAGGGGGTTGGCTACAGAAGATGTGGCACAATGATTCTGGCAAAAGCAAAGGGATCTGTGGATTGTATTCTGGGCTACTGGTTGCTAGGTAACACTATTCCTTTGGTGTCAATTGGCTTTTTTTACCTACTGTAGGGGTGTGCACAATGGGCCACATGCTTGTCTGAACCCCATTTTGTGATTAGCAAAACTCCCCATCAGTCCTTCAAACTCCCATTAAAAATCTGCACGATTTCTGGGTGCTTTTGTCAAAAACTGTGCCACAATTGTGCCTCCAATACCTTCAAATAGGAGAAGTTCTTATTTCAGTGCAAATAGCCCTATAATAACATGACATCTTTTTTCATGTTGCAGTCAGTATAGGTGTGGCTTACAAAGGTGATGCATGGTAAAAATTGAAGAGCAAAAATTGCAACCTAAATTTGATCTCCAGCTTTTCTGACAAAGGGACTCTCAAAATTCTCAATGCTTCTGCTCTAAGCAAAAACCAGAGGAAGTGGACAGACCTTGAATTACAGCCAATTTTCTTTTCTTATAGTTAGGATAGCTGCTGCATGTAAACAGGTATGTTAACACTTAATTTCTCCGCTGAGGCTCAGCAAACTCAATCTTGGAAGTGAGTCTCCTTGCACAGACAATTGTTAATACATGTGGCCAGAAGGTTTTCATTCATTCTGGAGAACCTGACAGTTCATGGCATTTTTTATATTTTAGTGGCAATAATAAAGATCCTAATTAGAGAACACTGAATTTTGTTTTTATGCATCTCAGAGCTGAATGTTGCTTTTATTTTTCAAAATGACACCTGAGTTTCTTAACAAAGGCAAAATACTGCTCATATGGTTTTATCTTGTGGGTAAATATCCTTCTATTCATTAAATGTGAAGGGAGAACATCAGATTCATGGGGCCTTTTCACACTACACAATGGTCATTCTATATTTCACTTTAACTGCCATGGAAGCATCCAGTGGAATCCTGGGGTTTGTAATTGAGTGAGAGACTGGAGTTCTTTGGTTTAGAATTCTTAATTCCCTACCCTAGACTGCAAATCCCAGGATTCTATAGCATGTTGTCATGGCAGTTAAAGCCGAATATAGTGCTTTCATTGTGCAATGTGAAAGTTTTTCTGGATAAAGATAAGAAGAAGAAATTTATTTATAGCAACATTCTAAGAGAGATAAAAAGAGATCCTATGTAAGTTGTTTCACATTCCTATGGAAAAGCAAAGGACAACTTACATCCCTCAGACACTGGGAAAGGTTTGCTAATTTCAGAAAGATTTTGTGGATCAGAACGTTGCCTAAGAAAAGCTTTGGGATTCAGAGTCAACCAAACAGAGGAGAAAATAATTTGTAATTATACAGAGATAGCTTAAGATTCTTAATACATTTGACAATGCCTGTTCCTTATGGAAAAGCACAACACCGCCCTTTTCTTCTGACACTGCTCTCAAAACTAGGGAAAGCTACTTAGGCCACAGAGCTGAATGCCATGGAGTCCTGATTTCACATGTCTTTTACAGTTTCTGAGGACTATAATCTCCTATAGAATGAGGGCACTATGTGACTCTAGCAAGCATGAGTGGTCAGTGACAAAGAGAGAAAGAAGATACACACAGTACTCTGTTAGTTTCAGAGTTTCAAAGGAATTGCCACGCAGTACATCATCCAGAGTCATCAGGACATACTCCACTGCTACATAGTCACAGAAGTTCAATTATTAGTCATACCATTAACAATAGGAGGTAGCAAAAAGATCTAGATCTATTGGTAGATTGCTGGGTGATCTGCTATCAATTGGCAAGCTTTTGAATTTTTTTTTTAAAGCAACATCAACAAAATGATTCCTTCCTCTATTCCCAAATCATACTACTGAAATGAAGAAGTCTGGGATACTGCAGAGTACATTTTTGATTAGAAGAACTGTAGGCTTTATGTAGTGCTCAAAACAAATTTTATGGTTCAGAATTATTTAACTCAGTTTTGTGCCTTTTGTGTCAGTTCAAGGATTTGAAGATGGGTTTGTGTAGTTAAAAAGATTAAATCCTGTAAGCCTCATCGAATCATCTCTGAATATGAATTTTGTTGGCTTTCTCTCTTTTCCATAGACAAAATACATTCTTCTTATTCCATCTTTAATCACCTTATTAAGAATAAAGGCCATTGTCAGGTAGACATACTTAGCAGAAAAGCAAGGAGAATGGTCAAGGCAAGACAATTGTTTTTTGAAGCTCTGTGTCCCTGAACTCATCCAAACACACATAATGCTTCTTTCAATGACTGTGCCTAGATAAGGACATGAAACCTACTATTGTCTCTTCAAGCACTTGTGTATTTTCAGAATAACATGTGAAACTTGTGAAAGAACCTATGAAAAATCTGTATACATATAGTTTTTATGGGCACATGGGTCAATCCTGCTTCTTTCAGAGTTTTCTGATCACATGGACAGAGTTTGCACTTGAGCAGAGCTCGGAAAGGTCCCTTTTTGGATCAGTGTCCTGGCTGGATGGTTAATTCAATGAGCTGTAGTCCAAAAAGGTAATGTCCTCAGTTGCTGGAAGTTTGCATAACTTGGATCCTGAGTTTTCATTTGATGAGCAAAAGAAGTCCTTCCTGGTGGACTTCTGTGTACAGTCTTGAAACAGCACTGAAGATACATAACAAGAGGAAGAGTAAGCCATTGGAGAAACCCCTGGTGACTTCCTCTCTCGTACATACTACCATATTTATTTTCAAACAGGTAGAAGACTCACATACTCTCAATGCAGAAGAACAAAAGACACATCTGAAAATCACTAATACCAAATAGACAATTATAACAAAGAAGCCTTGAAATTCAAGTAGCACAAAAATAGTCGCATTCTAAAAGCTGGCACAAGAAGCAAGGAACACACAGTATTCACCATCTGGCTTCCGAAGTCTGTATTTAGTACAGTTTATTCTAATACTGAGTTTCCTCTTAACAAGCCTTGATAAGAAAAAATATTTTCTGAGATATTAAACTTCCAACTTAAGTAAACTCTATAGTTTTGTTCTAGATTATGCTTGACTGCATAAAAACTAACATATGAATTAATACAGAAGAAATGTTGCATTCTTGAGAGGATAGTAGGTTTGGATACACATCCTGATGTTATGCATGTTTATTTCTAAGTAAGCCTTACATACCTCAATAGGACATTGTTCCAAAGTCACAGCATGGGACTGCAACTTTGGTTACTAGCTACTTTTCTGATCAGATAAATTAGTTTTACAGCAACCTAAATGGAGCATACAATTTTGCCTTAAGACTGAAGCTAACAATTATATTTCGTAGCTTGGCCAATCTTAAAGAAATGTTACTTTTCTTGATTCTTACTGCATAGAGCTACCAACCAAGTTTTCTGTGTAGTCTGGAGCAGAGAAAGAGAATTTGGCAAAGATACTGAGGGTGGTGTGATTCAACTGCTTTCTCTCTTCCACAACTAGCATGTACAAAAACATCACAAAAAATTACTTAGAGTGCAGCTACATTAGTAATTATAGTGAAGAACTGTTTTGCTTCATTCATTCATTTTTTTATGAGGTATCCATGCAGACCTATGATCCAGACATTGCCATTTTCTCTGAGTCTCTTCCATCTTTTCACAGACTAGAGAGAGACAGTCTTTTCCCCCAGAAAACCAAAGGAGTAGCACAATATCCACAGGTATGAATCAATTTAGCACAACTTTTTTCCATTTTTAAAAGAGGACGTAGCACTGTTATGGGCAATGACATACTGGAAAAATAAATGTATCACACCTCAGAACACATTAATAATAACCTTGTGCTGAGTGCTATTTTATGACCCTCTGTTTGTTTGTTTTTAACTAACTAATTTAATTATTGCAAAAAATCCTTTTAAATAAAAGAGAAGAGTAACAGCCTAACACTATAATAGGATAGTATTAAGTACTTTTTTTTGAAGAAACGAGTTTTTTTAGAAAGTGTTGCTGAATATTTTTAATCTTTTTTTTTAATTCAGTATAATAGTGTTGCAGCACGGTACTACTAGTTTTCTGGTATTATGACAGACATTCCCTTTAAACACACAGAGAGACACACACACAGGCAGGAAAGTACTTTAGTATTTATTAGAAGACATTTTTTGAGAAAAAAAAGAAAGCAAGAAGAGCTCAAAAATAGCAAGCAGTGGAAAGTTATGGTAGTGGGATATAAATGAAGAACGGAAAGAATATTAGAAAATATTTTTTTAAAAAAGTGGTAAGAAAACATTTTTCTCCAGTATCAAGAAACTCTGATAAGAAAAATTCTGGGCTAACAAGAATCTTTCCAATTCTGAGCTCATTTTGCACAAAATAATATTTTGGGAGCATGAAATAATATTTTCTGCACAGAAAACAGACCTTTCTGCAGAGTAAGTAATGTTTCTATGGATAAATATTATTTTCTGGAAGTCCAAAATTGCAGAGGAAAGGTGGTTACCTGGCAGAAAATACTGTGACTGGGGAATTAATCTAAGCAAAATCCACACATTTGTTTTGTGCAAAAAATGCTGGCTGGCATCCTGTTCAGCAGTTACATGATCATAAGCTGTATTTAAACTCTTGTAACTACTGGGGAGTCACATCTGTGGTCATAAACAATCAAACACAGCCCCCAAAACTTATTTATGTAGCCTGGTAGCAACCCAGTGAAAGCACTTCTGAGGCACTGCAGATTGGGACACTTGAGGAAGGATGTCTGTAGGACTCTTCACGCCCAAGGGTGCACTGAGACAAACAATTGTGGCAGAACATGAAGAGTCTCTCCAGTACCCTGTTCTCAACGTGTTCATGACCACAAGAGTGCTCAAGCCTAAGTGCCTTGATGTGCCGCATCTCAGAAACTCTTCTGGGGTGCTGCTAGGCTGCAAAAGTAGGTTTTGGGGAGCTGGCATTGTCAGACATAACTATGATGATGGGAAGGGAAAGATTTTGCCCCATCCCCTACTCTCCCTGCTACTAATTGCACACTCCTTTTGTACTCTGAATTCTGTTTGCAGCAACTGCAGCAAGCTGAGGATAAAGGAAGAAAGCAGGAGAAGGACAAAAAAACTGGGACATTTTAAAAGCAGTGGAAAACGTGTGATGACACATGATACATTGGGACTGCCTCTGCAACACTGGTACAGTTGCAGGGTATGCATATGGGAGGAAATGATCCTTGAGATACTTTGAGCCACTAAGAACTTTAAAGGCCAACACCAGCAGTTTGAATCGGCTTCAACATGTCATGAAAGCTAAGTCATGAAAGTAGGACTAGTTTGTATTTCCAACCCATTTTTAAAGGTTCCTCTGTGGACAAAGTATCACGAGTTTCTGTCTTAACAATGTTTCCTGTGTTGTTCCACAGTGTTGTCTTCTATAGGTGTATTCAGAGATATGTCTTATGGACTCTCATGTTTGTCGTTAAAGACTAGATTCTCACATTTTAAATACTTGTCAAATTTTAGAAAATAAACTTCAAAATGTTTCCTTTAAAACTATAGGCTTTTTTTTTTTTGAAGAAGAAGAAAATCCTTGATGCAGCAAATAATTCTGTCCGAATAAACAAATCAGTACATTATGAAATTGTGTAGCGCAGTTACAAGTCATGCATAATCATTGTTACTTCACAATGACTCATCACATATATTTTTGACTTGAGACAAGGTGTCTCATCAGGATGTTCCTAAACTATTGCTACTTAAGGTATAAAATGTTTTTCACACTAAAAAGAGTTAAACATGTCTATGTGTGTTGTGCAGTTGGAGCCCAAGCAACTGTAGTATGGTTAAAGAGTACATTCATTGTTCACAATCTCAGCTCATGCTCAAAATGAGCCATACAGTCAAATTTTCTCATTGAGTTAATTATTACCTACTGTGAATTAATTTCCAGGGATTTTGGTGCTATTCCCTTGGGTTACTGTTTTTTCCCCTCTCTCTCTCCCCCCTCTGTCTTCATCACCAGTTATGTGCATGAGTGTACCCATGTACACATACAAACAGATATTTAAATGCCTAGCTCTGCATGCATATGTTAATGAGCAACAGACTGCTTTGCCAGCAGTTCACAATCAGTGGCATGCTTTTTAAGAAACAGAGCATGATGGTGTGTGATTACAGCATATATCTTGAAATGGAATTGTGTAAGAATTGGGATCACTTCTCACAATTACCATAGCTTGAATGTATTAATCAAGTGAGAAAGATGCCACATAGTATCATTCATTAGATCTGCAAAATACTTTAATGAATTTGAAGAGTAGCTATTAGCCTATTAATATCCCCTCCTCCCCCACCACTTATTAATATTTCCTCCTCGCCCACCACTCATTTTAGAGATTCATGCTGCAATGCTATTTTATTTTATTTGGGAGTAAGCCCTACTAAATTCAGTGTTTTTACAAGTGGGTAGGCACGCACAGGACATGCACAGGATCACACTATTAAACTTGCAAGGTATGTCTGCCATCCACACACGTTATTTAGATGTTTTACTTATCCCCAGTTCCAAAAGAAGTACAGAACAAAGGGGTGAAACCTTTGTCAAATTGCCAATAGGGAGAAAGGTTTTGTTTTGTTTGAGGTCTACAAAGGAAGAGTGGATAACTAATTTAATACATATTAAATACAAAGGTTTGGGATATTATTAATTTTTGGACAGCAACCTCCAGAATCTTTTTTTTTATCTAAAAAGGTGATTATTTTAGGCAAATACATTTTTAAAATGCATCTTGCTGAGGTAGGCAAAGGTCCATCTAATCTCACATTTCTTGCAATGGATTCCAAAAACTGGAAACTGCAAAAAAAAGAGAGAGAGAGAGAGAGAGAGAAAGGGAGGGAGGGGGAGGGAGGGAGGGAGAGAGAGCTGTAGTCTACCAGTAGTCCTGGTCAACATTTTGCCTTTCCTAGCATACGAAAAAAAAATACACTAAAATCTTAGATCTTTTTACTGTTGTCATTTGTTTTATTTAGACTAGGTAATAAAGCAGCTGTAGAGCAGATCAAGTGTAGACTTCCTGATGTTAAAATGCCAGGGATATGCCCCCATGTTTTGCTTTGAGGTAGGAGGTAAACATTTAGGGTATACAGAGATGAAAAACGGCAGTAGATGTCTTGAACAAACCACTCTTCAGTATGTCTGGTCTCAAGAGAGGCAACAGGAAGGGAGTGGATATGAATACAAAGGTACATTGGCTTCAGAAAAGAAATGGAGCATTTCAGAAGTATGCTCTTGGTGTTTATTTTAGCCAGTTTTTGCATGCCTCTTTCTTGTATGCAGGCAGGCAAGTAAAAAAAGGTATTATAAGTTCAGACAGCTTGAAGTGGGTTTGACTGACATGATACTGGGATGACCTGAATGATGTCCTTGCGAGACAGCCATTATATGGAGCTAGAAGACTGCATACAATCCCCCTGACAGGCTTTACCCTGGACATCTGTTGAAGGAAAGAAACATGTAGATGTTAGCTGCTGTTGAACGAACTGCAGTTTCTGAGAAGAAGGTCCACTTTTCTCAGGCTCAGGGTAGTGACAATATTCTAGTATAAAAAAATAAGTAAGCATAGAAATAACTAATCACACCATATGAGCCTCTGATTATTTTGACATTCTTTAATTAGAACTATCTGAATACACAGAATGGCATAACTTGTTTCTTTGCAAAGAGGGCTTTATTGTCCAAAAAGAATAAAAACAATGTTTTTCTCTTCAGCATCATCTATAAGCAATAGAATGTGGATTATAATACAAGTCAAAGGACTTCTACTATTGAGTTTACAGTTATTTGAATGCCAGTATTTTAACCATGTTTAATATTCCAGTATTAACAAAATGACTCAGCAAGCTGAATGTACACAAAGTATTGAAGCCCACATAACTAGTAGGTAATCTTTTATTTTATTTCCCAAGCTGAGCATTCCAAGATGGTCTAACCAGTTGTCCAAGCATGTTTCAGAGAACAGAAAGTTTTCATATAGAAAGTACTTAGGGTTCTGATATCTGGAGTGAAAATCATAGAGGTTGGGGGTTTGGATAATTTCCACAAAGAGAGACACAATTGACTGATTATACCTTTCCAAAGGAGAACAAGAGTATGAACCTATTTTACATGAACCACATTCCCTAAAGTAATATTTAGGAGTGTATTTGGGGATTTTTGTTTTATGTACATTGTTGCCAAGATACATTCACTGCAGTATCACTTTACTTTCATTTGTGTCATCTCAGAGACTTTTCCCATAGCAACACATTGACAGGAACAGGAATATGAATAAGGTGAGATTTTACATAATTCTTGGAACAGTGTACATGCAGTGGAATAAACTATAGTCCTTTCGGGATAGGAAATGCATACATAGCTCTCAAATGAAAAGCAAAGATTTCTGAAAAACAAAATGAGTCAATGAGATGTGCCTTTTTTTCTGATTCACTTTTTTAAAAAAACTTTCAAAATGCTGTTAGAAATATTCATGAGTCAACTTGTTCACCATGAAAGCTGACAATTATTCTTTCTCACCAGCTTCGATAAAGTTCTGCAATATAATCTACTTTTGCTTGAAGGATATTAAAAAATTGTGAGCACCATCAGGTTAGCTGAGCTTCCAGGGCTGAATTCTTACAGACATGTACTTTTAAGTATGTCTGAGAAACCACAAGACTTAGTCCAATCTTCCAAGCTATTCACCTGTAATTCACCTTTAAAGGCCCTCTAAGTATGACTTCCAGAAAACTTAATGGTTTGGAATGAAGAATGCCTATAGATGGCTAATGAAACTGAAGTAAGGTAGTGTGGCAAAATAACAAGCCTGGCTATTGATATAGTACATATCAATGACCAACAGGCAGAGCAGATCCAAGTTCATATCTAACTAGTATCAATCTTCTATCAGTAGATTCAAGAGATAATTATTGTAGCATTTAACAGGCTGGAGCTACCATTTGCTTCAGCTACAAGTGGCAGCTTCATCAGCCAATGGACTAAGCAATTCATTGATTCCTTCATTTTGGGAACACATATTTTCAAACTCAGATGAAGGCCCTGTTTAGTGAAAGGGAACCCATCCTCATTAGACAAAAACAGAAGTTTGTTTGTCTTCCTCTCTCTCCCTATCACATCTTTGAACTTGATAGGCTAAGTAAGAACCATCCTTTACAACGTGCCCTTCACCTTAAATCTTCCAGTTTTAAGAGTAATGGCATTTTGAAGGTTCAGGTAAATCATTTTAAATTGTTCCATCAACATCATTCCCAAATTAATACCAAGTGACAAGATGGAAGCATTTGCAATCCTAGTCCTCTATGCACATTCTGGTATTTTTAAAGGAAGAACAAGCAAAACAAACCTAAAAGTAAATGTCATCTTAACCAGAGACTGATTGGAATCTCCTCTTCCAAGGCAGCCACATGAACTGCAGGCTGGCATAATGCTTTCAAAAAGTAAAAAACATATGGTTTTCTTTTCCTTTAAACACCTCCCTCCACCTTTGAAGGTATTCTGCATAAAAACCATTACAAATCTTCAAGGAGAAAGTGAAAGACAAGCCAACAGAATAAAATCTGAGTTCTACATTAACATAGCTTCTTCATTAAGTTTTCAGTTAGTAGACTTTAAGGAAATAAAACCCCTTCTATCAGATTAAATGAAAAGACAATCAAGCAGTTTGGTCTTTATTAATAGATAAAGTACCCAGCTTCATCATTGTAAATACCCTCTGTGCACACACACCCTAAAAATATATATACGAGGAGACAACACATGCCTTGTCCTCTGCCTATTCTTAACTATATGCATTATAAATCCAATGTACAATAGTCAATGTTTCATGTTGCACCCGGCCATCCACATGTATGCACCAAAAGAGAGCAAGGCATGCCTAGCCATTCCACTTGGGAGTCTTTTTCCTGTATAGACATAGCAAAATCAAACTGAGGTCAGTATGGGAATCAAAATATTAAAATGAAGGAATCTTTCACACCATCACACTGCAATATTTCATTTCTAAAAGAATCACAAATACTAAGAGAACCTCAACTTCCTCAAAGACAACACTTGTAAGTGAAGTAAAGACCAGAGTTCGGTTAACACTAGAGTCTAATCTTCAGGCACGGGAAAAGAGCCCACCAGTATGAACCAGTATTGTTTGAAGTGTTGCCTTACATCCACCTCACCTTTCTCACAATAATTGAGAGAGGGTTTGTTGAATTCCAGCTAGCATCTTGGTCAGATAAAAGAAGGCTAAGATATGAGAAGGTAATCTGAAATAAATTCAGGACAGGAGAGGCAAGCTTCCACAGTCAGCATCATCAAACACCACAGATAAACTTTACGTAAGAATGAACAGTTGACAAAGCCTGATAAAATTGTATTTTGCTATCAATCTAGCTGGTAAAAAGTAGCAGGAAAAGCTCTCTAAATCCACATGTTCATCATTTCATCTGAGCAAGCAAAAATACATAGGAGGGCAATATCAGCTAAGTGAACAGAAGGACTCCAATCCAAGTTACTGCCAAGGTACAGGAAAGCCATAGAGAGGGATACAGTACTAACAGTATCTTTTTTCTACAGAGGCTACAGAAAAGCACCCAGATATGCCTTTAAAATATAATTTTAAACCATCACATGCCAGTCAGGAACATGCAGAATTATTTAACAGGGTTCTTTTTTTCCATGTAAAATCATAGGGTTACCAGGGAGTTTTGAAAGGCAAGCACTTGACCCAATAAGCATCTCCAATGTGGCATCAGGTGCTAGTCTTTCTTCATCCTTTTAACCAGGGGAGGGAATATGAACAGACAGACAGACAAAGAAACACTAAAAAAAAAAAAAAAAAAGGAAAGAAGGAGGTGGCAAGAGAGCCTGCACTTACCTTTATCTCTGATAGTCCCCCTTGAAAAGTTCTCCAACAGAAATTACAATTCCTCTGGCTTTACCTGGATTCTTTTAAGTCACACAGGAGCTCAACAATTAGTTACTTTTCAAATGGTCCATTTACTGATCATCCAACCATAGAAAAATAGGTGTCCAGGAGACTTTGTCAAAAGTAAGTCCAGAATTCAAACAGCAAAAGTGGGGGGAAAGGTGAAGAGGCAGAGGAATCAGTGGCCTGTGAATAGAAATTCCCTCTTTGCCCGATATACCTATCTTCTTTGCTCACCATGAAAACTGTGGAGCAAAACTGTCAGTGGTAGCCTCCAGTAGCTACTGTGTATGCTGCAGATGGTACGTCTCACTGTTACCTTCCCAGATGGGTAGAGGATACAAAGAATAGCAAAGGCAGTTTCCCCCCACCCCACCCCCCAAAAATAATACCCAGGTGGAATGCCAGCCACTCACTCACACCCTCTAATTAATCAAGAAAGGGACGAGTTGGTCACCAGAGGCATCTCCTTCCAGAGTGCACGGGATTATGGCAAGGTTATTAATCTTGCTTTGCTGCATCCCCCTCCACCCCCTACATTCGGCAGCCTGCATTGAGATGATTGCCAGCTCTGTCTCTGTCCCTGTTCTACTGCATTTTGCTCAGCCCTCCCTTGCTGCGAGTGAAACACAGCGGAGGGAGGAATACTAATAAGGTGGTTAGCTACAGTTTCTTCAAGGCATTCTACATACGTCTCTCTCTCTCTCTCTCTGTATGTATATATGTTCATGATGAGCAGACAAGTGTGCAAGAAAGACAGCACACTTGTTCCTTACATGTTTTCCTATGGAGGAGCACACTGTGGATTCATTTGTATTTGCTACATGAACAGAGTTTCAACCATTTGCCAAGGAAGGAATTTATTTTGGATTACTTCTTTAAAGGAGGATCAGAGCCAGGAACCTTATTATATTGATGTTATAAAGAAAATGGAGTGTTCAGTTCCCTGGAAGCCTAAGGCCATGTCGTTGCACTTAGGAGAGAGAGAGAAATATTTTGTATGCACCTGTATGTTGTGTATCAGAGACAGAGAGATGGAAGTTGGTAAATACAACTCTGAAGGCTATAGGACTATGAAGATAGTGTCATAACCTTGCGAGGTATGTCAGCTAAATGAATGCTTGAAACTAGGAAAAAGACACAATAATGAATGGTTATTTGTTTAAGGAAAATAACAGCTATTTCCTTCAGGAAATAAATCAGCATGTCACCTGTGTTTGGGGGTTTGGAAGGGGAAGAAAAAAGAGGGGAAAAATGTCCTAGGGCAAGTTGAATCTTAAAAGAGTCTGTACATCTCCCCCACAGCCCATTCCTTTTCATTTTTGGCTTTTTCCCCTGAGTATCTGTGGGATATTCTTCTTGCACGTTTTCCCTCCCCTTGACCCACAAAATGAAACAAAGCCAGGAATGTAAATTAGGTTTGGAGTTCTCAGTTTTGTGTGTTACCTTTAATAAGGTGCCTTAAAACCAAGAAAGGAATGAGAAGAGTTGGCTAAATAGTGGCTGTCCTCATCAGTACATTCATATTTGATCATCCATGTACAAATTCCTCTATAGAGCTGAACTCAGTGGAATTTTGTTGTCTTGGAATAGAGAAGCTGCTGCTACTGTTTGTGCCAGTGTTCAAGCAGGTAAATTCTTTTTGGCTGTAGTCCCAGATTTATCCAGCAGATGCTGCTACATATGACTCAGTCAGAAGCCACAGGAAGCAAAATCTACTCCAAGCAAGAATGCACACAATTCACAAAGGCTTCTCTATGCTGGTTTAGTTTCTTTGACTAAGGTGGGACAGGCTTGTTCATTAAACTAGGAATATGCTATTATATCCATACCAGATCAGAGGTTCCCAGCAACACTGATTATTCTTAATTAAACTATCTTCAGTGTAATGCAAAGAAGTCAGATATTAGATGATAGAATACAGCTAGAATACAGAAGATATTATGCAACATTTTCTTGGTGACATGTCATCTCAGACAAAAGAACTTGATTTCGTACTTCTATAATTTTTTCCCCAAATTGAGATATTTATAATGACAATCTCTGAGCTCCTTTTGTTTGCTAATACTGGGTCAAAGTTGCTTGAGATTTAAAATATTTTTCAGTCTATTCCACATACTTAATTTCTCTTAGTTTTGTTCATTATATCATAGCAACAAAACATGGAACAAAACACAAGGAAGAGAAGACACATTTTGAAGCAAGAAAGAGAATCTACAGTTTGAAATCTTTTTTTAAAAAAAGATATCATTTTGTGTAAGTACGATGTAGAAAGAATAATAATATTAATGTTCCACTCACCACAGCAAAATAACATTGCTTTGGGTTGTTCAAGTTTCTGTTAAAACAGTCTAAATTTCACACTTATATTCTAACCCCACCTGTCATAGAAAAGATCTATTTATTTCCAATAATCTTTCCTCTATGTGTAAGAAGGTCATGATAGACTCCTGTGGAATTACTAGACTAGATGGTGAATACAGTGAAGTTATCCTTGGTCCCTGTTAGGGATGTAAAAATATCTCTCAGGTAGCTCCTGCTAAAAGAACATTCAGGAAGGGATGGAAGAATAAGTAGGTGGGAGAGCTCAGTCCTTGATGATTGGCCAAAGTTTTCTGCCTGAGCTGCTCCAGGATAATATATCCAGGCAGGTAGGAGCAGAGCAAGTCAATAGTGTGATGATGGCACATCTCTTCTTGAAACAGTAGCTGAGCTGCTTCAATTTAACTTCTAGGCAGATGAACTATCACTCCTCCATATCTTCTTCATTAAAAAGCCCAATCAGTAATTTTTCCTTCATACTATTATATTCAGTATTGAGAAGTAGCTTTTCAGATCTGTTTGGTTATCAGCCTGAAACAGAGGGCTGTGGTGACCTTTACTTGAGTGTATAAACTGGATTACTCAGCTGGGCCACCTAAAGGGTATGTTTATTTTATTTCATTTTAGGTCTAGTACAGTGTTTCATATTCTTTCTTGCTGTCCTCTATTGTCACCATCATGGGGAAACCTTTTTATAAACACTTTAGTCTGGAATTTGAGCAACATCTGGAATCTGAATTGAGAGGGTGCCAGAAAATTGAGACAAAAAGGAATGATGTGGTATGTTCTTTAGGATAGTAGGACATTAATAATAAATTAATAAGTATGTAGAAACAGCGTTTTGTTTTTGTTTGGCAAGAATCATCAGAGACTGGCCTGCAGGGCCCGTCCAATGCTATGGAATCCTGAGACCAACACTTGTGAGATTTCTTACAGTGGACAGGATCCTGTTTCATTTCAGTATAGCATACATATTCATCAGTGGAGTTATGTTATTCTACCCCTAAATTTAATAGCAACATAGCACAGCATATGTGCATCAATTCTCTATGCATGTGGGTGGCAACCCACTATACAATTGCAATATACAATGCAGAAAGACAGTGATATAGGCAATGCACACTCACATGCTTCTCTGTGTACTTTAATGTGTTCCAAATGTGCCCTACATATGTAACTCAATTTATGCCACTCTTACCTGGATGTGACCATTTTGCATTGTCTGAAAAAAATCACTCCACTTGAGTAGCGTAATTTATGCCTATGTACATATGTCACTAGCAGGATGCCAACCAGAGAGAGATACTGGGCATTTCAACCACAAAACTATGGAGACTGTATTCTCTAGTCATCTAGCCGGTATGCCAAAGTGCACGCACTCTGGTAACTAAACAAATGTGTTCAGAGCTAGACAATGCAGATTAAGCACTGTGCATGTGCTAGCACTGTTACACAGCTTGTGATACTGCTATCTCAGAACTGATTTTGACAGCATTCAGTGGACTTCAAATAAGCTTACACGGCATTGCATTTTAACATGAAATTTGGGCAAGAGTAGAAGGCCTTTGGATTCATAAACACTGTAGTGAGGGTGACAGAAAGTTGACACAGGAAGATGTAGGAAAGCATCTGTGATTTGTACCAGTGCAAAAATTGTATGCTTCTTTCCCCATAGGCCATTTCTGCACGACACTGTTACAGTGCTATTATTCCACTTTCAACATCCTATGGAATCCTGGGATTTGCAGTTTAGGGTGGGGCATTTAGAATTCTCAGCCAGAGAGCTCTTTGGCCTCAGTAAACTACAAACCCTAGAATTCCACAGGATGTTGAAAATGAGCACTAGTAGAATAATGGTGTAGTGCAGAAATGGCCACAGAATACATCTTGAGATTCTTCAAGCATTCTGATTATTCCTAGCTCCTGAAAAGCTTGGCGAGTTCCTGTACAATTCAAGGAAATTGCTTAGCTTAAAATCAGATTGTCTATAACAGAATGCAGGATGGATTTTAAAAGTTTATTTACCTTTAAAAAAAATAGTTAACAAAGTTGAGTAGTTAATCAATGCAAATGAACAAGCCTTAATTTTTACCCTACTTGAATATAATGAGTTGTCAAACTCATTTATAATTGCCAACTAACCTTAATATCAATGGGATTTGAAAAGCTATAAGAAAAGGAAAAGCTATGTTGTTGTTGCACTATACAATTATAGCACTTTCAGGGACTGCTGACATTTGTAGTTTCATGAGGTACCGACAACTCTCTGCCAGAGAGATTAAATGCTTGGGTTTAGGGGAGTGCAGTAGAGAATTCTAAGTACCTCACCTAAGAACAAATCCTAGAATTATGGAGGATGGACCCATAGTAGATAAAGTGGGATTAAACTGTTGTAATTGTATAGTAGAGATGCATTCCCTTTTTGAACACAGGCTGTAGATATGTGAGATACATAAAATCTGTAGGGAAACCTGAGGCCCAGGATAAATTAACACTAGTGTTACTTAATGAATCTAATCTTTATAAATTCTAGTACAGATCAAACTGATCTGTGCCTTTTGGCCTAATGTAGGAATTAAAACTTTTGTTATATTCTGTCTGTACAGCCGGAAATCATGCTCAGACCCAAGCCCAAGACATTTTGTAGCCAGAAGTAGACCATGAGGTTACCTCA
Organism: Iguana delicatissima; assembly: GCA_948472985.1. Lineage (NCBI taxonomy): Eukaryota > Metazoa > Chordata > Lepidosauria > Squamata > Iguanidae > Iguana > Iguana delicatissima. The sequence goes on along the minus strand of CAOKZL010001719.1, from coordinate 57,213 downwards.
TCTCCACAAGTCAAGGCTAGCCAGGTTAATTTGACATGTGAGGTAGAACATTTCACATCTCTGGCAATAAAAATACAATAGTAACAAAAAAAGTAACTAGCAATTTGCTGTCCATTCATGACTCACAAAATCTGCTGCCTGAAATAGCTGCCTGTCTGATAGAAACATTGGCTCTGATAAGACCTTTAAAAGTACTGAGAAATAACTGCTGAGCTTCCCACCTCAGCCTCCACTGGTACCTGTGACCATCTCTTGTGGTCTGTCTGTTTTTATATATTACAGTTTTCTTAAAATAAAACAAAACCTCCAGCTTTGTTTTAGAGCAGATGAGGTGGGAGCATAGTTGAAGAGCCCTATGGAGGAAGCTGCAGGAAGACTGACTTACAGTAAAGTTTCATTGGGTCAGAACTATTATACTTTTTATTTTTATTTATATTTTCTTTTTTTATATACCTTTTTTTCTTTTCGAATATTGATATTCTTATTTTATTATACAAAATCTATTAATAAATTTTTTTAAAAAAAAGAACTACCAGGTTGATGGCTAACCATCTGACTCTGAACAGGCAGTTATATACTCATGTTAATTACCATTAACTATCTTTTTTCTCCAAATTTTTAGATTAATGGTACATGTTCAAAATGTAACTGTATACAGCTCATTGTCATGTAACAATTGTGCTTGCACTATTTATTGGCACCATGACAAAGAAAGAAACTGTTTTGGTCAGCTAAAATGTATTTTCTCCTTATTTAGCAGAGAAAGACGGAGAGAGAGAAAAAAGCATGGAAAATATAATTAGGAGGTGTGCCTAACAATTGTCTCCCTAGGAAGAAATGTTTTAAAACAGGAAGATTCAGCTTCTTACTGAGCTTTAGACACATTGAAAGAAAAGTGCCTGACAGTTCTAAGGTTAATCCAGGTTAGGTATGAAATAAGCACTTCATTTGGCAACCGGACTGAAAGCGCTTAGATGCTCCCTTTATATGAGCAGAACTGAGAACTTGGAAATAAAACTTGAATCTTTTTTCTATTTTTGTTGCTATTTCCATTTGTCAAAGTGCTGGTTTATGTTTACAGCAGATTGCCCTCAAATAGTGAAGATTTGCTGTTGAGGACTGGTAACATAGTTGCATAGAACATTGTTTTAGTCAAATCATTTCCCCATCCAGCTTGGTATTGTTGACAATAAATGGCAGTAGGTTTATGTACATTTTTTTCCAGCACTAATTGGAGATTGAACCCAGAACCTTTTATGTGCAAGTCTTCTGTTACTGAACCACTGCCCCTTCTTGATTTCATATTTGTTCATATTTGTGTAGCAGATAGTACTCATGCTGTTTTTTCAGATCAGGATAGAATTACATGGATAGCAGGTAACCTGAGGTATACATCAGGCAGTTTGTGATTATGAGAGTTATTACCATTACATCTGCCATAACTCCTATACCCAGGAAGAAGATTTATAACTGTTGCTGTAAGAATTTCTTAGATTTTCCAATTTGCCCTGAAACACAAGTGCACTTATTTCAAAATTAGGTAGCACTAGCAACTAAGCCCACCAACTTCCAACAACCCTATAATTCAAGGCTAAGTTTCTCTCCCGATGCCACTGCTCAGAACTGGTGCATTTATTGACACATCCAACTTCCCTGTAAAGATCCTTTACTGTACTTTACGTATTAAGAACTTTAAATCTTAGGAAACAATTGGCATTAGGCATTAAAATAATTTACTTATATGCACTTCATTGAGCTCTGCGGATCTTATTTCAGGGTGTGTGTGAATAGGATTGCACTGGTAAAGAATGCTTGATGAATATATGAGGCCAGTCATTGGACTTAAGGAACAACTTTCCCTACTACTAGTTTAATGAATATTTAAGGCTGGCTGGAAAATCTCTGCTTATGATACTCTGGAATATCAGGGCCTTCTCAACAGGAAAGCCCCACTTCTGGAATGCCCATCTGGTACAGATTCTTTTGTCCCTTCTGCTGTTGTAATTCCAGTGTGTGAGTGTTTTTCAGCATGTTTTATTGCCAACTTTACTATATTTTATTATTGTCACAGGTTGAGAAGCATGATGGGACCTGTTGTTACTCCTGGCTTCATATTTCCCCACCACTAGAGGGTGAGAACGCAAAGCTGCTTGTAGTTGTTTAGTCTAGCTGCCCATGTGAAACCTAAACGTATTCAAGGTCTTCTGCTGCGTGTAGCCACAACATTGTTATGGTTAAGGGAACGCCTTGTTATTGAATATGTATACTTAAAAACACGGCTTTTGAACAGGCTGTGTTTTTTTTCTTGTTTCCTGTTCCTTTCTGCTCTGGACGAGGAGATGGCTCGCTGCGCTGTAACTTAATAGTCTGCTACTTGATCTATTGCCCGCAATAAAGACTGTTAGCCTGCTGCCTCGTGTTGGCTGTGATGTTTTTCCTATTGATGGTAATGCCCCTGGCGGGTTTTTCAACATGGTCGCAGAGGATGGTTTCGAGAGGTGTTTTTTGAGGTGCTTTTACGATGGCTCATGTGGTGCCTGGGGGCCTGCCTCTCGTTAAGCTAAATGCAACTAATTACTTGGCATGGTCAGCTCGCATGGAAAAGTATTTGCAAGCTGAGGGGCTGTGGGGTGCTTTCACAGTTCCCCCGACTCTGCAGGGGACTGCTGCGGAGATAGCAGCGGCAACGAGGCGTGCCATGTCTGTCCTCTTTCTGGCTGTGGAGGATGACCAGCTCACGCATATCAGGGATCTTGCCACCCCTCGAGAAGCCTGGGCGAGGCTGCGGGAGTTGTTTTTGAGTCAATCAGCAGCCGCCAAGTACGCCCTGTGCGCCCGTTTATATGGGATGAAACTGGCCCCCGGTGTCCCGGTGAGGCAGCATTTGGCTGAGATGTTGGAGCTGTTTTCGTCACTTCGGGAGAGAGGCAAAGTGTTGCCTGAAAGTGACAAGGTATTTTGCATCTTGAATTCTCTTGATAGTTCCTGGAATCTGGTGGTGTCCTCTCTTCAATCCATGCCAGAGAGGGAGTTAACCGTTCCTTTGGTTTCTGCTCGTCTGCTGGAAGAAGAGGAAAAGCGCGCAAGGAATGCAGAGACTCCCACACAGCCGGCTCCAGCTGCAGAGGCCTGTGCTGGGAGAAAACGTTCTCCGGCTGCTGAGGCGAGGCAGGAGGGGCTGGTGAGAGCCCATGCTGTGCGAAGGTGCTTTCGCTGTGGGTCTGCTTCTCATCTGAAGCGTGATTGCCCGCTCCTGAAGCAAGGGGAGCAAAGCTTCACAGGCGCCGGTGCCAGGGGCCGTGGCAGAGGAGGCAGAGGAGGTCGGGCCAGAGGACGGCTGAGAGTTGCTGTTGCCCTGGGAGATGCTGTTTCAGACTCTGAGGAGGCAGGTGATTCTGTTTGGCTTCTAGACAGCGGCTGTTCCCAGCACCTGGTCAATTCTGAAGATTTATTTGACTGTTTGGATTCTGCCAGTGTTTCCTCTGTGACATTAGCTGATGGGACAAAGGCTAAAGTTTGTGGCGAAGGTGTAGCTTTTGTCCCTGCCCTTGACATGGGTTTGAAAAATGTTTTGTTTGTTCCCTCTCTTGATTTCTGTTTGCTTTCTGTGGGGCAACTAACAGAGTCAGGGTTCAAGGTTGAGTTCTATGGGAAGCAAGGTAAAATCCTCAAAGATGGGGTGGTATGTGCTGTGGCTACACGAGAAGGGAGGCTGTTCTTTCTTGAGCCACGACACACTGTGTGTAATGTGTATGGCAATGTCCCACAACATGATGAGTGCCTTCATCTCCTCCACCGGCGCGCAGCGCATGCAAGCTTTCCTGTGTTAAAGAGGCTTGCTGGTTGTTGTAAAGGGTGTACTTTGAAGCCTTGTAATGTCTTTCTTGACTGTGCTATTTGCAAGCAAGCTAAATCTAAACAACTCCCAGCACCGAGAGTTAGTTTTCGTGTACCAACCGCCCCATTTCAGTTGGTACACTGTGATATTGTGGGTCCTATGAGTAAACCTTCCCTAGGGGGAGCTAGATATTTCGTCATTCTCGTAGACGATTTTAGCAGGTTCATTTTCTGCTATTTGTTGAAACAAAAGTCTGATGTGTGTCAAGTTCTCAAGAACTGGTGTTCCTTGGTTGAAAGGCAATTTGGTTATTCCCTGCAAAAGCTTCAAACCGACAGAGGAATGGAATTCCTGTCGGAGAACTTGCAACAATGGGTCAAAAAACAGGGTATAGTGCACAGGGCGACTGCCGGCTATTCTCCTCATCAGAATGGAGTGGCTGAGCGGAATGCAGGAGTTCTGCAGACTCGAATGCATAGTTTGCTGCTTGATGCAGATCTGCCTCTGAGTTTTTGGGGTGAGGCAATTCTGACTGCCTGTTACATACACAACAGGCTGTGGAGTTCTGTGGTTAATACTACTCCCTATGAGTGTTTGTTTGGTAAACAACCTTCCATTGCACATCTGAGAGCCTTTGGGAGTTTTGCTTGGGTGCACATCCCCAAGGGGCAAAGAAGGAAGGGGGAGCCTAAGGCCCAGCGTATGCGTTTTGTTGGCTATGAGCCCAACTGCAAGGGGTATCGTTTTTACGCTGGTGGCAATTCCTGTGTGGTGTCTAGGAATGCCTTTTTTGAGGAACATGCTAATTGGTCGCGTGTTCAGGCAGCGTCTGAAGTATTTCTCCCTGTGGCTGGTCTGCCAGCTTCTCAGCCACTGCAGCCTTCAGTCTCTGCTCCACTCCCAGCCTCCGCTCCCAGTTCCTCAAGGGATGAAACAGAGGAGGAGAGAGGCGCGTGGAGGAGAAGAGCTGTAAGTGATGTGCGAAGGTCTTGCACAGGGGAGAGAGAACGCGAGGGCTCAGTGAAAAGGTCTCGCAGTGCTGAGGACAGGGACGAACCTTTGCAGGATCGTCCCATCCCCAGACGGTCTCAAAGAAAAACGAAAGGCATTCCACCTAAACGTTTTTCCCCTGAGTCTCTCGCAGTTCGTGTGTGCGCTGTAAACTGTGAGCCTCAGTGCTTTGCTGATGTTGTGAAAATGCCTGAGCAACAGGCAGAACCCTGGTGGGATGCAATGCAGAGTGAAATGGATTCCATTATTCAGCATGATGTGTATTCTCTTTGTAATTTGCCCAAGGGTGTGAAGCCAATTGACAGCAAATGGGTCTACAAGTTGAAACCCACTGCTGATGGGCATGTGAAATATAAAGCGCACCTAGTGGCACGCGGGTTCTTGCAAGATACCAGTGATCTGGATCAGATTTACTCCCCGACTGTGAAAGCCCAGTCCATCAGATTGGTGTTTGCCATAGCAGCTCAGAGAAAAGCTGTTATTACTCACTTTGACATCTCTACTGCTTATCTTAATGCTGATTTAGAGGAAAAAGTGTACATGCTTCAGCCTGATGGGTTTGTAGTAGAGGGGAGAGAAAACCAAGTTTGGTTTTTGAGGAAAGCGCTTTACGGATTACGGCAATCTGCCAAGTGTTGGAATGTTTGTTTACATAATGCCCTGCAAGGGTGTGGGTTCATACAAAGCCTTGCTGATCCCTGTGTATATATTCGAGGGAAAGGGGAGAGTTTGGAAATTCTCCTTGCATATGTGGATGATCTATGCTTGGTCAGTGCTACACAAAAACAAGTGCAAGTGTTTGAGAAAGAGCTGGGGAAAAGGTTTCAGGTGAAAAACCTAGGCCCAGTACAGAGCTTTCTTGGAATTGAAGTACAGAGAACTGAAAAAGGTATTCTGCTGTGTCAGAAACAAAAGATTGTAAAATTGTTAGAATTGTGTCAAATGTCTGACTGCAAACCGGTACAAACTCCAATGGTGCCAGGTTTTTTGAAAAATACCTGTGAGGAATTATTTCCTGATATACACCTATATCAGTCTGTCATTGGGAGCCTTTTGTACTTAGCTGGTACTAGCCGGCCTGATATTGCTTTAAGTGTCAACATTCTGGGCAGAGCGTGTGCTAAGCCAACCCAGTATCATTGGCAGGGTGTGAAAAGGGTACTCAGGTACCTAAAGGGTTCCCTTGATTATTGCCTAAGCATTTGTCCTGATCAGATGCCAAACCTTGTCTGTTCATCAGACAGTGATTTCGCTGAGGATACTGTGGACCGCAAAAGCACAACTGGTTTTCTTGTCAAATTCAGTGGTGTAGCAATCGACTGGAAGGCTAAAAAACAGTCTTGTCTTGCTTTATCAACTGCAGAGGCAGAGTTTGTGAGCCTATCTGCGCTCTGTACTGAGTTGGTTTGGTTCTTGCAGTTGCTACAAGACCTGCATGTGTCTGTACCATTACCAATACAAATATGTTGTGATTCACAAGCCTGCATTCAAATGGCAGTGTCTGACCGGGTGTCTTCACGATCAAAACACATTGACATCAAATTTCACAATGTGAAACAATATGTACAAGAAGGAAAAGTGTCCCTTACCTATGTGTCTTCAGAAGAAAACGTGGCTGATGTGTTTACCAAGCCACTTCCTGCTAATGCATTTAGTCAGCACGTTAGCAAACTGGGGTTGATGGAGTCTCCAAAGCAAGGTAGCTGAAAATATTTCGCAAGGAGTAGGGGAGTGTCACAGGTTGAGAAGCATGATGGGACCTGTTGTTACTCCTGGCTTCATATTTCCCCACCACTAGAGGGTGAGAACGCAAAGCTGCTTGTAGTTGTTTAGTCTAGCTGCCCATGTGAAACCTAAACGTATTCAAGGTCTTCTGCTGCGTGTAGCCACAACATTGTTATGGTTAAGGGAACGCCTTGTTATTGAATATGTATACTTAAAAACACGGCTTTTGAACAGGCTGTGTCTTTTTCTTGTTTCCTGTTCCTTTCTGCTCTGGACGAGGAGATGGCTCGCTGCGCTGTAACTTAATAGTCTGCTACTTGATCTATTGCCCGCAATAAAGACTGTTAGCCTGCTGCCTCGTGTTGGCTGTGATGTTTTTCCTATTGATGGTAATGCCCCTGGCGGGTTTTTCAACAATTATATATACATCAAAACTATAGAATAGTAATCAGTCTTAGAAAAGTATTTTTTTAGATTACAACCTCCAGAATCTTTATCATGTTTGGGAAGGATTTGGGGAGTTGTAGTATAAGAAATGAGAGTTAGCATGGTTTAGTGGTTTGAATATTGGAGACCAGGATTCAATTCCCCATTGGCCAAGGAAACCTGCTGGGTAACCTTGGGCACATCATATACACTCAGCCCTAGAAAACCTCACGATAGGTTTGACCGCTGTTATCCCAAAACATGCATGACTCAGGGGTCCACTTGTGATGCCAGTACCTCTGTTCAAAGGTGGGGAGTTATTCACTCAAAATTAGGAGGTCTGCAAGAATGGGGTAACCTAGCAAGATCTTTCCACTAATATTTATGAGGTCTCTGCAAAGAGAAACCAGCCGAAGACTCAAAAGTAAACTGAAATGTGATTTTCTTTTAATTTGGAGAATTAACAATCACACACAAGAAACAAGCACTCACACAATCACAGAAGACTGGCTGAAAGGTTTCAAAGTCCATGAGGGCAATCCAGAGAGCAGCAAAGAAACACTGATGTGACTTAGACTTGTACCTAAGGACAGTACTCATTCACAAATCAGAATGACAGCATCACCACCAGAAAGCAAGATACTGCACCTAACTGCTCAAAACTAGAGGGTTTTCCATACAATTTCTGCCTGGAGGGCAAGGGTGTGAATGGCTATCCAGCTCAGTAAACAATGGAATTTACAAGTGGACAGTGAGGTCCAGGATGAGCTCATGATCTTAACGCTAGGTGACAAAGAGTTAATGGGCATTATGATAGCTCTGTAATGGTTGGACAGATGTGAGGACAATTCATGGGTCAGTAGGAAGCAGTGTTGAAAAAAATCAGTAGTTTGGTGGGAACTTCTCGGTTGCTATTGTCTGAAAACAGAATTTTTTACAGCTTAGCTTAAGCGTATTATCTCTGAAGTTACTTGGCGATTTCCTGACTATGAACCGGCTACACCTAGAGGGGGTCTCTGACCTATTTTGCAGCACGTGTGTTCAGTCAGCATCTTCCTCTTGTCCAGCTTAACCATATAGTCATATCAAGGCACATTTTATATCAATACCAATTAATATATCTTGCCAATTAAATCATCTTTTGCCATATAAATCATATCACAGTGCGGGAGTGTACAGCCTGGTAATACCATGGGTCAAAAATGACTTAAAGACCACAATAACAGCAACACAAATTACATTACCCATATTCCAGGTGTGATTGTGTGTTTTTTATGTAATTTGAACTGCTCTAGGCAGGTACTAGAAAGAGTGTGGTATTCATTTCTGAACCACTAAGGAGATGTTCCATGAGGAAACTGATAGGATTAGTCACAAAATATTTAGCTGTCTTAGGAACACATCCAAAGTAAGGTGAGTCTTTCCTGAGATGCAGAACTGCATTTGGTTCCCTATGGCATCTGAGAGCTTCATCACAAGTTGTAAGCTCCCCCATTCCATTAACCCATAGAAAAGCTTGTAAAACATAAGTGTGGTAATTGCTACACAAGTGTCTGTGGAAACTGATACAAGAATTGGCTTGCTATACAGCGTATTTCAACAGGAAGAACAACCCAGTGTTTCCTGAAGGAAAATGCATAGCAAAGCTGTATATGAGAGATAGGCATGCTATTATTTTTCTAGCAACAGAGGCTGTGACTCAGTCTGCTCAAATGCAGAGCTAGCACATGAATTTGGAGATTATGTGTGTGTGTGCAAATAAAATGGAAATAAGGTGGTTGTAATGGAAGTGAACACTAATGTGTTCTAAGAGGAAAAAACAAGCATCTACTAATGAAGCCTAAAACTTGTGTCCAAAGATTCAACAACTTGACAGAAGGCTTACTGTCTCCAGAAACTGGGAGCATATCAATATAACCAAAAACTGGCAGAACTGGTGGAAGGTTTGCTATTCCAGAAAATATTGAGTATTAGATTTGAATATGACAAACAGTGCACCAACTTGGATTATGCCAGAAGACCAACTGCTAAGCGATTTACACTATTATTGCCGACATCCATATGTATAAGTTTGCATTGGCAACCATCTACCCTTTTATACCTCCATTTCTGGTTTGTGCCTTATTCTATCATTTTTGTTTTCATGAGGTGAAATTTGTCCTTGTTTTTGCTTATTTTTTTCAGACACATGCCTGTTTGTGGATATATATTCTAAACTGTGTCCACTGATTGAATAAATCTTGTCTTGTGACTAAATGCATTTAGCTCTCATTCTAACAGATGGGACATTGGTGGTACTCTTGAGTTATGTTTAGTTGTAGAATTCACACAAAGCTAGACCTACAAGTCAGGCTTTCACAACATTCTTATCTGGAGAGATCTAAGGAACATATACTGTGATGTGCAGGTTTCTTTTCCTTAACAAAATCCCCCCCCCAAAATCTATTGTAGTGTCCTACAGAATGTAATGTATTGGGGGGAAATGTCACATGCCATTTTGTGGGAAGCACATGATGCAGAGTAGCTGGTATGTTGATTGGCCAAAAAACAACCCTCTCTCTCTGTTCAAACCTGGGAGTTTAGCAGATATGCACTCAATTGATCCTGTCCAGGAGGTTTGTCATGGGAGGCACAAGTGGAAAGACATGATGCAGACACCTACAGACAATTCACCATAGATCACCTAGAGACATGATTTAGACCATCACTGTAGATCACCAAAAACCATTAGGTCATAAATAGATGATCTGGAACACTGCACATAGGGGCTGAAAAGGATGTAAATAAGGGAGCAGAGCTAGAAAATATTGACCTCTTCCTCACAGAGAGTGTATTGTACCACATGAAACAAACAGAGAGGCACAGTGTATATTCAAGACACAGTATAAGAAGAACCCTATCAATGTCCAGGTGTGGAAGCCCATTGTCATAACTGAGCTGGCCTCCTGGTCCTGGTGAGTCTGTACCACAAAGAGCATGAAACTTTGTAGGAACTGTGGCATCTGACCTCAGGGTACTGCCACTTTTGGAGCCTCCAAATATTTTGTGGACTTCCAAGGTACTTGAGAATAGATAACAGAGAAAGTACAGTGGTGTGCAGAGTCACTGACGAAGTGGCTGAGTTTCAGGACATGCAGACTATGTTTCCTGGTAAATGAAGTCTGCATCAATATTTAAAAAAGGAAAATATGGCATAGAAACATGTTGGGCCTGCTTTGCTAACACCACCATATCCTCTTCTGGGCGGGGGGGGGCCCATAGCTGGTCACACAGCCTGGTACCATGGGATACCAGCTTGATTACAGTCTGGTGCCAATGTTAATTGATTCATATTTCCACACTTGACAAAATGTGGTGGGAGACATTTTTTGTCACCATCTCATAATTTGCAGAGGTTCTGCTAAGCAAAGATTTAAGCTACATTGATACCATTTGACAGAATAATTCATGTTCCTTCCCTTTCCCCACTTCTTTTGTAATAGGACACTAGATAGGAAAAAAAGTGATACAGTGCAACATGTTTAGGAAATTTGCTTGCAATCAACTATCTAACTATGAGATGATTGTCTGTTTAGTGGTTTTACAAAGAATGGTCCTTCATTGATGAAAATTTCCCTTTGAAACTATCTTGCTATAGGAATAGAAAATTACCATATAATACAATTAATGCTAAGTCTTCCTGCAAATAAATACAAAAAGCTGCTTCCTTTCTTACTTTGGGAGTTCATTATAAATGCTTTTTTGTTGTTTTGTTTTCAGTTTCTCTGTATTACTAAGACATATAAATTATGGTTACATTTTATTTATTTATTTATTCATTCATTCATTCATTCATTCATTCTGTGGAAAAGGAAGTCTGCTGGCAACTCCAAACAAATATTCTTCCTCATGTGAATAATGTATGTATTTTATGGTGTTGCTTGTTCAGATAGTGTGTTACACTCTTCATATTATACCCACAAGCAGTCCTAAGGATATTGAGCATTTGTATCTGCAGAACTACACTGGAATATCTTTGGGGTCAAAAAATATCCCAGAAAAAATCAGTGGAAGGCTTATTTTATTTTCCATATGAATAAGCGTTAAATGCTTGGTAAGGCAGAAGGTAGCAGGTAAAGAGGAAAAACATATTACAGATGGATGGACTCAACCAAGGAAGCCACTGCCCTGAATCTGCAAGACTTCAGGTGGACTGCTGATCATAAATTGGCTTGGAGGTTTTGCATTCATGAGTTACTATAATTTGAAGATGACTTGACAGTAGTTAACAACAAAAGTATTTTCAGGCAGTTGCACTGTGTACATTTTTTATATGAACAGGAGGATGCCAGAAGCAAAATCTCATGGCATTTTTTGTTCCCCCGCCCCCTTTTTTGACTTTGTTTCTGCCTCCATTGGAATACAACAGCCAAGAAGTGCTCTCAAACTGCATTTATCAATTAGACTAAAATAAGTTCCCCATTTCTGTTCTATATTAGAGTAGAAAAATTTTTGCAGTTCTTTGAGATAGATTCTGACTCGAGGGCCACATTCTGGAAATTAGAGTCAGCTCTAATTCTTACTTGTTTGGTCATTTTTCCCCCACCAAGTATAAATATCCCAGCTTAGTTCAGTGCATATCTACTTGAGGGTGAACTGTCATGAAGCTGCTTTCCTGCATGCCAGTTCAGTTCCAGACATCCATTTCAAAGCTAGTGATCAAACTTAAAACTAATAACTACACAGGACACAATATCACCATACCTATATTCATTAAGCAACACATCAGTTAAGAACCCAGCCCTTAACAGCTGCTATATCCAAGATCTTGAAAGAACACAGAAAGCTTTTAACACAACACAATAAAATGGCAGATTTTAGTTAACTGAATGCGTAGATTACTTCAAAATCAGCCCTGTTTAATTCAAACTGTACAATTCTCAGATTTCTTGTTGCATCACATTCTTAATCTATGAATGGATTATCTTCACATTTATTTATATATGTATAGATAAATACATTCACAGAAAAACCACACTGCAGCATAGTGTCTTGTTATGTGTCACCAGTGAAACTACTCAGCTGTGATTACATTCAAATCTGTGATCTCAAGCACAGTACTATTGCTCCATTTCAGTACTCATTCACCTAGTACCAGCTTTGTCTGCATTAGAAAGCATTTAGCCCCCCTCCTCAACACTTTCCTTTTGTGCTTCACTCCTCTCTTGCCAAAACTTTTTTTCCTCCCCACTGGTCTCACTTCCCACCTGTTTGTTTGGCTTTCTTTCCTCACTCTCCGCTACAGCTTACCATGCGTGCGGATTGCATTTCTCTCACTCATTTTTATTCTAATTGCCCATATCCAGGCAAATTATCTTGTGCACAAGGAAAGTGCTGACAAGTTGACAAGCACACATCACTGACTTGTCTTTGAACAACTTTGTAAATGGGAATCAGATTTTTTTTTAAAAAAAAAAAATCTTGAATGTAATGCTGGTACACACAATCTTCAGGCCGGGTGTTTTGCACACCGTCATGATCACTTTTCTTGAGCACATTTTCTCCTTGCAAAGGTCCCGTGCCTTTAGTGTTTGTGTGAAATGAAGATATTTAACAGGAATGGTTTTCTCAGAAATGGGAAATTCTGTAATTGCACCTAGGCACAGTCTCATGCCCACATTCCATCTGCAAAATAGGAATGGTTTAGGATTACTGTAAGGATCACTGAGCTAATTTAGGAAAACTTCACTGAATTAAAAAAAATAGAACTCATGCTCTGACAATTTTCAGAAACTCCCATGGCCATTGAAGTGCAGAGATCAAAGGATCACTATACATTGGCTAACCATAGTGAAAGGCAGAAACAGATCTGTTTCTTGCAAAATAGGAAGAATAGAGTCTCAACACTTTTGCTTATGCCTCACTTTTGGCAAAGGCTACAGACAAAAGGTATAAGCTAAGGAGTCTAGTCCTTTCAGCTCTAATTCTGCTGCGTTTACCACAGAATTAATCTGATTTACTCTTCAGCCCCGCATTTCTCATGGTAACACAGTACCTTTTAGTAACTCACAAAACTACATATTCCAGGATTCCTTAGGATGGAATCATGACAAAGTGTTATGAAATAGATATAATTGTACTGCAGTGATATCTTTACTCTCTTTGTTAGTGAAATTTAGAGATCCAAACTACCTAAGGTTGTACACAGGTATAAGACAATACAGCTGCAATTCAAATAATACCCATCCAACTGGGCAATATGGCAGTTGTAGCTTCCACTCCTTTTCTTTCTCATTGTTTTGTCTCCCTCTCCATCCCTACCATTCATTCAACTTAACGTTGCCTAGTCAGTTGTATCCTATTCCCTGAGATCTCAAGGTTAAAACCTTAAGCCTTATGATGTCACAGGAATGGATCTTATGAGTCAAGAATGGGTCTTATGAGGTAAGACAGGGTAGAGAGGCAGACAACAACATACTCTGTGTGAACAGGAGTTTTCCTATTGCTATTCTGTAGAGACGGTTATCTGGTAAAGCATCACTTTCTTCAGTATTTTTAAGAAAATCTGTAGTCATGAGCGTTGCTACAGTATAGGCACCTTGGAGTCCTAAGCCTTCTAAAAGTTCAGCAATCTTTTGTTTTTGACTTAGTAGAAAAAAGCCACCTTGTTCTCTTTGAATCTCCATGCCCAAGTAGTATTTTGTATCTCCTAACTCCTTCAATTCTACCTCTTTGTTCAAATGTTGTACAACTTCTGAGTAGTCATTGCTCTTTCCACTCGTGGATGGAGAAACAGGGTAAAACACAAAGAAATGGAGCTTACCAGAAGCCGGGTAAGTCGGTCGCCACGAGGAGCAGTGCGAGTTCGCTGCTCCACACTCCTGCGGCATCCTTCAGCATCCAAAATGGTGGATTACGGCTGGCGGAGGCTCTCCACCAACTGGAGAAGCTCGCCAGTTGAAAGCCCGCCCCCTGGCAGATCTGCAGGCACGCACTTGCGCACGCCTGCAAATCTACACCAAAGCAGTGCGACAGGGTGGAATGGGGCTGCATGCTCATGTTTTATAAAAACTACTTGAAAAGCGTTTTTTAAAAAACACACGGTACCACCACTTCTGGTTGCTTCAGGGCAGTTTGAGGTGTAGAACCTCAAAATTATAAACGCCCTAGAGTACTCCACGGTGTAGAGGACCTCCGTTAAAGGTCGCTCTACACCGTTTTAATTACCCCATGTGGAAAGGGCCTTTATTTCTGTTGGTGGCTATAATCAAATCATCAACATAGGTCAGGATAAAGGTTGAATAATCTTCTTTGGTTCTGGTGTATAGACACTGATCTGCTTCTCCTTGCTTAAAGCTTAATTGCTTCAACATTTTGTCTAGTTTCTCATTCCAAGCTCTTGCAGCCTCTTTAGGTCCATACAAACCTTTGTTAAGCTTGCAAACCAAATGTGGTTGCTTCTGGTCTACAAAGCCCAAAGGTTGTTGCATGTTCAGTTCCTCTGTTATTTGTCCATGTAAGAAAGCAGTTTTCACATCAAGGTGTCTGACATCCATTTGTTTGGAAGCAGTCTTATGGTGCTGTGTTTGACAATAGGTGCAAATATCTCATCAGAGTCTATTCCAAATTTCTGTGAGAAGCCTTAAGCAACTAGCCTTACTTTGTAGCATTCCACCTTTTCTTATGCATCTAGTTTCAGCTTGAAGACCCATCTGGATCCTATGGCTTTCTTTTCTGGTGGAAGTTCAGTAAGTGTGCATGTTCTATTCTTATGTAGTGCATCTATTTCTTCTTGTGCTGCTTTTCTCCACTGAGCTGCCTCAGTTGCAAGCATCTGGTCAATTTCTTCAAAGCTTGATGGTTCATTTGGTAACACCAATGTTGCAGGGTAGGACAAGGATGGAGCTGGTACACCTTTGTTGGGTTGCATTAAGCGTCTGGGAACCCATTCTGGAACCTGTTCTGTCTCTGCAGCATTCTCCAGTCCAATGCTCAGGTCAAAGCCATCTGCATCCCCTTCTCTTGGTGTATTGCTCTCCACATTTAGCTTGCTTTCTGCAGCATGCACCTCAATCCTTTGTTCAGAATCAAGTTGGATAGCTGCTTATAGTTTGAAGGCAACATTTGCACTTCTAAAGAGGTTCAACATCTTGCTCTTCTTCTTCCCGTGATTCTAAGATAGTCTCTTGTTCATCTGGAAAATCTATGACAGTTTCTCTCTTATCAACTCTGCTTTGTTCATCACAATAAACTACATGCCTAGTAGTGACTTCACCAGTCTTTAAGTTCATTACTCTATAGCCTTTGCTTCCAGGAGCACAGCTAATTAGAATAGTCTGCTCTGCTCTTGCATCTAGTTTGTGTCACTTCTGTTGAGGTATGTATGAATATGCAGTGCTTCCAAAGGTTCTAATGTGTTTCATTTCTGGTATTCTGCCATGCCATAGTTGAAATGGTGTTTGTGTGGTGCCTTTTGTTGGCAATCTATTCTGGAGATACTTTGCAGTCATAAAGGCATCACCCCAAAATTTACTGGGAAGATGAGCATCTGCCAGCATGTACTTTGTCATCTGCAGGAGAGATATCAGTCTCCTTTCAGCAGTTCCATTCTGCTCAGGGGTGTAACCAATGCTCCTCCTGTGCAAAATACCATGCTCTTCCAGAAAAGCTTGTGTGCGATGTGAAATGTACTCACCAGCACCATCTGTCTGCATAACTTTAGGTGTTATCTCAAACTTGGTTCTCACCATGGTAACGTGCTTCTATTGCATGTCTTGGGCTTGACTCTTCTCTTTCATAAGGTAAGTAACACAATACCTTGAAAAATCACCTGCAAAAATTAAAACATATCTGTTTCTGCCAAGTGAAGGAACATTAAATGGACCACACAAATCACTGTGAATGAGATCCAGAACCTTAGTGGTTCTCTTTTCAGTCCTTGGCTGAAATGAGGGTCTAACTGACTTTTGTTCAACACAAGTTACGAACCTGGAAGTGTTCTCATTGTATTGTTGATTCACCTTGATTCCTGCGGCCAAGATCTGGTTCTGTAGTTCAAGAACTACCTTTGGATCATGATTTCCAAGGTCATAGGCCTTGACCTATGACCTGTGCCATAGGTCAAGGCTGTTCTCATTCATCTGCACTCTAGCAACATTAGCTTGTTGAGCTGAAAAATGTAACTCATAGACACCATTATTCTCGAATGCTTCTGCAAAAAGGAAATTGTCTTTGGTAACTGTGCATTTTCCTTGTCTGAAAAGTATTTCAAATCCTTTCTTATTCAAAGCAAACACACTGAGCATGTTGCAGTGTATTTCAGGAATAAACAAGACATCATTTGCTACATTCTGGGTAACTTTGTCATTAGGCAATAGGCAGTTTAAGGTGCAGCTTCCTGATCCCAGGATCTACATGGATTCACCATTTGCAGCTTGAACATTCCCTGTAGCATCTCTATCAATTGTATCAAAATAAGTATCAGAAAATGTGCTGTGACTGGTACAGCCAGAATCTATAATCCAACAACTATTTTTCTGCCTATAGTCATTAACTGCCAGAGTCTGTCCCATTAAAAGAAAATTGCTTCCTCTGTAAGACTATTTGCTTGATTCACCTACTTCATACTGCCTTTGTCTTGTAAATTTCTTAGTTGGAGAGCTACCATTGGCTGAGGGCTTTTTGGGAAGGGTACAGTTTCTTGCAATGTGACCCTTCTTGTTGCAGTTATAGCAACCAAGCTCTGATTGGTAACTAGGTAAAGCTTTAGGTCTGCCCTTCTTAGTGACCAGGTAATTTGATCCACTTGGTCTCCGTGTATGTTCAAAAGGGGAAGCCCCTTGGTCAACGCATTCTTCTCCTAATTGAGACATAGCTTTATTAAAAGTTAGCCCTTTCAAGTTTTGTAAGAGAGAGCTGGATTGAACTCTGATCCCAGAGTTCCAGTGAGGAAACAAACCTTTTGTCTATCAGAAAATTGAAATCCACAGGAATTCAACTTATCAAAAATCGTAATCAGTTTGCTGATATAAGCTTCACAGCCAGCTATAGTATGAAGGCGAAGCTGTACAAGTTCCCTCATCCAAATTAAATGGGACCTTTCATATGCAAGACCATGAACTTCTTTAATTTTATGTAACATTTCCTTTGCAGTGGTACAGTCTGTTACATAGAGTATCTGATTAGCCTCCAATGCATTACCAATTAGGTATTGTGCTATGGCATCTTTTCTCAACCATTGTTCTGCAGCTTCACCACTTGGTTCTTCTCTTTCAATTGCATCACGAATATTATGGTTATTAAAGGCTAAATTTAATTTCTGTCTCCATTCTATATAGCTCTCATTAGTGAGTTGCACAAGTCTGGGTTTGGAAACTAGGTCTAAATATGTATGTAGCATTTTTTCTTTAGTTAGCAATTCCAAAAAAAAAGAAAAGAAAAAAAGAATCAGCACCCAAAAGGTAAAAGGTAAAAATTCTCTAACTAGATGTGTATTTCCAAAATGGGGGAAGGGGCAAAAAAACAGCCGCTTCCACAAGGAAGACAAAAGCAAAAATAACTAAAAAATGAAAAATCTGGTAACTGTTCTGTTCTGGGCCCATAACCTGTTGGAGAATTGAGAGATTTTGGTAATAAATCTCTCAATCCCCAACAAAAAATGATATTTTCAGTGAAAATCAGAGAAAATCAGAAAAAAATTCAAAGTCAGTGAAAAACACCAAATTACTGCTTCAGTTGTTACCATTCCTATCAAGATTTGCATCCCTGATGAGCTCATGTGTGATTTGTTTTTAAGATCCTGGAGTGCTTCTCTGTTTTATGAAATGTTCATTGTCATCCCAGAAGGACTTTAAACAGCCTGGGCCTCTTGAGACCTAGCTGAAAGCATCTGTAAGCGTTGGTACCCAGACCTCAAGACTCTTGCTTCTGAGAAGCCTCTTTGTCACTAGCCTAATCACACAATGCCACACAATGACTTAATACAGTACTGCAGGCTACAGTCTGACCTTATTTAATCAATTCATTTAAAAAAGAAAAGAAGATAAACCTTAGATGCACACCCTAAGAAGCTCCTTTGTATACAATGAAGAATTTCATGGTCTTGGAGCTATTCTGGAAAGAGAATTGCTTTCCTTTTTACTTCCTATACATTATTCCAGTTATGAATTTTGTTTGTCAAAGGCCATTTCTTGAGGACTACACTCTCTTGCATTATCCCATCACAATCCCAGCAGCATCTCTACCAGGATGGGAGCATGTCCCCAACACCCCTCTCCTCACTTGGCTGGCTGCCTATAGAAGGGAGAGCAAGGGACATGCTCTTTCCTTCTACATTGCATCTGGCCTTCTTCTCATGCTGCAGTGGTGAAGGAAGTGTGTAATCATGCTTTCTGCCCTTCTGCATGGCCAGCTGCAACAGAAACATCATGTGGTCCGGGGCTATTGATGGAGTTTTTGGCCCTTTCCACATGATGATGGCATCTTGGCATGGAGATGTGAGAAAAGTGAGACTGCAACAATGCTTCCATATTACATCATCACAGTCCCACCCTTCTCGTGTTGCTAGCTGGTCTGATCACAGGCTACATCATTGACAGAGAAACTCTGTCTATGACACTCCAATCGTGCAAGCTTTCTGTTACAGTCAGCCATGCAGAAGGACCAGAAACACAGTCTATGCACTTCCTCCCCTACTGTAACATGGGAAGAAGGGCATCTGCATCTGGAAGGATGGAGCATGTCCCCTTTAGTTCCTTCTACAGGCAACCACTCACACACAGAGAGGAGTGTTGGGAACACACTCTCATCCTGGCAGAGGTGCTGCCGGAATTGTGACAGAGTGATGTGTGAGAGTGTTATTATGTGGAAAAACCCTTTCCATCAATGATGTACTCCAATCGCACTGCTAGGAGACATGGGAAGGGTGGGACCACAATGACATCATGTGGAAATGTTGTCACGGTCCTGCTCCTCTTGCATCCCCATGTTGAGAGGACACCATCCTGTGAAAGGATCCAAAGACCTGTGCTATAGTAAGTCAAACACTTACTGAGATCTTGCATCAGGTTTGTCTAGCACAGTGGTTCTCAACCTGTGGGTCCCCAGATGTTTCTAGACTTCAGCTCCCAGAAGCCCTGAGCACTGACCATAGTGGCTGGGGCTTCTGGGAGCTGAAGTCCACAAACATCTGGGGACCCACAGGTTGAGAACCACTGGTCTAGCATATATCTCTATATATGGAGTTACACATTGATTGTCATACACAACGCTAGTGCTGAACAGCAACTGAATGCACTCTCAATGATGAAACCAAATACACAGCTGGATGTGGATCTAAATTACCTATGCACATGCATCTCATATGCACATCATGCACATCTAATGGGCATGCAGACCTCATGCATATGTGTATCTGCATGCACAGAGGGAAACTCTGCTTTCACAACTGTGAACTAAATGTAGATATCGCACATCGGGGAAAAAAATATCTGTCTGTGTCCATAGGGGAACTTTTGCAGGCATAAGACACCATCAGGATTCTGGCCATTGTTTCACACTCAAGCCTGCAACATACAAGTTCAACTGATTTCAGATTTTTTTTTTCAGCCCTATCACCCTATTCCATCATGCATCATCCACAGATGCAGCCAATATTGCTGTTCATCAATACTGGAAGAATCTATGGTGCAGACACAGAGTCCAGAGTCCATGTCCAGAGACTAGGACATACAGCAATGGCTTCAAACTTTAGGAAAAGAGATTCTGTCTAAACATTAGGAAGAACTCCTTGATGGTAACTGCACGGTAATGCAATTCAACAGTAGAATGTGCTACCTTGGGGTGTGGTGAAGTCTCCTTCTTTGGAGGTTTTTAAACAGAAACTGGATGGCCATCTGTTGGGAATGCTTTGATGGTATACTCCTGCATGGCAGGGGGATGGCCCTTGTCTCTTCCAACTCTATGATACTATGATTCTGTGGTTCTATGATTCTTCATGCAGCCCTGATTAACCTGAAAGAGTGTTTCTGCAGAAGCAGAAAAAGAGCATCAATACAGTGCATAACTACAACTGAATTGGAATAAAAAATATTTAAACTGAAGGGACACATTTCTTCTTTCATACACCTAAAAAAAACCCTGCTCATTAATGATACACAGTAGTCTTTGTAGGAGAGCCCATGGCTATCATAGAATTAAATTATTATTGCAACATTATGGGGGTTATGTTTCTTACTTCGCATGATAATGTGTGTAAATGAAGAATGACTCTGGGTATATCTAGCTTAACATTAAGAAATGATGTATCCTAGTAATGACACACCAAGAAAGGAAATCAGAGCCAAATGTCTGCTTATGTTAATAGTGGGATAAATGGTATTGCCAGCTGATAATATGTCACCAACATAAATACTGCTCTCCACTTTTAAAGGTGGAGAGAGGGTTGTCATTTTAAGAAATTTTGCCTCCAGTGCCAGAGAAACATTTCATCCTGCCGCTGCTTCTTCTGACATAGATAATAGCCCTGTGCCCTTCATACAAGTGTTAAACACCAATCAAGTTCTGTGTTAACCTATGACAGCTAAGGTAAGGAACAATTCACTCAGCGCTGACATGTTGCCGTTCACAGAGGGGAAGGGCACATCTCTTCTTTCTCTTGCAGCCAAAAGCAGCACTGACACTGTAGACCTTGGCTAGGTAGAAATAGATTTAACTGTGATGGTTTCCCATAAAGACCCTTGGGAATGGTGCCTTTACAGGTGGGGACCTACAAGAAAATGTTGCAATGTTTAGTGCTAACTTTAAAGTACTGGCCTGCCATGTCCTCTCCCAAGTTACAACATTATTTTACTCCTCATTGCAAATTTGCTGCCTGTCCCCCATTTTTTTTCATTTCACAAAAGCTTGACACTTCACATTTTGTGGCCAGTAGTCACTGAATTCTCTAATATCACTAGGCTGTTGTTCTGAAGAAAATTGATTTCCATGATATTTTTTAAAAAAGTCTGTGAAGTCTGTGTTTAACACATACACATACACACACACACACAGAGAGAGAGAGAGAGAGAGAGAGAGAGAGACTTTTGCAAGGTCATCTGTAGCTTTGCAAATTTGGCTATTTTCATAAGGGAGAATCAAATTCTAATTCTTTTTTGGGTGCTGGGAATTTGCCATTAGTATACATGAGAGCAAAGTGTTGTTACAATAATTTATTATGGGACTTCAGATCATCTTGTCTGCCACCAATGCCTATAAGAATAGTCCTAGCTAACAATATAGAATAAGTGGAGGGGTTCCTATGGAGCTGTGTGGATGAGTTGATCTTTGCAGCTGTGTCTCAGAATGAAATAAGAGATAATATCTATGTGAAGTCACTGAGTGAGGTCATTAGGGTTGTGGGAGGTTGGATACCATCAGTGTGCTGATGTCACTCATCTCTACTTCTCCTATCAGAATTATCTGGGGCTGTGCAAGTCTGGATTTGGAACTTTTATCTAGACCTTTTAACACCACCCTTAAAGGAGTTGCATTATCCACATACCAATATACATCTGGTCTGAATTCAAAGTGCTGGTGATGATATTTAAAGCGTCAAATAGCTTGGACATTCAGTACTTGAAGAAGCATCTCTCCTGACAAAGAACTGCAGTCTGCTGAAGCAACTCTCCTCTGTATTCCACTAGAGGAAGTAATGTAGAATGCTGTCTCAGGCAGACATATAAAATGAGAGATGTTCCTTCAACTATTGATGTCTCAAGCCTTTTAGGTATTACCAGCACCTTGAATTTAGATTGGAAGCATATTGGCAACAAGTCCAGCTCCATTAGGAGTGATCTTATATGTTGTCTATATAGTCAGGAATCATGTCACTACATTTTGCACTAGCTGTAGCTTCCTGGTTATATTGAATGGCAGTCCCACATAAAGCACATTTACTGTGTGCCTTCAAATCATTTCTGACTTACGATGACCCTAAGGCGAACCTATAGCAGAGTTTTCTTGACAAGATTTGTTCAGTGAGAGTTTGCCATTGTCTTCCTCTGAGGTTGAGAGAGCATGACTTGCCCAAGGTCAACTAGTGGGACTCCATGGCTGAAGGTAGACTCAAACCCTGGTCTTTCAGTGTCCTAGCCTAGCTCTCAAGCCATTACACCAAATTGGCTCTCACACATTACAGCAGTCTAAATAGGAAGTTAGGAGACATGGACTACTGTGACTAAGTTATGCCTGCCCAGAAAAGGCCAGAGCTGGCAGAACAGATAAACCTGCTCCTAACCCCTTTGATGGAGAACACCTTTGACAATATGACAAAAATAGATCTATGAGTACATCCAAGATGTGCACCTGCTTCGTCGGGGGAACTGCAACCATATTCAGAGCAGGTTTCTTACCCAATAAGAGGACCAGAGGACCAACAATATGTACCATCTCCAATTTATGGAACTCAGTTTTAGATTATTGGCTGTTCTAGCCTACTTTTTTCCCCCCTGTGGATTTCATATTGATATTGAACAGCATAGGAGATAAGAGGGAACCTTGTAGTATCCCACAGCTTAATGATCATGAACAAAAATCTCCAATCTCTCTGGAATCAGCCCCATAAGTAGGAGAGGAATCACTATAATACACTCCCTCCCATTCCTATCCAACACAGTTGGTCCACTAGGATACCATGATATCCACAGCTGCTGTGAAATCCAGGAAGATCAACAGGATAGCACTTTCTTTCTTTTTTGCCTGGAGTGAGTTGACAATCAGAGTGCCTAAAACCATTCCAGTCCTATGTCCTGGTCTGAATCGAAGCTGAAATGGATCCAGATAATGCATTTTCTCCAAGAATTTCCAGCCACCACATGCTCAACCACTGTCAGATTGCAACATATCCCTGTCATATTGTGGAGGAATGAAAGGGAGGGGAGGTAATTTGAGGGCACGTGCATGGTGTATCTGAATGTGTACGCTTTGCAGGCTTAGCAAGAGGTTTGGAATGTATGTTAGCATTGCTGAGAGCTGGCAGGTATAACATGTTAAACAGTGCTAATTGGTGCTACATTGTATCCTACAAAACACTGTTACTTGGTAATTGATGGATGGGGGTGAGTGGAGAAAGTTAAAGTGAACACTGTCTGGTGCCAGGTTATTATGAGAAGGCAAGGTTATAGAGATAACTTGAGAAGGCATGCAGGCAGGTCGACTATGTTCAAGGACAAGATGGTTAGAACCAGGCACCAGCATGGGAAAGTGTTCTGTGGGTGTCAGCTATACATTGTAGCCAATGAATGCTTTGTGTGCTTAAATTTGTATTGATAACCTGTAAAAGAGGTAGACTGCTCATGTTAATTAGTTTTGACAACTTCTGTAGAAGTATGCTGTGGTTGGTCATTTTAATCCTTGAATAAAAACTACTAAACACTTCATGGTGTATTCATGGATTTTGGGTCATCCAGTACATGACAACCACCTTGTTCAAAAAATGATATTAGCAATGGAGCTATGGGTGCCAGTGGGTCCACAGTGGCCTTCTTCAGGAAAGGGAACATTGCAGTCATCTTCAAGGCAGCAGGCACCATCTCCTTAACACAATGAGATCTTTACCACCCCATGGTAGATCTTATCAGCAAAGCTGGCCTTTCATGCAAAGGAATAAATTGCTTCAAGCATTTTGTCTGCATCATCAGTCTGCAACAACTGAAACTGATCCTGATAAAACTAATCAGATAATATAGTGGACACTTACCCACACTCTTTGATAACTGTGGAATCAAATTCTCAGCGAACAGAAGTGACTTTCTCCTCAAAATGACTAACAAATTTACCACAGCATTCCACTAAGAGTTCCAGTCATGTGCCTGATCCTCACCACTCAGAATAACATGCTGCTTGGCATGGTGTGAATAAAGTAGTAGAAGTGTAAAAAGTTATCATTTTTCTTTTGCCATCTTCTTGCCAGTAACAAGATTGTCCTTATATATTTCCACAACGCTGAACAAGACAACTGATGAGTATGGTTTGAGGGAATGTCTACTACAATGATACAAAATGTGTAATATATTAGCTTTCCTTGGTTTTTAATTATGCGTCTGGTCAGATCATTTCCAAGTGTAAAGATGATGAACGAATCTATTTTCATAGGCTAAACCAGTCAAGGCTTACTACTCCATTCAGTGATCCCACTTAGTCACTTCACAGAAGTTCAAGTGCGTCATTATTGTGCATATTTTTGAGAAGTCGAAGTATGATCTGATACTTTATTGGGGGAGAAAAAAAAACCCTATTAGAATCTCTACATCAGCCTAATGAAGAAGAAACTCACTGTTGGAGCTTCCAGATTGGTCTAAAGATGTGTAAGTTCTTGTGACATAGATTCTTAGGTTCTACTGGGTTTTCACCAGTTCTTGTCACCAGTGTGTCTTCTCATTCCATTCTTTATGAGGAGGGCATTTGTAACAATTTCTGAGATTTTAGATCTGTAGCAATTTCTACAACTCTTCCCAAGGTGCTCTGTTTTGTTTTTGTTTTTTTTAAAAAAAGTGGTTTCAGTTACAGCAGCAATCCTATGATTTGGAGGGGGGCATTTTTCCCTCTGGTTATTTTAATCTTAGACTTAAAGTGTTAGATTGCACAAGAGTCATTTTACTGATCCATTTTAGCAGTGAAATCAATAAAACTGCAGCTAGTGCAAGGAATTGCTAGGAAACAGTCCAAGTGACAGAACCTGGGGAGCTGGGAGCATCATTCAGATTTTCAATGAAGAGAGAGAGTGAGAGAGAGAGCTATACCAACAATTACTACAACCTTTGGAAACTGCCCTGTATGTATGACCCACCTGGAAGAGCCCATGCCATGGTTCTATCCATTAATTTTGTACATATATGGAGATGGAATACACAGATACTTTCCAATCTTCTTCCACATCAGAATTCAAGATGTGGTCCAAGAGGTGCAAGGTATTTTACTGGGGATGTGTGGCACTGGCTAGAGCTAGACCCATTTTAGCTTCAGCAGAGTGAATGCAACACTTTCCATTATACCAAAGAGTGGGAAATGCTGTATGCCTTTTTAAAAAATTTTTAATTTTTTTGCATGTCTAGAAAATGATCCATACAAACAAAGCCAGCCTATTCTAATTCTTCAATGTCTGCTGGCAATAAAGTAAATGCATACATTTTTTAGTGCAGTTAGATTTTAGAAATATTACCTTGTGGATTACAACTCCCAGAATACCAGAGGCAGCACGACTTGTGTAATAACTCCAAATTCAGGGTATTTTGCATCCCTCCTTTTCTCTCCCTTACCTTGTCAATCCATTTCTCTGTCTTTGATTAGAATCCTAGGACTGCTGCTCTTGCTGTTAGGAATATTTTTTAAGCTGGATATTCTGATTGCCAGATTCTGGGAGTTATAGTCCCAAAAGGTAATTAAAAATAAACTATGGGCATATTCATTCTTCTGCTTTCTGTCTGAATGGCATCTTTGCATGGAAGGTCCTGCTCTAAGAAATATTTTCTAAAGTGATCCATAAACCTTGCAAAGCTTATGGCAGACATATCATTAAGGAGGTGAAGTCAACTGTCTTAATAGCGTGTTGACCAAATGAACTGATGTGACAAACCCTCAATGCTAGTGGACACAGTTCACTTTTAAAATCATAATTTGTGGTCTAAAGGAAGTGTTTTCAATGATCCACACAGAGTGAAAAGAGGTGGCTTCCAGGGTTTGCTTTTTTCTCCAGAAATATCTATGATAAAAAGCACAGAGTGCAAGAGGAGAGATATGCACATATTTTGGGTAGAGATCCCTAACCTTGATAGAGTTTAATGGCTGTTAAAGTGATTGGTTTTCTGGTGATTTTCCCACAGTTTTCAATGTCCTGGCCTGAAACAAGATTGAAATGGATTTAGATAGTCCATTTCATCCAGAACCCCCTGGAGCTGAGAAGCCACCACGCCTTCCAGAACCCCGCCCTAAAATTGAATGTTAAAGACTGGCCAATAATTATCCAAACTGGTGGGATCCAGGGATGGCTTTTTTGTTAATGGTTTTGTAACAGCCTCCTTGAGGCAAGTTGGAACTTTCCCTTGTTTTAGAAAGGCAATAACTATTCCCTATATTCAGTTAGCCAGTCCCTCTCTAACTTTCCTAATAAGCCAGGAAGGGCAAGGATCAAGCACACATGTGGTGACTCTCATATCTCTAAGAATCCTGTCCAAATCTTTGGGTTGCACAAATTGAAAAGTATCCATTATCATTGGACAAGCAGAGACGAGAGTTACATCCCCTGGGTATGTATCGATCATAGTATTCAAGTCACAGTAGATCCAAGTGATTTTGTCTACAAAGTACCAGGCGAATTGTTCACTGTCAAATTATGTGTATTTTCCTCTTTTGGGCCCGTGTGCAAAACGCCCCTGACCACTCAAGCAGCTCTGCTGGCCAGCTCCCTGCAAATGGACAAGAGAAAGAGAAGAAATTTACCTTTGCCACCCCTATTGCCACACAGTAGAATCTCAGATAAGCTCTAGCCTGTGTTTTACCAGGTGTGCTCCAAGTTTTCTGCCAACATTGCTGTAGTTGCCTTCTCACATGTTTCATTGCCACCAGCTCCAGGGAAAACCAAGGGATGGGTTTGGTTCTACTTCATGAGAGGGGATGCTTGGGAGCAATCGTGTACACTCCTCTGCCCATTTCTCTATTCCAGAGATCAGACAGGACTTTGACAGGACTGCATGTCAAAGCAGCAGGAAACTCCCCAAGAAGAATCATGAATCCACCCAGATCCATTAGCCTCCTGGGGTGGACAATTTTACTGGCTTCCCCCACCCCTGCAGATGTTCTGAGTCCCAGTGAGTCTAAACCCCACCAGGTGGTGATCTGTCCATGAGAACAGAACTATAGATGGTTTCTCTATTTCCAGATCACATTCACCCCACTCATTCCCAAAAGCAAGATCCAGAGTGTGCCCAGCAGCATGAGTAAGGCCAGATGCCACTTGGGAGAGATCCATGGTTGTCACAGCAAAAATGAAGTTCTAAGCTGTTCCCAACAGGGCAGTCTCAGCAAGGTTGTTGAAATCCCCCAGTGCTACAAGCCAGGAAGTTTCCAACATCAGTCCCAAGATTACACTGGCTAGCTCAGGAAGGGATACTGTTGAGCAGCGAGACAGTCGGTGCACCACCAGAATCCATATTTTGTTCCTGCCCTCAAGCTTCAGGTAAGCACACTCAAACCCAAAAAATTGCAGGATAGGGCACCTGTACAAGGAAACAGAATTTTGATACAGTACTGCAACTTTATGTCCCCAGCGCCCAGGTCTTATCTGTTGCTGAAGAGAGAACTCTGGTGGACATTAACCACCACCACTCCAGCCTCATCCAACTTAGGCCTTTTCCGCACGAGGGAATTAAAATGGTGCAGTGTGTCCTCTATGGAGGTCGTCTGCACCTTGGAGTGGACTAGGTTCAGACTACTTACCGGAGATCCGCACCTCAGTCCGCTCCAAAACGCCCCAACTGGTCCTCCAGCATGCTTTTTAAAGACTGGAAAAAAGAGGTTTCTCTTTTTCCGGAGCGCGCCATTGCATGCCTGCTCCCTTGTGCAGATTCATAGGCTTACACCAATGCAAGCCTGCGATCTGTGAAGGGCGGGCTTTAGGTGTGGTGAGCTTCGCAGTTGGCCAGGACCCACGACCAACCGGAAGCCGCCATTTTGCAAGCCGGAGCAGTGCGGATCTAAGACCTCGCACTGCTCTGATTCACCCTGAACCAGACCACGGAGCCAGAAGATCCGGTGAGTAACGGCATAGAACGATTCCCTCGCCTCGTGCAGAAATGGCCCAGGTCTCTGTGATGCATGCCAGGTCAGCATACTCATCCAGGATAAAGAACTTAATGGCAGTGTCTTCCCATCTGTTACCCTGATTTCTGGGGTCCCTTGGGGGACACCTCAATGTGCTCCACATGATGGGGAATGAAAGCTAGCCAGAGCACAAGCAACAGCAATACAAGAGGAAGGGTAACCTAGTGGGGTCTTTTATCCAGTTTTTATGGGGTCAGGCCAAGCCAAAAACCAAACGAAAATGTTCAGTAAATGATTGCATTGAATAAAAATCTCACGCACCAATGCCATCACACATACACGCAAACAAGAACTATTAAGAAACAAAAGAGAGGAAATTGGATAGGGGAGTATTGGAGGGGTACAGCTAGAGCAGTGGTTCTCAACCTGTGGGTCCCCAGATGTTTGTGGACTTGAGCTCCCAGAAGCCCCAGCCACTATGGTCAATGCTCAGGGCTTCTGGGAGCTGAAGTCCAAAAACATCTGGGGACCCACAGGTTGAGAACCACTGAGCTAGAGTAATGCTGCACCTTTTCCTGAAGTCCTAGATCCGGGAAGGCAGTGGAGAAGTGGGGCTCAGCACAGAGAGGGCTGAGGGGGTCAGTCAACGGACAGAGAAACGGTCTGCTGGGATGACTGGGAGTGATCCAAAGAACTGTTCAAAAACTGGGACTATTTGTAGGGGAAAAGGTACCTGGAGGACTAATCCTTTCCTGGGTAGAACAATGGGTGTTGGAGCGATAACGAAGCTCCACCATGGTAATTTCCTTTGCGTGATGGGATTGCAAGGTGTTGCCAAAGTCTCAGGATCTT
This sequence comes from Iguana delicatissima, assembly GCA_948472985.1. Lineage (NCBI taxonomy): Eukaryota > Metazoa > Chordata > Lepidosauria > Squamata > Iguanidae > Iguana > Iguana delicatissima. The sequence continues at coordinate 28,589 of CAOKZL010001719.1, read as the reverse complement.
GGGCTGTGTTAGTTTGTGGTGTGACTTCATGTAAATGGTCCTTGCCTGATGGAATATTTGCTCAACTTGGGGCAGACACGTTAATCCCCTCAAGTCGGCATCTCGGGGCTGAGGACCCTTTGTTTATTGTGGGTTTACACATCTTGAGGTCTCCTGGGGCTATGTGACTGGGGATTTTACTGGCCTGACCTGGTTTTCAATTGTTTGACCATTGCTGCCTACGTACCGATCTGGGTGAACTCTCAGGTACATTGAATGATATTTTAATATCAAAATTGTAGATCCCGGGATAGGGTTTTTCCAGTGGAGTAACACATTTAACAGCCTGGCATTTTCAACCCAGAGATACAGTTGTCAGGACCATCCAAGTTATTTGAGTGATTTATAGCAACAACAGCAGCAATGACAACAACAGTAATAATATTTTTTTATTTGTCACTCACTTCTCCCCAAGGCTCGAGGTGGGGTACCAGACAGAAACAATCAAAATATGAATAAAATACCCCCAAAACACAAAACCATTTAAAATACAAATGTATCCTAATTAAAATATATCATAATCAAAAGTAGAATTAAAAGTACAAATACAATTACAACTATAATTAAAAGTACAATTAAAAATATACTTAAAAATAGACTGGATAGGCCTACTGGAAAAGATAGATCTTCAGCACTTTTTTGAATTTGCACAGCATATTTTGTTATCAAATCTCTTCTGGTAGGTCATTCCACAGTCTAGGGGCAGCTAACGAGAAGGTCCTCTGGGTGATCGCTGCCAGTCTGGTTCTGGTTGGTGTAAGTAAATGGCCACCAGAGGACCTGAATATATGGAGCTAATTGTATGGGAGGAGGTGATCCTGCCAGTAACTTGGACCCAAACCATGTAGGGCTTTAAAGGTTATAACCAACATTTTGTACTTTGCCTGGAAGCTAATTGGCAGCCAGTGGAGTGATTTTAGTATCAGTGTGATATATTCACTCCTTGCTGTTCCTATAACAATTCTGACTGCCATAGTTTGGACCAGTCAAAGTTTCTGAACTTGGTACAAAGGTAGCCCAACGTACAGCACATTGCAGAAGTCCAACCTTGAAGTTACCAGCATATGCGAACACAGTCTTCAGGGGGAGTGTGACCCTGTTCAGAACTAGTTGACACACCTCCAACCCAAGATCAGGACTCTCAATAGTAAGCATCTCTGTCTTTTCTGGATTCAGTTTCAGCCCATTACCTCCTTCAAGCATTCATTTAGACGAGACACACTATCCTTAGCAGAAGTTGTTTTTGAAGGTATGGAGAAATATATTTAGGTGCCATCAGCATACTGATAGCACCCCCTCTGCCTTCAGGTGGTCTCTCTCAATGGTTTCATATAGATGTAAAAGCACTGGGGATAGAATGGCACCTTGTGGTATGCCATATAACAACTCTTTTTTTGAGGAGCAGATATCCCCAAGCACCATCATCTGGAAACTGCCTGAGAGGTTAAACTGGAACCACTGCAAAATAGTGCCTCTGATTCCTCACCCTGTCAGGTGTTCCAGAAGGACACCATGGTCAATGGTATCAAATGCCGTGGAGAGGTCTAAAAGTACCAACAGGGACATACTCCCCCATCCACTAACCATAGCAACCATAGCAGTCTCAACTCTGTATCCTGCTCTGAAGCCAGTTTGAAATGTGTCCAGAAAGGGTGTGCTATCCAAGACAACTTGAATTTGGAAGGCAGCTGTCTTCTCAATCACCTTGCCCAAAAAAGGAAGGTTAGAAACTGGTCTATAAAGTCCAGGAGATCCAGGGAGGGCTTTTTCAGGAGTGGTCTAACCACAGCCTCTTTTAGACAAGATGGAAAGTTCCCCTCCACAAGAGATGAATTAATAATATGTTGTATTTGAAGTTTAATTGTGTTTCCTCCCTAATCGACCAGCCCAGATGGAGAGGAATCAATTTTAAGGACAACCAGCACCTTATTCATGTCCCATTGTTTAAAGTGTAACTGTCTCCCCTGTCCATATCTCCTCTGCCCCGTACAACTGTAATGGCAGCCCCCTCAGATCTGGTATCTCCCTTCCTCTTTTCAGAACGCATCTTTTCTATAGTAGACTGGCTGTGAATTAAATAGATGATGATGCAGTGACAGCAAAATGTAAATAACAGAATGCAACTCTTCCTTTTCTTCCAAGCAGCACAACAGGCCATTATCTTTGTGTTTCCCTGAAGTTTCTCCCCGCAAAGAAGCCCCCTACTTTGATCACCCTCTTTGGTGACAACCCTAGTGGAAGCAGGCCCATCCTCACTGCACTCCTGCTTTCATCTTCCAATTTCCTCAACTTTAGTGCTGGGGCGAATGAGACTGACAGGCAGAATCTACTGAATGACAGCTGGTGGTGGACCTGAATCTATAAAGACACAAGAGAGGTGGGTCTTCCCCACACATTTCCACAGGTAGAGCACAGTCAGGCAGTGACAGCAACAGCAGTAGTAGATGAATGAAGAAATGCTTGTCTCTGATGGACTCCCCTGGGTAGGTCTTTCCAAAACTTCCACTCCTGGCAGAAAGTGTTGGAATGTCATATGTCACTGGTTCATTAGATACTCATTTCCTTTCTGACAATGCACCTTTCTTCCAGTTTCTCAGCTTTATGTAACTGCTGTTCTCCCTCATCTCCTTCTCATCTGTCTCTTTCTTCTTTAATTGTATGTTATCATAAACCTAGCTCCCTACTTTTCTGACAACTTTTCTGTACAGATATCTTTATCCATAATTCTAATGCCACATGGCTATCATCCAATAATTGTTAATTGGCATCTCAGTTGGAGAATGTCAGAACACCAAGTACTACCATAAATATTTGAAAAATCAAACCCCCTTGAACTGATCTTGTGACTATGAGAGAAAACATTAGAAACAGTGCATCAGCTATCCTTCAACAGTTTAAAATGGGAAGGATATATCCATCTCACATTTGCCCCATACATCATTAAAATTGCATTTCCAATCAGAATTTAAATTGATAAGAACAGATTAATTATTTCATTAAAAAATATTTACATGTAAACAGTTTAACATGTGAACAATAAAAATAACACAAGTTTTATCCAAAGAATATAATTACAGATATGAACAGTACGTATAAAGCGAACTTGATTCCTAAAAGAAATTAGAATCTTAAAATATATTATAAAGGGAGAGGGGGGAAAAGAGAATACTGTATGGGACAAAAAGTGCATTTTACTTTTAGATCACAAATAGGCGATTACTTATATATCCGTACAATTGCATATAAAACATAAAATACAAAGTGTTTCTAATATAAAATAATTATTTCTAAATTTATGATGGCTTTCTCTCTATAAAAATAGAGATTGGCTTTTCATACGGGCATTCACTTGAAATGTGCTTTCTATAAATATCTTGGGACCAGCTAATGGTATCCATTAGCATTAACTTGCATATAAGTTTGGCATTGTGCTTTCCTACCCCACAGACTCTCAGCACAGGCTTTTTATGAGATTTCAGCCACTCTGGACTCCAACAGGTAACACAAGGTTGGAAACCTTCTGTCATCTTTGTGTCGGTACATCAGCCGAGGAGTATTTCTGGTGTTTATTCTTGATCTGAGCCAAAAGACCAATCTGTTCTCTTTATCAAATAAATGGAGTTAAATTAGGGCCATTTCCACCCTACTCTGTTATAGTTCAATTATTCCATTTTCAACATCCTGTGGAATTCTGAGGTTTGTAATTTACTAAGGCCAGAGAGCTCTCTGATTGAGACCCTTTCTGCATCAGGGTGTTAAAATGGTGCAGAGCGACCTCCGACTATTTTTCGTAGTTCCGCACCTCAATCTGCTCTGAAACGACAGGAACTGGTGGCGCCACATGTTTTTTAAAAACCTCTTTTCAGAGGTTTTTAAAAAGCAGGGAGCATGCAGCCCCATGCAGCTCCGTCGCCGTGCTCCGGTGCAGATTTGCAGGCACGCACTGCTGTGTGCCTGCAGATCTGCTGGGGGCAGGCTTTAGGCTGGTGAGCTTCTCCGGTTGGTGGAGAGCCTCCACCAGCTGGAAGCCACCATTTTGGACGCTGAGGCTGCCATTTTGGACACCGGAGGACTGCGGAAGAGAGAGATCGCACTGCTCCGCATGGCGATGGACTTACTCAGCTGCGGGAAATCTCCGTTTTAGAGCGTTTCCCCCGTTTCCCCCTCCACATGCAGAAAGGGCCTGAGAATTCTAAATGCCCCTTCCTAAACTGCAAACTCCAAGACTCCATAGGATGTTGAAAGTGGAATAACAGCACTAGGGCCATTTCCGCACTAGCCTGTTATAGCGTTATGATTCCTCTTTCAACATCCTATGGAATCCTGGGGTTTGCAGTTTCGGGAGCGGCCGCCGGTCCCTCCCGAAATTGCAAACCCCAGGATTCCATAGGATGTTGAAAATGGAATCATAGTGCTATAACAGGCTAGTGCAAAAATGGCCTATAACTGTGTAGTGCAGAAATGACCTAGATTGTAATCCAGAACTAAGCAACGTCATATGAAACTTCCTAAAGGTTTTTCAGCACTCTCAAATCCCTAAACTGTCCTGAGACCAAGGATGGAAAAGGATATTTGAACACACTTTTTTTTAAAAAAAACCACATATCTTTGATGAGAAACCCTTGTAAGAAGAACCCTGGTCTGCTGAAAATCTTCATAGTCTGGGACTTATTCTGTGCAAAAATTGCAGCATTTTCTGCACAGGAAACAGCACTTTCTGTATGTAAAATAATATTTCAATGCAGAAATATTAATTCAGAAAATGCTGTTTCCTGTATAGAAAATGTTTTAATTGGAAATGTACTCTGTTTAAAATTAATCCATAGTTTATTTGCAAACAAAATAGTGTTTTCTGGACAAGAATTAATATTTCTGCACTGAAATGTTATGTTCCATGCAGAAAATGCAGTTACTTGCCCTGAAAATGATATTTTGTGGATAAAATTCTGTTTTCTCTGAAAACAACCACATGTGAATTTTGTGCAGAATAAGTTGTGAACTGATAATAGCCTTTGCAAATGGCATGATTTTCAAAGACTTTCTCTAAAATTACTTCTTGTTACCTTTGAGAAGAAACCTAGAGAAGAATTATATCCCTACCTGGGACTATTTCACACTTCAGAAACATTGTGCTGTGATTCCATTTTAATAACATGGCTACATTCTGTGGAATCCTGCAGTTTGGTGAGGTTGCAAATTCTAAATAACCCTCCTTAAACTGCAGATGAGGCCTAAATACTCTGATGGCCCTTGATCTTATCTGATCTTGGAAGCTAAGCAGGGTAAGACCCAGTTAATGCCTAGATGAGAGCTCAACAAGGAATATCAGGTGCTGTAGGCTATATTCAGAGAAAGGAAATGGCAAACCACTTTTGAGTCTATCTTGCCAGAGTACGTCTTATGAAACTATGGGGCCACCATAAGTCAACAGGTGACTTTAATGTATATATACACACTGCAGATCCCAGGATTCCATAGGATGTTGCCATGGCAGTTAAAATGGAATCACAGCATTATATTTGCATAATTTGTGATGTTCCTGGAATCTCCAGGTCTGGTACCTCTCATTTTAGATAGGTTGCATCCCCCATCCACATGGTTAACATTTTTTTTAAAAGAGTTGTTTAATGTTCTAACTGGAATTTTGCCCATTTCTGAATTTGTTCTTTCCATCTGAATCATTTTTGGCAGCCCATGTGACAACCAGAGGGTTGCAAGAGACCACTGGCCATTGCAAGTGTCTAATCCTGATACAATCCATAAAAACAATCATGTTGTGAACTTTCTAGTCTGTCTCTTTATTGGCTAGCTCAAGATATTTTGGAGCATTTCCACTGTCTAGTAGATTACAGTGCTGAAAAGAAATTGACTTTAACTTTGAAGACACAGATCCATTTATATTCCACAAGCATTTTCTCTCGGGTGTTGACATTTTGGGAGATGACACATCAGCAAGACAGAATGTCTACTGCACAGCGAAGTATACAGAAAGTTGCAGAGATGAAATAGGATATAAATATATCTTAACAGCCTGATCCTGTGCATGTTTACTCAGCAGTAAATACACAGAACTTACTTATTAGTAAGACACTTAACATTCCAGTGGTACAAGCAGTTCCAGCATTGCAATGTTGAATATTTTCTGTCGCAAGAACAGTGTGGGAATGCCTGCAGTTCTTGAAACACCCAGCAGAGGGGGAACAACACTTCACTGTGGGGAATAATTTACATATTGAACACAATATTTGAAATTGTGAATGGATAAGGAAAATATGGAGAACACTGGTGGGGGAAGGGGAAATCATGTCAGAAGCACTGACATTGCTTTATTTGTACTGTACAGAAGTGGAGCTCAACTGAATCTCTGAGAAAAAAAATGAGCAGACTTGGCCATGCATGGTCAAGCCTAGAGACGTGACATGCATATTGCAAAACTGTGGGAAAACATTCGGGCTTAGTAATCAAAATTGATCACCTGCAAGTCTTGAATAAATTAACCACCTCCCACAGCTGTTTGGCACACTTGGTCTCAGATATCCGTTGCCAGTGTCTGGCAGAAAGATGTTTTATTTTATTTATTGGTCTTTTTGTAGCATTCATTACTGAGTTGTCTGAACTCTTTAATGGATTTATCTTTAGTATATAGTCCTCTTAGATGAGGCATAGCTATATCTATATTTGTGCATAGAGGCCCTATTGCATGTCTCAACATCTTGTGAGGCTGGATTGGTGTGTACGTGCAACAAAGCTTATACTGACTTCATCTCTTCTGTGTTTCTGATTGGTAACTAAATTAATGTTGTTTTGCATAGCCTTTGGTCCTTGAAACTGGTCTGGCTGTATTAAATGTTTGTTTTAAAATTATTTTTAAGGAGTATTTTTATTTTGTTTTCAAAAGTTTTAGCTATCTCTTATGTTAAATGTTCAAATGAATTTTACAGCCCCTTGGGAGCCCCAGTGGTTTCAGAGGTGATCGCTCTTTCTCTCCCTCTCTTTCTGTGCCATGAACAAAGAAACAAATGAACAAAACAAAACCATGAACCTAATATACTAAGTGTAATTTTAACTGTGGCTTCTTGCTTTCTTCCCTTCAAGACACAAATTGTGGGCTCATTTTACTTTCTCATACACAGTCTAAAAACCAATCCATCATACACATTTTGTCAGTGTCTCCAGCTCTACTGTTTGACAAAGTGAGGTGGTTACCTCAAGGGTTAGTGACTGGGAGGCGGCAGCAAGGTGAAGGATGAAAGAAATGTGTGTCCCCTAAGCCATCTTCTTACCTTCAGGTGTGGTGGAGGACACTGTCCCATCATCTGTATCAAAGAAAGAGTCAGTCCATTTCTGTACAAGGAATGGAAAGTGACACCATCTGGCTATTTGTTGCAGGCCCATATGTCTTGTGAGCCAAAAGATACACCTTTCATTAGCAATTTAGGAACCAATAGAAAAAGCCAGATCCTCTATGGGACTCAATATAGTAGAACTACAAAGAACAAAAATCTTTTGCTAGATACAGTTCTCTATTATTCTGCAGTTAGAAGTGAAGTTGTGTTTGTTAGAATTCCCCTTGCATCTCATAAAAATATGCAACATTGTCATGGTCTGATTCTGGAATCTCTGGGAACGAGAGTTGCCAAAAATTTGCAATAAATATTAATGAACTAAGGGCTTCTGGAATGTTCTAAATTCAGGGGTGGAACCTAGAGCAATAGTTTGAGGGTGGGGCTAGATAGAGACTAGGGGTACATGTGTGTTTGCCTTGTGTCTAGGGGGGAGGACCAGAAATTTGAACAGGAATGGGAACACAAACTAGGCAGGCTTGGGTGTTCATTTGTATTTATTTTTATTATATTCTAATATTTTATTTTATTATTTGTTCATCTTACTGCATTTTAAATGTATTTTAAAATGTTTAGTGTTTAAATAGGGTTGCTTCTTTAATGATTATTTTGCTCCTTGGGCAAGTAACACTCAGCCTTAGAGGAAGACAATGGCAAACCCCATCTTAAGAAATTTTGCCAAGAAAAGAACCCATGATAGGTTTGGTCTATTGTTGCCATAAGTCAAAAATGACTTGAAAGCATACAACAAAAAGCTTCTGAGTGATGCATAGTTTCAATTGCAATTTGTTTTGACCTATACTGTGAGCTGACTTTCATCCCATATTAGAAGAAAGGTGAGATGATCATTAAATAAATAAAGTAATAAACAATCAGACAGGATGTATGGTTTTTAGATGGATGGCATTCTTAGCCTGGACCATGTCAGCTTGGACAGGTGGTAGGGATGTAAAGGTTATTCACAAATGTTCTTGCTCTAAATGAGAAATGGTATCTAAACATGTTGAGATATGCTTTTGAAAAAGTATAAGTAGCCACATGATCTTTTATCTTCCAGAAATGGTGAAAAGACCACTCTTTGGGTTTCCCCCCTCAATTTGGTTGGTTTGGCAAAAAAAAGGGGAGGGCAGGGTTGTTTTTAAACATTTCTGTGGGGAAAAAATGTATGCTATATGACTCAGGTCCAGGCTATCTAGCAGACCAGATATCCCTATATGAGACTCCCAAGGCCCTGAGCTCCACGGGAGAGGCCCTTCTCTCAGTCTCTAAATCATCACAGTTATATTTGATGGTGACGCAAGAGAGGACTACATGTAGATTCAGGTAACCCCTTCCCAGGAAGGCTAGAATAGCCCTCTACCTGTTGTCCTTAAGTCAGCAGGCTAAAGTCCTTTTATTCCAATAGGCTTTTAAAACAGAAAGCTTTAAAGAATAGCCGGCAGGTGCTGTACAGTTTTAAACTGAACTGTTTTTAATTACTTTCTATTTTTTTAACTATCCTTTTTAATTTAATTTCAAATTGCTTTACTATTCTAAATAGTTTAATTCCATTTTAATGTTCCTTTTTTATCTGTATTGTTCTTTCTTTAAATCGTAAGCTACCTTGAGTTCCAATTTTGGGAGGAATATGGAATATAAAATAGCAACAACAGCAACATTATGCAAAAAAAAAATTGGCATCTTTTTAGTGACTTACTCATGTATAACTCTTTTTGTGCATGACGGGTGGATTATTCCTTATAGTACAGCAGATGTATTCTCCTGACAGAGGTCGAAGGGGATTTGCACATACTTTCACAGTGTACATCTTGGCCATGCATTGCACATTTCAGTTGCTCATTGCACATTGTATGTTATCACCCAGTCAATGATATGTTGATATTTATACTGCATAGAGGGAGTGTTGGATTGCAGCTAATTGTTTTCTGTGTAAATGCACAAAAAGTGTTAATTGAACAATCACAAATTTCAAAATATGTTCTGAAGTGTAAAAAAAACTAAAGTTATCAAGAATGTGCAAAAATTGTCTTACTTGCTTCAGAGAAAACTTTTGAAATTGTTCCTTCCTGTATGCAAGAATGAAGTAAGCAAAGATTTACGCCCCTAAAGGACAGAAACATTTGGCAGAGCATGTCCTGGGTTTGCAGAACCTCTCGGCTTAATTCAACATGATAGTGTTGATCAATAGATCCCTTAATCATACTCTTACAGATAATGCTTTGAATTTTTAACAGTCTCCCTGCCACAAGGAAAAGACTGTGAGCTGATGTGAGATATTTGCTATCTTAATTCACTTGTGGTTGTAAACATAATCACAAAGCCTTGTCACTGCAGCTCTTAAAATAGCTCTATTTTCTAAATGTTGCTTCGTGATTTCAAACAGACATAGAATCACAGAAGAAGAGAATATGAGAGCTGGAAGGGATCACAAGAGCCATCTAGTCCAATCTCCTGCCATGCAGGAATACACAATCTAAATACACACCTAAAAGATGCCAATCCAACGTCTTCTTAAACACTTCCAAAGACGGAGAGTCCACCACCCTTCCAGGCACCCTATACCACTGCTGAACTGCTCTTGGAGTAAAAAAGCTCATACCAATATGGAATCTCTTTTCTTGTAAGAACATTTCAAACATGTTCTTGCTCTGCCCTTGTAGAAAGCAGGTTGTTGGGTCTTCTGAAAGCTGTTTATTTATTTATTCATTTGATTTTTTCCCCTATTTATATCCTGCCTTCCTCCTTTCCCAAGGTAGCCATAATAATTTCTCATGGAACACAGCAGTACAGAGCATCCAACTGAGGTTTTATCCCACAGCCATTCCACTCCCCACTGGGCACTAGTTATTATTCATTTCCCAAATCAAGCCAAGGGTCCACTATGGCCATTTCCACACTACACTGTTATAGTGCTATTATTCCACTTTCAACGTCCTGTGGAATTCTGGGGTTTGTAGTTTACTGAGGCCAAAGAGTTCTCTGGCTGAGAATTCTAAAGTCCCCTCGCTAAACTGCAAACCCAAGGATTCCATAGGCTGTTGAAAGTGGAATAAGAGCACTATAACAGTATAAGGTGGAAATAGTCTATATGCGATGGAGATGAGAAGATAGTGATACAGCCCCAGTTCTTCCTACCTCTGGTCTTCAATTTCTACTAATGCACAGGGAGAAGTTATGATCAGAGGTAATTACTGACTGGCAATTGAAGGAAAGCCAGCATGGTATATTACAGTCAGTATGGTGTAGCACTTGGGGTGTTGGACAAGTCTCTGGAGATGAGAGTTCAAATCAGCAGCAGAGTTTGGAATGCATGGAGGGGGGAGGGGGGCTACGGCATGGAGTCATGGCCACAGCGTGTGGGGACATGGCCATGGTAGGTGGGGGCATGGCCATGGTGCATGGTGGTGTGGCTGCAGCACACGAGGGCACGGCTATGAGCCAGGATGCCCCAAAAACGTTGTTGCTGAGGGCGAACCGCCCCCATCAACTCCCAGCCCTACACGGCTGGTTCAAATCACTGCTCAGCAATGTAAAACCACTAGGTAACCTTGGGCATGTCACACTCTCTCAGCCTCAGAGAAAGGCCATGACAAAATCCTTTCCAAAAATCATGCTAAGAAAACGCAGGGATAGGTTTATCTTAGAGGAAGCCTAAGTTAGAAACAACTTGAATACACACACAATATCAACAATGGTAACAAGTAGAGAAAAAGCTTAGGAAATTATTAAAACCTGCCATTTACAATGGACTAAATAAATCTTTAAGAGAATTAGTCCTTGAGTCAGCTATCTTTCTTCTGCTGACCTAAATGAGGAGGAAGAAAGAGCTGTGTTTTTGTTTATCAAAGATATTATGAAATAGTGACACAGACAAGAGAACTTGTTACCTCCTCACCTGGTGAAACTTTATTTTAAAAAAATAGTTCAGATTGATTCAACTCAATGGTGATACCAGAACTACTTTGTGTAATTTTAAAACATACTGTCCCAACACACTGTCCCTCAACACACACACACACCAAAGTCAAACCCATAGTGGTAGGCCATAACTGATAATTTGTCAGCTCTTTTAAACATCATAAATGAATTATAAAATAGTGAAAAATCATCTTTACAAAAACATGTTTACACTGCAAATAATCCACAAACAGCAACAGTGAAACAACACTTTGCTTTATCTCACATGACCACAGAAAGCAAATGTGTACTACTATGCCATTTCACACCGACTTGATCCTTCCGTTAGGGATCTTCATGGGTGATTGGCCAGCATCACCCTGTGGCCGAAAAGAGACAAAGACCAGGTTTCCAGGGAAAAATCAAAAAGCCTTTTATTTTACCAATCACTTGCGCAAGGACGACAGCTGTTTCAGGACTGTCACCCGATTAATTAAGGCAGCATCTCTATATACCTTTGGTCTACCATGTCAGCAATCAATCATTCATCTTGGCCCAGGCCGTCACAGAAGACAAAGAACTTTGGTTAACTTTCCATTACATCATTAACTTAGTATACACGTGTACAGAAGAGAACAAAGAGTTAGTTAGAAGACGATTCAAGTTATAACTCACGGCCGGTTCATACATCCCACCGATCCTCCTGAAATTCTCCCAGCCATTCTTAGATAAAAGTACAAGGCAAGCCTTTTGCAGAGCAGCCTTCAAGGTCGCACCTTGCTGGTTGCAGAGATAATATAGGGTAAGCAATTAGCACTTTCACTTACTGTCAATCCCAGCATTCTAATTTATTGCTTCATTCATCCCCTTCATTCCCCCCTTCATGCTAAATTCAAAACTTTGCAATTTCGACATTGCTGCTATTTCCTATTTCCTTATAGCACAAGTGATACATAGCAGCATTAGGATTCACTAACACACATTCGCTGTTCCCAATAACGGAGGGGGTCTGATTTCTGCGTAGAGAGGTTAGCTTCCTGGAGTAACCCAGGCAGAAATCTAGCCCCAATCTTCTATTCCTCAGCAGCTACTCAGTATGATGTACGACACCTGGCCACCTTCAAGGAGTGCCAGTTGTATCATCTAGCCCGGAATTCCTTCTTTCCTCAGCAGTTACACATATGACATGCAACTAAACCTGGCAGCCCTGAGAGTGCCCAGTTGCATTGTCTAGCCCAGAATTCTTCTGACCCCCTTTTCTGCAATCACCATTTAGGCATACACAACAGCTTTCTCCTTCCATTGACTTGAGCATTACAGATTAGAAAACACTTTAACATGCAGAGTAAAGACAGACAGATTTTCAGGAAGGCCATTACGTTAGTACAAAGTACTTCTGCATACAGTGCCTTTACCCATACTCACTTAGGGAACCCAATAATCATGTCCACATGCCTGCAGACCACTAGAATGATCTTCTAATATTGTATACTTCAAAATGTATTTTCCCTTTTTGCATTCAACTCATTTACATAATGACAACAGGTTGTATTTAACCAAAACACTGAGTACCCCTTCACAACTGAAGAGATAGTCTAAACCTATTTCATGCTGGGCTGACAGCCAACAACACATCTACCTTACATGAAAACCAATTCCCTCCATGGGGATCATGTGTTGTCAGTACTGTACCTGTTGCTTTTATTGTAAATCCTTTTAATTTTGGCCAGCCAAACTATATCAGTTTGTGCACCGAGTGAAAAGTGATTTCCTCAGTGGCCAAATCAATTCATCCCAAAGATGAACCATATACCTATTTACCAGTATAAAGACTGGTTGCTTCCAGAACTGACTATGGAGGACCAGACCCCCCTTTTTCTTCACACAACTCAATAAAACCAATGCTATAACTGAAAAGAAGTTAACATTGAGACATTTCCCTGGGCATGCCTGTTTGCCAGTACTGCACCATTCCTTCCAATCCCTAGTGATCAAATAGGTAAACCAGACTTCCTGCCCCTCCTATACCTACCTCAACCCATGTTATTGTTTGCCACATTCAAGATCTGATCATGCATAGAATGATGCATGTGTCCAAAGTACAACCACAGCATCCTGGCCACCTTTACCACAGTGGGGGTTGTCACTGCTACCTGATAGGTCTCCTCCACCCATGTCCAGGTTGCCCAATCCTTCACCCATGTCTCCTGGTTTGAGAGGGTGTGCCTGTACTTGTAGGAAGAGGCCCCTATTTGAAAGCATTTCCTCCCTTGTTGTATCAAAGCTTTCCCTTTAATGCACTAACTCCTTCCTGCTCAGTTATGTTCCCCTTAATCCATACCAAAAGGGCTTTTGCTGAAAGGTGACAACTTTATGACTCTGTGAGGTGTGTACTGCATCTTCTTCCCCATCATAATGGGGCTCTGGGAAAAACAAAAACACTCCTGGTTTCTCTGTATAGGCTGCACATGGAATGAGAGTGAGAGGTTTCTATAAAATGGGCTAAGAAGATGAATGTGGTATCATGCCACTTGCCATGTGCTGGCATCCAGTAAAAAAAACATAGCCAGGGCTGTGTTGGGCCATTCACTTAAACTACTGTATCTCAGGACTTTGATCCCACCTTCTCCATTTTTTGAGCTGGGACTGCAGGTGCGCAGGTCTGTTTTTGAGGTATGATGTGTGGGCTTTTTCAGGGCTGTTGTGGGTTTTAGCTGTCTCATAGCTTGCGTCTCTTTTTTCCTTTCTCCTCTCCTTCTTCAGCCTTAACTGCAATTCCACTTCCAAACGGGAGAGGCGCCTTCACCTCTCAGAAATGCTCCCTTATTTTCTCCCTCCCAACTCAGAGGTGCGCCGTCCCTTTTTCCCCGCTTCTTTGGGGCGCTCCATCACCTCCTTCATCCTGCTGGGACTGTCCAGGGAGCCTTTCCAGTTTCCACCTTATCGGGAACTGGTGGGGGGGCCCTACTTTGCAGTTCTGACTGGGCCCCTTTCCCATATTCTCCATACTTCTGTCCCAACGTTTTTCCAAATGTCAACTGACCTTCCCCTGTGCTGTTTTGGGGTAAACTTTTTTCCCTTAACTGCTAACCACTGACATTATTCATGGAGTTCTGCTGTCGTTTTCCCCAAAAAAGGCCCCCATACATCACCTCTCACTTGGCCCCTGCATATGCCAGTTGGACCATCTCTCTGCTGTCCTCTTCCACATCCACCACATATCCACATCCTTCTCTGACTGCTTCACCATCTGTCCAGATTTTCTGCCTATGCCTCTTCTGCCCACACTGGGTACTTTCACCTCCCAGAGACCCTCTCCTCTTCGGGGGTCTCCTCCACCTTCTATCTTCTGACCTCTACCTTAGGGTTTTTAAAAAAACTTACAGCTCCCAGTATTCACAGGCAGTCTATAATAAAACCACCCGACCCTGCTTAGCTTTTGAGATCAATGAGATTTGGGTGTTTGGGTTTTGGCCGTGGCTCTGAGCCGCTCTTCTTTGCCCTCTTCAGCCCCTTGCAGCCCCTGGACTTTTGGCTCCCCCTGTTTTTTTTTCTGCACCGCTTGACTCTGTGCTTTTTTTTTCTCTTCCGCCCGGTTCTAAAATTCCAAACTCAATAACTAAGGAAGGGGGGGGGAAACCTCCCCTTTTTGGGACTGCCCTTTTGTTCCTGTCTTTTTAAAGGCTTAAAGGTCCCCATCCTTCTGGGCTTCATGCCTACTTGTGGGGGGGCACCCCTTTCCTTCTGTCTCTCCCAGCCTCGGCTGCATCCTTCAGCCTCTGCTGCTACTCCCTCGGGCAGCCTCCGCTCATCTGCCCCCCTTTTCCATTCTCCCCCCGTCACCTGCCTGGCCCCCCGGGCCGGACCTCACTGCGGGGGGGGCTCTCCCGTGCCATCGCTTCTTCTCCAGGAAGCCTCTTCCCCCTTCTCATCTGCCACACATACTAATGCTGGCAGCAGCTCTCACTCCTTATTGCTGGTATTATTGCCCCCCCCATCTGTCTCCTAGGGGAAGGCGGGCCTCTTTTCTTTTCATTAATCCCCAAGGGTTCTTGGGGAAAATTTTTCAGGTCTAAATTCCCATGTGTTCAAGATTCCTATGTCAACTGCTTCTCCAAAAACTATTGTCAGATGGGTTTTGCAGTTTTTAAGTAGTCATTCCTGAATTTCCCCCTTTCTCCTCCTCCTTTCTATTTTTATTAGAAAGGGCTCCTCCCAAGCTGGGCTTTTGTTTTTTCAAAGGGTAAAAACAACTATTGACAATCCTGCCAATAAAGTACCTATGAGGCCATGATACGGGAGCAAAGTTCTATTATTTCTTGTGGCTTTTCCATATAAGTTGCATAGTGTGTCTTAATTTAGTATTATAATGAGGGGTGTATATTGATAACTCTGAACCCGTTTAGCCCCCCCTGGTCTGAACATAACTACTGGCTGATCTGTCTGAGTGGGGCCACTCCTCTTCTCACCACTGTCATCCTCTTCTTCCTCTCCACTCCCTTCCTCTGATCTGGGAGGGGGTTTCCCTTTGGGGTCTTTGGCCTTTTTGCTTTCACCTTGGGTCCATTTCTAAGATTGAAGGCATCTGTGGGGCTTACGGGATGTGTCATTTCCCTTTCCCCCCTGCTGGTAATATGGGATGTAGGCTTTTCAAAGTTCCTGATTTTTGGGGAACCTGCTTTTTGTCACTGAAGGGGGAAAAATTACGGGGGTGGCCTTGTTTTTCCACAGACTGTTGATTGATGAAGGGATTCTTTGAGTTTCCCAGTAATATTTTCCCCCCGGGGGTCTTTAGTGTTGGCTGGTTCACTGGTAGCAGTACCAGTGCCTCTGTTACTTTGCATAGGTGGAGGTCCAGTGGCTTGTGCCACCATGGGGCCATTTGGACTTTGCTCTCACTGCTAGAACCTCTTCTGCCTGTGCCTCCTGGTTGTAAATTCTGGAACTATGGCGGGGGTGTACGTTTTCCTGGTTCCTAAGGGGGACTATCTAAAATTATGGGACCTCTTCCAAATTTCTTCTAGTCTTGTCCACCACTGCATACACAGCCTTAAGTGATGGTGAATGGATGGAAAATTTGCAAACTGACAGCTCATTAAATTTCACTGAAGTTTTTTTTCTCCCTTTTCTGAGACATGAGAGAATTTACTGGGAAACCAGACTTTGCTTCTATCATTAAAGGGGGGAAAACTGCCTGCCCCCCCCTTTAGTGTTTAGATTCCAGGCTGTAGGTTTGTTTTTCTTTCCTCTTTCAACAGAGAGGGGCGAGGGGGAATTCCTGGTGAGCGCAGACTTTTTTTTCCCTTTTTTTCAGATGCAGCTTTTAAACAATAGGGGACTTTTCAAGCTGAGCTCTGCACATTGAGTTGTTTTCTTGCTTAAAATGTTGCAAGTGTGCTGGCAATGTTTTGAACTGTGTAATTTGTGAGCCTCGGTAACAAAAAATTGTTTTCTCACTAACTTACTAACTTTAATTTGTTTTCCCCAAAACCCCTTGGCTAAATAAATGTCTAGCCCAAAAACAGCAGCTATAGGGTTAAAATTAGAGGAGGAAGCGGGGGGCAGTACTGCTTTCCAGCAAAACAGGAGAGAGACACACAAACCTTTGAAATTTTTCCTATTTACATTAATTCACTAAATCAGTGTATGTCTGCTTTCCAACTAGGCAGAAAACTGCTTGAAAACATCTCTTCTAAACCCTTTCTTGGAGGCTTTCAACTTGCCACAAGAGTAAACCCTGAGCTCCTCCTCCCCCTTTCCTACTCTGAGACGGCAACCATTTATGAGAGCTAGCCTTTTTCCCCGTTCTTCCTTGGAAACCCTTTGAGCTGTTAATTCCCCCATTTAAAACTCCATTAAAAAGGTGATTTTGGGCCTGGAAAATGCCTTACTTTTTGTCAGGCTGAAACAAGTTGCTCCCCCTGCCTTTAGCATGGGACAAAGGGGGTTTTTCCATTAATTTTAGCATTTGACATAGTAATAGTTCTCTGGAGCCCTTTGGATTAAAACTAAAACTCCCACTGCCTGAATTGCAAATTCAGGCTTTTTTCTTACACTTAGAGAAAACAATGAGATTCTGCATTGCTTCCTCACTATTTCTCATTAACACCTGAGGTTTTGCACTGACTTAATTTCTGCCCCTTTCCAGCCTCTGGCTGAACTTTGGCTTAAAACAACAAATGACTACACGGCTTACTCCGGAGAGCCCAAGGAGGGGCTTGGAATGGGTTCAAACGCCAAAAACTAGGAGGAAACAAACCATTTTTTTTCCCCACTACAGCAGCAATAGTAAAGTTTCCACTAAATCCCCTTTTAAAATTCTTTAACATAAGCCCAGAGGAGTCTGCCGGCTTTCTCCCCCCCCCATTTCCTCCCAAGTTCCAAACAAACACAATAGGAAATGGTAATCCACGGGTAAGGGGGGCCCCCGCCCCACAAGGGGGGTCGACTCAGTCCTCTAAATTTACCTAGCAATCTGGACGTTCGACAGTATGGGGTGAATTATCCCCTTTCCCATACACGCTTCTTCATTGATGAACAACCTCCCATCAGGCTCATTAAACCACAACTGAGACATCTCATTTATTTTTCCACCATACCAAGAATTTTCGGGGTTTCGCTCTCCACTGCTGAGAGGTCTCGGCCGAAACTCGGGGAGTGATAGTTCCCCCCTTCCCCCCTTTCCCAAAAATGGGGGGGGGTCTCTCACCAAAGGGCCATGGGAGGCTTGGTTTCCAGCTGTAACCCGAGGTCCGTTGACTGGATCGCTGTCGCCAGGGATGCCACCACTCCCCCCAAACCCAAAACCCCTTCGACAAAAAGGGGAGGGCGCCCTGGGTTTTGGGGGGGGCCGCAATCCCCGACATCCAAACGTCCATCAAGGGGGACAAAAAGCCCCTTCCCCCTTTGGCCCAAAGCACCAGAAATGTTGTGGCCGAAAAAAAGACGAAGCCAGGTTTTCCCAAAAAAAATCAAAAAGCCTTTTATTTACCAATCACTTGCGCAAGGACGACAGCTGTTTCCAGGACTGTCACCCCCATTAATTAAGGCAGCATCACTATATCCTTTTGGGCTACCATGTCAGCAATCAATCATTCATCTTAGCCAGCCCATCACAGAAGAACAAAGAACTTTGGTTAACTTTCCATTACATCATTAACTTAGCCCCACGTGTAAGAAAAACAAAGAGTTAGTTAGAAGATAATACAAGTTATAACTCATGGCCGGTTCATACATCCCCTAAACCTCCTGAAATTCTCCCCGCCATTCTTAGATAAAAGTACAAGGCGAGCCTTTTGCAAACAGCCTTCAAGGTCGCACCTTGCTTTGCAGAAATAATACACGGGTAAGCAATTAGCACTTTCACTTCTGTCAATCTAGCATTCTAATTTATTGCTTCATTATCCCCTTCAACCCCTTGGCAATGCACCTGGAAGAATCAGAAGGACAGAACAGACATGCACATACAAAAACACAGACAATTTAACAATGGTTAAAAACAGTCACAGCTTCTACCCCTGATCTTAAGAAACAGAGGCCAAGCAAAATAGTGTAGTATATGCTGCCTTGTAGAAACTCAGAAGGTTTGGAGGCAGACTAACCTCCCTCAGGCAGGAGTTTCAAAGTCAGGATGTTACTTAGAAAAAGCCCTGTCATATATAGTGACCAGCCTAACTTCATAAGGTTATGAGACATGCAACAGGACTAAGACTGAGAATCTTAGATTTCAAACAGCCTCATAAGGAAGAAAGAGTTAAAACAAAACAAAAAAAAAACTGGTTCCAAGCCATTGAGGGCTTTATAGGTCAAGACCAACACCTTGAATTGAGCTTGGAAGCAAAGTGAAAGCCAGTGAATTTCTTATAAAGTCAGTGTTTTATGGTCTCACAAACACACTTGACAATAGTCTGCACTATTTTGTACTGGCTGTTGCTTCTGAACACTTTCCAAATGCAGCCCCTTATTGAGGAATAGCAGCAGTGTAATAAAAATGAATGTTCACTTCCCCGTAATCTATTACAGTATTTAGATTTCCAAAACATGCACCTTTCAGACCTTCAGGCATTCTATTGGGCAAGCAGTGCAACATCACAATACATGATTTCAGTTCAGAACTATATGAAGATATGTGAAAATCACCAGTGTGCAGAAGATCTTGAGGTAACATTATATTTTGTTTTTTGATTCTATAACAATGATCATTCATTTCGGACATTTCTTTTTCTCAGTGAGCTGAAGATGGAATACATGGCACTCTTTCCCCCACTTTATCCTCACAACAATCCTGTAAGGTCCTTAAACTGAGAGAGACTGGCTGAGATCAAAATCATCTAGTGATTTTTCACAGTTCAGCAATCCCAGTTGCTACAACACACTGGATTCAGTTACTGTATTTGCCAACATATAAGATGCACCAGCATATAAGACACGCCCCATTTATATACCGGCAAACACTGTTTGCTGGCATATAAGATGCACTGATGTATAAAATACACTCCATTTTCAAACAGTATTTCTTGGGGGTAAAAGTGTGTCTTGCACACCAGCAACTAGAGTATATGTTATATTTTAACCCTTCATCTCCCAGCACACTCACGTAATGTCACTGGTGTTCCCATTTTTTTTAACAGATGGTGTGTTGAGAAAGAGAGACTGTCAACACTTAAACATACAAAAATAAATATTTTCTAATCAAAGCTTTTCTGTTACTAATATCAGTGATCCAAATGTCATGGTACAGTAAAGAAAGTGTTCGTGTATATGAAAATATGGATTCATATCTAAGTGACTCAGTTTCATTTTTAACTCTTCAAGATGTTTCTCTTTTTAAATCAATGGAATTCTTTTTATTCAGTGTGCCTAAGCCATTGTATTCATTTTTATGACATCCTTCTTTACAGCATCTTTTAATGATGCTTGCTTTTGTGATGACATTGAAAACAAGCTTCATAGCCATGCAGTAACACACACTGGATGACTAACTACTGAGTAGAATTGCAAGCTATGTGCATCCATATTTTTCAATTATTTTTAACAGCTATGTATACACATGGACAACAAATTGGGCTGCAGTTATTATATTGATAAACTTGAATGTTCCAGGGCTTAGAGAGCCTCCATTGCTAATAAAATGATTGAGTCTGCTTCATGTAATGGCACAGACAGTCAATTCCTCTTGCTTGACACCCTCCTCCTCAGAAAAAAAAAGCTCCTGATGATGATACAGTTGGGAAACTATTTCAGAGCATGATAAATGTCTATTGCTCTTGTACTTAATGTACTGATGTTGTTTCACTTTGTTCAGTGTAGTAGATGGATGGTGTGATCAGTCCCCTTTCCAACTGTCACATCTGAATGCAGTTTTCATCTTTCCTTTTGAGAGGAGGAAAGATGGAACAAACCTTGGGGAGCCCTGTGCCCTCAAAGAGAGGGGAGAAATGGCTCACATAGAGCTTGTCCTCAATGTCATCACAATGACAAGTGTCATTAGAGGACATTGATAAGCAGGATATCATGAAATGAATGTCATGAATAGACTTACTGTAGAAATATGATTGAAGTGCAACAAGGTTTAGCATTGAAGATTCAAGAATGCCTCAGAGTGGGAAGTGATAGTAATGTTGTATAAATTGAGTGATCCAAAGTATCCTCTCTTCTTGTCTACCTATCCTGACCAATCCATGATGTAATCTGATACACTTAGGGATGATTTTCCAACTCTTCTCTTCCCACCAGTCTTGTCTCAGCTCTTCCCTAGAATGAAGCTATGTTAGATAAGTCCCCTGAGTAACTTTTCTATTTCAGATTGGAGTTCCCATAATAAAGCCTTCAGTTTGTTTCTCCAAGCCACCATTGATGTCTTTGCTCCTAATCTGGATCTCTAAGTGCTACACTCACAAATACATACACAGAGTCATATAATTCCACTGTTCTTTTCTTGTAGACATTCTACTGTTCTTTCCTTGACAACAGACAGCCACAGAAGTATTTTTTTCTTGGCTTCTTACTTCTTCTGTTTATATCTAGATAGGTAGGTAGGTAGGTAGGTAGGTAGGTAGATAGATAGATAGATAGATAGATAGATAGATAGATAGATAGATAGATAGATAGATAGATAGATAGCCAATTATGTCTGCTTTCCAACTGCCTTGCTTCCCCTTGGTCATGAATGCTAACATATTACCAAGCAAAATTTTGTTTATGAAGGCTTCCTTCTTTCTCAGTTGAACTGACCTACTGGGTGAAGGTGACTACTTCCTAATTTCTCTTTTTCTTACTACTCATGGGCTCATAGGTCTGGAGGCTTTGACCTTCTGGCCCCATACAAGTAAAATCTTTAGTCAGTATAATTAAATACTGTCAAGAGTACACTGTCTCTTGCTAATGAATGCAAATATATTGCCCAGCAAACTTTGGTTTATGAAGGCTTCCTTCTAGCTCAGGATAGCCGGCCAGGTAGATGAAGGTAACTGCTTGCTAATTTCCCTTTCTGTCTACTACTCTTATCATGATCTCTTACAACTGGAGGTCTTGGCCTTCTCACCCCATATGAGTAAAAATTTTGGTCTACTGTCTACACTGATGGACTGTAGATGGATGAAAATGCTGTTTGGTTCATATTTCTATAAGCACATATCAGAATTGCTGGTTTATTTGTAAATTTGAAGAAAGAAATTTAGGACTTTTATTCAAGAAACATTTTTTGCACAACATATACTGTCTCCAAAGGGATAAAGGGGGGGGGGTTGACACAAACAATTTATTTTTGCCAAAGGTCCCACAATTCAATAAATAATGATAAAAAAGTAAATAAATGAAAAAGTGCAACAGTTCTTCCAGTGGGTGAAATCTTTTAAACTTATTCAATTTCAAAAATGAAGTAATCAAAGAGTTACATCCATAGCAGCCACTAAAGGTAAGAAAACAGATAAGCTCCTGACGTGCTCTGAGATTCAAAAGAAAAAACTTTCAAGAGCAGCCTCCATACCCAACAATCTGCCTCTGAACATTAAAGGGAGGTAAGAGAAGCTACCTTTGCCTTTTAAGATACCCTTGGTTGCTCACCATCCTATTCCAGCTTACAGCTTTCTTACATTAATGTGTCAGCATACCCAACTATTTCCATTCCTCATGATTCAATTTGCTAACCATTCCCTACATGGCTCATTATGAGGTAGATGAAAAACTCTTCCAGTGATTCCACACCTGTGATAGTATGAAGTGTAAAAATGTCTATATCTTGTTACCCCAAAAGGTGGGGGATCTTGAGGTCATCCAGCAGTACTCATGCCTCTGTGAAAAGGTGGGGAAATATTGGCTAAACAAAGGAAGGCCTGCAAGAGCTAAGGTAACCTTATGCGATCTTTTCACCAGTGTATACCAGTACTAGCTGCAGGACACCAGCTGGAGATCACAAATAATGTTTTTATCTGGGAGAAATTCACACAAAAACACAAGGCTAGCAAAGGTAAAGAAGAGAAAAAATGTATAGTGAGAGGTGAACTGGGTGATAAGCAGAGGATCAAGTGAGCTTTCTCAGACTGGGGAAGCTTGAGGGCTGTACAATGGACTGATCTGGGGAGCAACATAACATGCCAGATGTGTTCAAGATGCCAGCCAGCAGCCAATGGCTGAGTTACTTTTTTTCTTCCCTGAAGGAAATCTGTGAATTGTTCTCTGGTAGAGCTGACAAAGGGGTCTGGAAGGTTCTGATTGCCTTTGCAGTCAAGTGACAAAGCACTGAAGGAAATCATGATAGCTTCTTAAGTACTGGAGAGATGGAAAACCAAAAGGACTGTTTCCATGGGAAAGAGGTAGCAGGATGTCAGTTTCTAGATATTCCTTCTAGCAGTTTCATTTGCTATTGTTTCATAGGCTTGAGTACTTTAGAGAACCATCTAAAACCCATCCGGTTAAGTTTTCCAGTTGATTTTCCTAACCTTATGACCTGACTATGTTGAGGCTTTTGTCCTATGTTGAGTCCATTTTCCACACAAATTTTAAGCCATAGTGCAAGATTTATATTTATTTCATGCCAATGAAGCAACAATTGGCTATAATTATACTGTATCATAGATTGGGGCTGTATGACATGGTAACATCATCCCCAAAGCAAGATGCAAAAACCTGTACTAACCACTCACAGGAGCAAGCAGAAAAGCTGAAATAGGGGTGCAGTAGCACTAGCCTAGAAAGTGGCATGATCTATTCCTTTGATCCAATGTTATATCACAGTGTTATTATGAACTTCCCCTTCCTTTCTTTCAACAAATGAAATGATGGCCTTTGTCCATAGCCACACAACACACTCTGCACTGGAGATTTGTTTTTATTGGTTTTGTTGTTGACAAGACATTTCCCATGTTCACACATTTTCTGTATAAATTGTGATGAAAAGAACTAGAGAATTAAATAAATAAAATAAAATAAAATAAATGCAAGGTGAAATTTGTTCATTAGGCGCCCTGGCGGCGCAGTGATTAAATGACAATACTACAGTCACAAGGTTGTGAGTTCAATTCTGCCGGCTTCCAGGTTGACTCAGCCTTCCATCCTTCTGCAGGTCAGTAAAATGAGTACCTAGCTTGTTGGGGGCAATTAGCTAACACATTATAAACCATTTAGAGAGCACTTAGCTGATAAGCGGTATAGAAATATACATGCTATTGTTATTGCTATTCATTACACACCAGGATTTCTGACAGATTTCCTCAGACCAAGCTAAATATGCCGGCTTTTAACTTGTGAACTTTTGCATGAATATATAAGTGTGTGTCTGTGTGCGTGTGTGTGCGTGTGAGTGTGTGTGTGTGTGTGTGTGTGTGTGTGTGTGTGTTTCACCATTGATTTGTACTGTTTCCCCACTGTGTCCTTGAGGTACTGCTCTTTCTTACAGCTTTATGACCTGTGATACACTAATGTTCCTCACACACTTCCTACCACCAAATCTCATTTTAGTTGGCTTTCTTTTATTATTAAATATTGTAATAGATGTATCCCCACATCTCCATTTCCTTCTTCCCCTTCATATAAGGAAAGATAAATATATTCAGTCAGCCATAATTCTTCCTTTCCTTAAGTAACTGATAAACAATAAAACTGAAGGCCTGAGAATCAATTGCTGAGAATCAGCTGAGAGTGGCTTCTTTATAAACCATTGGACCTCAGGCATTTTATATAGTTCAGGAAACACCAGCCTGTGGCATTGAAAGAAACCAGCTAAATTTAATTAATTTTCAGCATGTACCTATTATATAACGAGATCCATCTCAGAGAGGCATGCTATTCTCCTACTACATTGGTCATATATAATAAAAGCCACATTTCTTCCTAGCTCGAACGTCTTGCTTTCTGCAGGTAGTTGTGACCAGATTTATAGGAAGCTATATGTCACTAAATATCATGGGCATTTCCTGACTAAATTCCTCAGCTAACATTATTTGATCCAAGTGGAAGCCGGAAAAAAAACCCCAAAAACAGTACTTTCACTTCTGTAAATCACGTACTTCCATTTATTCAGAATTACCAAGAACCAGGATTAAATCTATCTTTGGCACAGGCTGGCATTGAACAAATCTGTCTTGTGCACTCGGCTTTCACGGAATCATAGAACCAGAGAATCTTAGAGATAGAAAGGACCGCAAGGGCTATCTAGTCCAACCACTGCCAGGCAGGAATACACAATTGTAGTGCTCCTAAAAGATGCTCATCCAACCTCTCTTTAAAGATCTCCAAAGATGTAGTCCCCACCCCACTCCAAGGCAGTTTGTTCTCCTGTTGAACAACTCTTACAGTAGAATCTAAAGAAAGCTATCATGTCACATATTAACTTCTCTTTTCCAAGCTAAAATACCCATCTCCTTAAGTCTTTCCTTGTAAGGTTTGATTTCCAGACCTCCGACCATCTTCTTCTTGGTTGTTCTTCTTTGAATCAGTTCCAGCTTTCTGGTGTTCTTCTTGAACTCTGATGCCCAGAAATGTACACAGTATTCCGAATGAGTTCTGACCAAAGCAAACTAGAGTAACACTACTACTTCACTTGGTCTGGATGCTATATTCCTGTTGATGCAACCGAGAATTGCATTGGCTTTTTTGGAATTACACTGTTGACATGTTTTACTTGTGGTCTACTAAGACACATTTATCACATGTACTGCTTTCGACCCTGGTGTCATCCATTCTATATTTGTACATTTAATCGTTCCTGCCTAGATGTACTACCTCATATTTATCTCTGTTGAAATTAATTTTCTTAGTTTTGGCCCTATTCTCAAATCTATCAAAGTCATTCTAATCCTGTCCTCTGGGGTATTATCTACTCCACCTATTTTGGTATCATTTGCAAATTTGATAAGCATATCCCTCATTCCCTCATCTAAGTCATTTCTAAAGATATTAAACTATATCAGGCCCAGGACAGAACTTCAAGGCATCCCACTAGTCATTTCTGTCCAGGATGAAGAGCAATCATTTCTCTCTCTGTTTGGTCTGCTTAGCATTTTTTCTGGGTTGTATACTTTTAAGATGTTAGATGCTTTTTTATTGTTTTAGTGATACTGTAATTTTATAGACACACACTGCTTAGGTAAGACTATCTTAGTCCTCTTTCCTTCCTTTTTTTCACAAGATTTATCCCTACTCTTCAGTCTATGAGGAGTGTGAGAAAATAGTATCCCATTACTTGCTTCACGTGCTTCATTTTTTAAAAAATGAAAAGGATTAGTCTTTCAGTAAAATATTCAGGCATGCTTAGGAATCAATAGAGCAGTATAGTTAAAGATACACATATACATGCACACACATTGAGAAGCAGCAAAGATGGGGGGGGTCAAATAAACCATGCCGAAAGAGGATAAGTGGAAATCCTTCTTACCTATTCAGTCAAGCTCTAATTTTCTGTAACCAGGTAAAACCTCAGTTTCACATCAGTCCCACTGATGTCTATGATGCTGCTGCTCCTCTTTCTCCTCCTCCTTCTTCACCATCACAGCCACCCTTGTACATTCACAACTTAGCTTTCTCTTCTCATACAGGATACACTGAGTAGACTCTATGATCAAAAAATGTAATTTGGTACTTATTAAAATTTAATGCTCAGGTGATTGGGTTTGCACACTGACAGAGCAGCAAGCCTTCATCAGAGCAGCACTACGTGGAACGGTTCCAAACAAGCCATCCATCCTGCAAAAGTGACGGGTGCATTTATTAAAATGTCTCATGCCTATAAATCAGGCAAAGAATTGAAATAACTTTTTCCCCTGGGATAGATATATAAATATATTACCACAGACAACCACAATGGCAATTATGAAATATTTCCTTTTCAACTCTTTGTTTTAAGCTACTTATTCCCAGTTACTTATATCTGAAGGAACAAGGTGACAAGGTAGCCAAGACAATCACCTTGCTCAGTTGCTTGTGGCACCAGTACAGCATGTGTAACATCGTTTTTAGTTTGTTTGTTTTTTTAAGAAACCTTCAGATAGCTTACATATAGGAATAATTAGGAAACTACAGCAGGAATGTGTGGAGCATTGTGCAGTAGTCCTTCCAGCAGAAGTAGAAGTCGGGGATAAACCAGAACATATCAAGTTGCTGTATAGTGATTCAAACAAAAAGTCAATCAGCTTTTATTGTTTGCAGCCAATGGCCCTTACAGTGTAAGTGTCACAAAACAATATACATAAAATGCAAGCAATTAATCCAAACAAATCAACATGAAATTAGAGAAACACAAATCACCAGCAGCAAAGAAATAACCATCTTGTATTTGTTAACGTTAAGAAATCCTCTTGGCAATTAACATTATTACAATTCAGAAAATTAGCTCTTAACTTCTTTGCTGCAGATTCATGTAAACCTACTCCATAAGATGCAAAATTTATCCATAATCTCTAGCAGTCATCTAATTTTGAAGTCTTCTAAAATTATTATAGTGATCCAGATTACTGGTACATCTAGAGCAGTGGTTCTCAACCTGTGGGTCGCCAGATGTTTTTGGACATCAGCTCCCAGAAGCCCTGAGCATTGACCATAGTGGCTGGGGCTTCTGGGAGCTGAAGTCCACAAACATCTGGGGACCCACAGGTTGAGAACAACTGATCTAGAGCAAAGAATCATGTCAAAGACTAGGGAATCCTGATGTTCTAAATATCAAGGAACTCCAGTTCCCATCACTCTTACCCAGTATGAGTTCTAGCGAAACATGATAGGAACCATAAGAGAATATTTGTAAACTGAAGGGTTTCCACTCCTCCTCTAATCTGTCAGAGTCTTTCTGAAGTCTTGAGAAGAAGTGTTGCTGACCTCGCCATCTGAGATATTCTACAGTTGAGACAATGCGGACGTAACACAGAACCTTAGGCATGCGAATAGTGTTCTTCAAATGCTATGGGAAGCATTTGCACAGAAGTACTTACTTTTAGCCCACATTTATAGACTACAGCTGATAATATTCAGCTCAGTCTCATTTTGGTTATGAATATTCAAGGTCAAGAAGTGGGTTGGGAGTGATAACTGGTATGAACTACTAGCTATGAAGGTATTAAATACTATCTAACGTGCTCAAGACTTTCAGTGAGATGTGCCTTTAAAAGGCATAATCTTACTTACTTTCTTTAGTTCTTTAGAATGTATTCAGCAATTAAAAGTAATAAACTTCACAAAACATGATTAATGTTCCATAGAAAAGCATGCACATGTGTGCACGCATGCACACACAGAGGGCTTGACAACAAAACAGTGAAAACTCATTTGCATTAGTTGCATTCACACAACTAATGACACATAGGGGCTGACCTTTATGCTTCACTGAGTTGTGCTAAGCAATTTGTTGTTGTTGTGTGCCTTCAAGTCACTTCCATGTTATGGTGACACTAAGGCATAAGATTTTCCAGGGCTCAGAGTATGTGATGCACCCAAGGTCACTCAGTGGGTTTCTATGGCTGAGTAGGGAATCAAATCCTAGGCCCTTTCCACACGAGGAGAGGAAATCATGCAGCGACTGTTTCGGCCGGTTTTTCCAGTATTTTTCTGTATCCGTGTTAATGCGTGCTTTGAATCCATATACCTTAAGTGTGAACCGGTCTAGCGTGGGTTCATAGATCCACATGTTTCTGTCATGACCACTCCCGCTATTAGCATAAACTCTCCCACTTTGGCTGTGATTGGCTGCTTTTTTTAAAAAAAAAATGGTGTGTTGTGTCATTACGTACATGCGTCATTACATACATGCGCACGTGCGCACATACGCAAAGCCACCTAGGTCCTTCCCCAATGCCTCCCGCCTCCCGCCGCCCCCACTTCAGGCTA